>WAAB01009540.1:0-28284 GCA_013389865.1 Piaya cayana
AACCATTACAGTTTTTGGTGCCGAAACCCAGGATCGAAACCTTTACAGAAAGCTATTTTTACTATACTTTTTATTTGTTGAATATTGAAGAACAAAGCTAAAACTCACTGGATCATTATGTAATTGGTCTTCTGTCTGGGCATTTGGGGAAAGATTCAAGGTATTCTATTAGATGTGCTTGCAACAGGTTTGGAGTTATAATCCCATGTAAGGGCAGCAAAATGTTCAACTGAAATGGTACTTCATCCAGCCTTGGAATAGGAAGAAACCATAGGGAGAAGTTTGTAGGGTTTTTTTTTTTGTTTGTTTTTTTGTTTGTCTTTTTCTCTTGCTGGAAAGGGTTGTGTCTGATTAACAGTAGCATCTCTTCTGGTCTTCTTTCCTGGTCAAGGAAATATTTCAATTCGAGGACATGGTCCTTCAGTTGAATAACGACAGCATTTAAAGATGTGAAGAAGTTTTAAAACAGCTTTCTGCTGGCAAGCATCATAGCTTTCTGATCTACAGATTAGTGGCTTTTTAATAGAATTAATTATTTTACTGATTGCAAAGTCTTCTCCCAAAATACATAGTTATTGTGTCCTTACAAAAAAACCCCAACCCCCCAAAAAACTAGTGGCTTCACAAAAATTAGAAGTGTTTATGCAGAATAGTTAACGCAAATTCTGACTAGCAATGCATACCTCCCTTCCCCCCCCCAATTCTCAAAGCATCACGACTATGGAAAAGTATAATTTTTATATAGATTTTGTGTTTGGCACATGTCACTATCATGTGGGTGTTGGAGCGAGAACCAAAAACTTTATTATATGCAGTAGTTTGAATTGATTGCAAATCCAGAAAAGAAATGATTTAAATGTATGTGATAGTTTTAAAGTTACAAGAAATCTTAAAACCTAGTTTTTTAGAAAGAGGTGTTAGTTACTTGGGAATGCTAACAAGAGAAGAACTAACAACACTTTGTTAGAAGCAGGAGACCATATATCACTCAAGTAGTGAGATAAGAATGAGGCCTAGCTAACCAGAGTTAATTAAGTAGGAATAGGAGAAAACTGGCAATGAATTCACGTTGGACACTGCCCAAGAAGAGAAAGGTGAAAAGTTCATGGCTAAAGGGACTATATTTTCTTAGAGGAAGAGGATAAGTTACGGGTGGACGAGGTCCTGAGGGACATGGTTTAGTGTTTTGTGGGAGTGGTTGGACTCGATGATCCAGTGGGTCTCTTCCAACCCGGTGATTCTGTGATTCTGTGATTCTTCACGACCACCAGAAGGAGGCATGCAGGCGCAGAAAGGGCTGATGTCGTAATCCACCAGTGAAGTCATAGAAACATACATATGAATTAGACAATGATGTAACCTGTTGAGTATACATTAGATTGTGAAACCTTGCGAGGATAAATGGCGGTCGTGTTGTAACGATCGTGGGGGGATCAGATTTGGAAACTGCTGTCCCCTGATCCCTGGCTCCGCCACCCCCAATAAAGCACCAACATATAACTCTTCCTGGAGTGTTATGTGTTTACTGTCATGCTGATGCTAACATGGGCATGTATCTATAGAGATTTTACTATTTATATCAGATATTGAACAGATCAGTACACAGGATGTGTGTTACTGTGAGTCTTGGTACCATGAACGAGAATAAGAATGGTAATTTGTGGATTATTCTAGTCTGTAGTAGATATCTCTTTAAAGGAGACGGCTCCTAGATCTACTGCCAAAATAGAATAAAAGAAAGGATAATACTTAGCTACTTAAACCTGTCTAGTCTGGAGGTGGATTCTTCCTCTCCCACATCTGAATTTTATTATGAGTGAGGCATTTCTTGTGGCTGCTTTGTAACAAAAGTCATGGGGAAATTACCAGCTATTGAGTAATCTAGACAGCTTCAAGCTGGCCCAGGTAACTGTCCAGCTGATGGGCACTTTCATCCTATTTCATCCTGACTTTTAAAAAGCTAGTGCAGGCACATGGACTAAAGTAATATTTGTGAGTTTATCAATCAAGGCAGAGCTGGCTATACTATATGAATTCTTCTGTATAGTGTAAAGTGGATTAGGTAGCTTCATTTGACTCGTACTACTAAATATGTCACATGTCCAAACAGCATTTCTCAGTTTTTAAAGAAAATAAATGTTTTAGGAGCATTTAAAATATTTTACTTCTATATATTCATATATATTCTTTATATTCATGTTAATGTCTGTCAAAGGTGCAGGGGTATAATTTGTTTCAGATGTTCCACAGTAATAAGCTGTTATAAACTTATTGTTCTGAGTCAACACACAAGAAACACTGGCAGGACAGAAGCTTATTTTGCAAGCAAAGCCATCTTGAAACTACAGAAGAGAATATGTGAGTCCATTTAACCCTGGAGTAAAGTAGCTACTGGAGGAATTTGGATACTTGGAGCTTGAATGTGAGAGCACAGGATACAGATACTGAGCTGTAGCTAATGAGCCCAGTTGCAGTTTAGCTGACTCCTGTAGAGTTATTTCTGTGTGTTTATGTTGTGCTTTTCAGTGTCTGATCAGGGGATGGTTAACACGGCACAAATGTAGTACTGCATTGGGTGCTTGTGTTAGGTTGGTCACTGTTGCACCTGCACAAATACTTCCACTAAGCTGGCAAGCTTCTAGAGATATTTCTGAGTGGCTTTTCTGGAGTTAGGTTGTGACCAGATCAGGCTTGTATGTGAAGGTGTTAGAACAACTGACTTTGTTTCACAAAATGGATTAATAAAATGGAAAAAAAAAGGAAAAATAAATACACTTGACATGTAACTGCCTTTATGATCTGTTTCCTTTGGGAATGAGCATTAAATATTTTCTGTATCTTTCAACAGGAGGATGTCTGTGGCTTGCTAGCACCAGGAAAAGGATACACGCCTGAACCAATTGAATTTCATCACCTCAATGAGATAAACATTAAGCTTCAAGTGCTATTATCTGATGGGGGGGATTATTCTGCTATTTCCAACTCTTGCTCAAAATCTCCAAGACAGGTTTATGAGGTATGTTGCAGAACAGAGTTTATGTTGCAGATTTCCTGTTTGGTGTGTGTAGAAATCTGAATTGAATGAAAATACAGCATGCATATATAGTGGTATTTTTGCTTTTTTCTTCTCATATGTCCTATTTGTTCTGAAAGTATATATGTTAAATAGTGAAAATGGCTAAAGAAATCATACAGAAAAATAGTATGCTGTTATTTTGAGTGATATATAGTTAAAGAACTGTCTTGCTTTTAACATTTGTTGATTCCTCACTTTCAACAAGAAATTTCATATGCAGGAATTGGTAACTCAGACATTTTTAACTGCATAAGGGCCTTGGTGGTTTTGTCAGCATAGTGATGTATTGCCCATTATAATTCATCTTTGGGAATTAGAATCTGATTTCTTTTACCTCAGGATTCCAAAAGTGTGTCTACATTTACAATATGAAAGATAAAGCAATTGCTGGTAATCAGTCTTAAAGGCTGTAGAAAATAAATTAAAATGATGTCCCTTGTTTTTAACAGCCTTTGACCTTTTTCTTTGCCAGCAAGGAGCCATTGAGATGTCAGCCATGAGAAATGGTTGTTTGAATTTTGTATGTGCAAGACTGCAATTTATCCCATTCCCTAGTAATGTTGCCCCAATATAATGGAGGAAATACAACACAAAATACCATAATTTATATTTTCCACTAATTTGCACAAAAATTGTTTACTTTTGTAAAATATACATTTTATAGACAGGGCTCTGTTAAGAGTGCAACTTGGTATAACAATGTGTTCAGTTACTAGTGTGAGAAATATCTCTGAATGTCTAAAATAACTGTGGGATTTTTTTTCTTTTTCTAAAGAGCACTTTATTGTAATTTTTTTGTATTACCTTTGTCCTGAACTTCAGGTATTGTTTTACCTGTAATAGTATTTTCTGTTGCTCTAGCAGTTCTAGGAAGTCACAATTTGATGTTCAGTATTTACCATCTGGGTTTTAAAGTGTGAAACAGCGACTCCCTCTAGTGGGTAATCATTTATGCAAATGCAGTTAGCCTTTACCTCAGGTTGATGGACCTGGGCTTGCTAAAGATTGCTGCTGGGTCTGCTGTTCATTGGTAAGAAACATCAGCTTGAATTTAGTGCGACTGCCTGTGGTAACTGGATACTCGGGGTAGCATTTGTCCGAGTACTTGTTGCTGCTTCGTTTTCAGGTAAAAATTCAAAAGGATTTGAATAGAAACTTGCATTTGTGTGTATGCTTATTGAAATGTAATGCATTATCTTTTTGAGTAATATTTAAAAAAGAGATAGTTTCCATAAGTTTCCCTCATTAGTGAAAAGCATTTGCCCTTCAACTTTGTTTTGTAGTGCATAAAAGGCTTTCAGACATAGTTCCAGGGAACACTTATGAGATTGCATTTGTAATTTTTTTCTTTTGTTCAGATGTAGGAGTGAGTAATTTTGATGAAAATTAACAAAGAATAGGGGTATTTAAAGGTAGTTTTGTAAATTCAGAGAAAGAGTTATAAGTTGAAGTGAGTAGGAGGCTGTAGTTATTTCAAACTGAATTTAGAAGGATACTAATTGCATAAATGCAAAACAACTTTAAAAAAAAATCCAACAAAACAAAAAACAAAACAAATCTTCCCACTGTGCAGCTGTCTAATTCTAGGAGTATGATTTGCAGCTGCTTCCTAGTGTACTCCAGAGTCCTGTAGGTGCCTTCGTTCCTGCTTCTCTTTGTGCTCAAAGCTGCGTCTTTCAGCAGGGGACAGAGTATTTAGGGGTTGCGGTACTTTCATTGTGATCCAGACTTTAGGCAAATGAATGATAAGTTTTTCCTGAAGCTTGATTTGGTAGTGGCAATCTACATCGTGAGAGTCAAAATACCTGTTGGTGGGACTGGGGATTTGTAGTATTCAAATGTTTTAGTGATAATCTAGTAATGCTGAAGTCTCAGATAAGTTTCTCTTGATTTCTTTTATACAGAATTTCAGCTTAGATTGTGACACTACTTCTCCCATGACTGGTGTCAATGCTACTAAACTTAATTGCTAAATAAAGGTGTTGGCATATGTGCTATGGAAATTTGAATGCACTTCAATATTTGTTTCTTAAGGTACTAGGAGAGGGCTAAAAACACTTCTGAAAGTATAGAATTTATTTTAAATTAGTCTAGTTGTTATGGGACACAAGTCTAATTTGGAACATGGATGACCGTTTCTTTGGAGAAGAGGCTGATTTCAGTGATATTAATCTTTCTTCAAAAAAAGGGTACTGAAATTCTTTCTGATTTTCATAATGTGGATTCCATCTGTTGTCGTTCAGTAGAGTATAATGCATTAGTGATGAGGAACATTGGGAAAAGCTGTTAGTGTATAAATCATCTGCTTGGATCTTCACTGAGAATTTTAGAAGTAATTAAAACAAGATTAACCTAGAGTTGCATATTGTAAAGCTGCACATTCAATTTCCAAGAATTGCATTAGATGTAACTTTAAAAATGCAGGCTCTTAATCACCACTGGCTCAGTAGGAGATCTGCTTTCTGCCACTGATAGAGACTTTGTCAGGATATAGGAACCATGCTCTGACTCTAAAATCTGTAACAAGTGGCTTTAATTATCCTACAGTATCATAGCTGAGCTGTTACAGAGAAGCACAGATTCATCTTTTTGTGCAGTGAGTCCAGCTGGATTCAGAATGATTTTCCATTCTGAAATGTTCTCTTTTACATGAAAATGTTTCTCATCAGGGCTGTATTTCTCTGCAGTGTGCCTTTGTTGTTGTGCCAGCTTAATGAAATATTTTAAAAGCTTCTGTCTTACTCAATATTTTTGGGAAAAAACAAGTTAAATTGAGTGTAATCCTGGAAGAGACAGGAAGGTGGTGCGATGAAGAAAACTAATTCCAGGACTGTGTGTGAAGAGTACAATTACCAGCTTGAAAGTAAAAAGAAATGGAGATAATGTTTAAAAAAACCAGTAATATCTGTCTGCTCAATTGTATTATAAAGATAATTACTGCAATCTTGTGTAGTACCTTGAAGAGTTCTTTTATACCTGATTGGGTTTCTTTTATCAGAAAAATATTCCATTTTTCAATCATAGCAGTAAACTGTAGTTAACAGTTTAAAACTAAACATCTACTCAAAATGATAAATAAATCTGAAAATACATTAATGTTTCAATTAATGAATTCTTTCATGGCCTGTGTTCCATAGCTGCACTTGACTAGAATAGCTGATTTTGACTGGTATCTCTATTTCAGGGCATGATTAGCAGCAGATCAGCCAGTTTAGTGACTCAAGAAGACTGTATGATGCTAATACCTTTCATTAGGTTGAATTTTGGTTTTATTTATTTATAGAATTCTGGAGAAAAGGAGGTGCAACAAATAATTTTGGCCATTTCAAATGCTGGATGTATCTCTTTTGTATTAGGATCATTACAGCTTTGGCTATTGCTGAGTAGTTATATCTTCACTCATGTTTAACTTCCTACCTCATCTCTAAGACTTTTAGATACTTGTTAAACTCAAATGTACTTTGACTACTTACATTTGCTTATAATTAAAACATAAAATGTTTCGAAACATTTGAAACATTGACAATAAAATGTTTGCTGTGATGTAATACTGCAGTTCTTTAGTGATGTCTTGAGAAAAATATTAAAAAAATTATTAAGTGGAGAAGTCTTAACTTTGCTCATGTAGTGTGAGTTCTGATCAGTTACTATTCAGAGATGAGGGAAATGAGACTGTAAAAACAATTCTGTGAAAGCAGCAGCTTTAACACTCCAAAGTGGTCAGATACCAAATAGATTATTAGACATAATTATGAAAGGAATACAGAATGAAACAGAAGCTATCACTGCTGCTGTACGTGTCTGTAGTGCACCATATAGCTTGACTATTGTGCATCCATGGTCCCCAGTACAGAAAAAATGTGAAGCTGATTACAGAATACTCAGAAGTGTAGGATGGCTTCTGTGGAAGGAATGACTTACACAGAGATAGGGAAAAATGAGTAAGAGGAAGTGTGATTGAAATGTGTAATACCATGCTGATCAGAGAAGAGAGTAAAAAGTAACAAATTTCTTTTGCCATCTTGTCTAAAGAGAATTATGTCAGTTGTGGATGTTGATGTTGGAGAAACATTGAAGCAAGTGTTTTTTACTTCTGCTTTCTGGTAAATGTTCACAGTTCAAATTTTATCCAGCATGCTCCGATAAGAATTGGCTAGGTATTGTGGCAGAAATTGACATTCAAGAAAAGTTTATGGAGAATAGAATTGTCATGTTTACCTCAGTTAAGAATTTCTTTTGATAGAACAATATTATCTTACTAGAGAAGCAACCAGGCTTAAAATCATGCTGAGTGTGATTTATAGTTTTCCTGACGTTTGAAGATGGTACTTGTAAGCTCTTGCAGCAGCTGATCTGTCTGTACAATGAAAGGCTAGGGCAGAGATCTGCATAAAACTTTGCTTCAGATGTAGGTGTAGAGAAGAAGGTAAATTTGAAGATAGTAACTGTTTTGATTTTATGACTCACTGTCACCTCTTTAAGTCTAGCTGATACTGCAGCAATAATGTTTTGAGACACACCGTTTGCAGTTTAAGCTCTGTTCTTTGACAAAGTCTGAGTTCATATAAAAAATACTCAACCAATAGTCTGTGCATACCAACCCCAAAATAAAATACTGGGAAGTGTGACACAGTATTTAGTGACTTCTCTCTACCACTAGTTACAAATCCTTACAG
Organism: Piaya cayana; assembly: GCA_013389865.1. Taxonomy (NCBI): domain Eukaryota; kingdom Metazoa; phylum Chordata; class Aves; order Cuculiformes; family Coccyzidae; genus Piaya; species Piaya cayana. The sequence continues at coordinate 7,753 of WAAB01009540.1, forward strand.
GAGCATTCATAACAGTGCTTAGATTTAGTTATGACTGAAGCACTGATCTGTGCTGAGCACTAGCTGCTGACATGGCAGTGTCTCTGTACATGCACAGATCAAAAGAATGGATTTAGAATTGTAATTACAGAAATAGGTGTAACTTCTTTTTTTTAAGAAAAGAAAAAAAGAAGTATCATGCTGTCATCTTCCTCCCACCCATCCATGATTAATTTCACTTGCATTAAAATCACTGAAAGATCAAAACCATGTAAAAGCAATTCCTCTTACAGGGGGAACTTCAGTTGTTATACTTACAGCTGCTTTGCGAGCTCTATATTTATATTGCAGATATAAACATCATATCCTTGTTTCACATACTACGTGAGTTTAAATAAGTCTTTTTTTAAAATGTTCTGTATAGGTGTCAGTCATGCAGACTTCTTGACATTGAACATCATACATCATTCAAAAACCCTTTGTAGTTAGAAGCCCAATATTAAGAATTTGGGTTTAGGTGGTGCACATTAAGTTTCAGTCCAGTTTGGAGAGATTCTAATCATTAACAGATGATGGTACTACTTGTATCTCTCTCTATTAAGGGAGAATTTACTGGCATTGTGGTACTGCCAACTATTGCTAATTGTAAATATATATTCAAAGATTTGTACTGGGTTAAAATAATTTTTTCAGGCATCTAGTAGTTTGATATAAATGTCAAAACTTGTAGATTTGTTTGATGTTTAGAAAAGTTGTTTAGAGATGTTAGCTGTTTTTTCATATATTGTAATTGAGAAGTTTTCCATTAAATGTTAAAATCTGAAGGTTGTTTTTTTTTCAATTAGAGATGGTACTTGAAAATCTTTTCCTTGTGTTTGTTTGTTAAGATTGCTTGAGCTGCTTCTGAAAGTAAGAATGAGTAGTATATGTTCTTATTAAAGTGTTGCCCATATTCCACTGAGTTGAATTAAGTAACAAAATTTTTTTTATTGTATTTTTCACCTTCTGCCATCATTTAGTTTGGTCTTCTCCAGCCTAGTGTTTTGGTGATTCTGTGATTTGGATTTCTTAAGTTCTATAGGATCTCTAGTTTGCAATAGAAAGCTTTGTTGTTTTCCAGTTACAATGTTACTTCACTGTTTTGCCAATACTTGCCATTCTTAATGATCCAAATTTCATGTAATATTGAACTTTGAATGTATTCAAGAGAGATGAAAACTTAAGAATCTGATCCAAAGCTACTGAAGGATTTGAGAATGTGTAACCCACATCTTTTACAATAGTTGTATGTCTAACTCCAACTTTCTCATTGATATCTCGTAAACAAAACCTACAGTCATTTCAGCTCAGTTCTTGGCCTAATACTGATCCCACAATGGTTAGTAGTAGCAGGCTTTGAACCCCTCATTCAGGCTTCTGGATACTTAGTGGATTTTTGTTGTTGTAGAGATTTTAAGCATCAAAATGTTAGCTCTCTAGGCTTGGAAATTCCTCTTAAAATGTGAAGGGGAGGTATTCTTTTACTGAAATAAGTCCAGGCTGATGTTTGACTATTGTATTTGAAAAAGTGCATTATGAAAATGATGCATTTGTGAAATGTGAAATTGACACATTATTCTAACAATATTTTCATAATAGAAATCAAAAGAACACTTGTTCAGCTTTGCAGCAATATGAAGTCATGTTTAACTTCTGCCTATTCTTCCTTTTGTCAGGAAGCTCTGGCTTATGCAAAGAGAAGCCTAGAAGCAGTTCCAGGTGAAAAGGTTCTGCAGGACAATAAGGAACAACGTGATCAACAAAATCGTCTGAAAGAAACAGATCATCAGCTGAAATCTCTAGTGGAAAATTTTGTAAGTCTCGTATTTTTATTGTAGTTTTCTCTCTTGACTTTGAAAACTTTGGAGTATATAATTTCATCTTCTTAAAATAAAACAATTCTACAACCTTGTGTAAATTCCTGAAGGAATCCCCAAAAATATGTACAAGCAAAAGTCTAAAATAATTTTTCTTAATCTAGGAAATGTTTTTCAGTCATTATGCATGTTTCCCATTAACATAGTGTCTTTCAGAGTGAAATAAATTATTCCGTTCTCTTCCTTCCCAGAGGGGGATAGCATAAACAACCACATACAAATATATCCTAAAAGCATTTTTTATGGCTCGTATAATTCAGTGTTCCCTGAAGGACTAGATCTGGTGGGAACATTGTGTATGCTAAGTTATTATGTGATTTAGTTTTATTGAATTCATTTAATGTATTTTTTAAACTCAATTTTCATTTAATACATGAATTTCATAGGTGCAAGGGCCTTTAAAACAGGAGCATGTAAGTAAAGTGGTAGTAAAAAATCATTACTGCTTTAGAAAAAGTACATCACATCTCATCCTTATTACTATGAGTAAAAATGGATATGGAAAAGGCAATTTAAAATCCAAGAGAATCCTATTGTTAAACATGATTTCTACCTAATAAATTATTTCTAAGTCATGGAACCAGGACTGACAACCCAAAACTTTTGTGCCTCTCTCAAATAATGTATTACTATTCTTTTCTTTTTCAATATTTATAATTAATTAATTAATTACATTACTCTCAAGTTACAATAAGGACATTCTAACTGAAAACTAGTGGCAGGGGAACCTCCAGGACTTCATAAGTCGTTTCACTTGATTTTAAATATACGTTGTAAACATTCTGCTTGCTCTATGCTGAAAGAGCTACAAAGTGGCTTATACAGAAGAGAATTAAGGAGAAAATGTATAAAACATTCAAAAAAGATGAATGTAAAAGGAGAGTTCTAAGATGATACAATTGTTATTTGTTTGGCCTAAAAGCCAGTGTTCTCTGTTGGCTGATCTCATAAACCTTGTTAAGATGAACAGGATATCCTTCCTTTTTTCTTTTTTTTTAAAAATAACTTTCTACAAAACTTTGAAAGTTTGCCATGCTCAGGGGAAGTCAGAAATGAAACTACTGAAGACTTAGAAGGGCATGATTGCATTATGAAACTGGCAGTAGCAGTTAAAACCTGGTTATATACACATAGATTTTAGCAACTTTATTTAGTGTTACTTTTCTGCTTTGAGATCAGAAAGCTTTTGTTTCTCCACAGAATGCGGGCAAGACAAACTAATACAGTAGTGTACAAGAGACAGAGGTGAGATGACAGCTGGCATGGGTAACTTAATGAAGCTGGATTTTTATGAGGAACCCCCAAGTATTTTGGCACATTAGCAAGAGGCATCAGTATAAATAATAAAAATAAAAGAGTTGTGCAAATGAAGGTAGTGGTTGTGAATAGTGAGCATGGATTTACTGAGTGTAAGTCGTGCTTGACCAACCTAATTGCCATCTTTGATGAAATTACTAGATCCGTTCTGTATGCTGGAGGGCAGGGTTGTCAGTCCCTGGAAGTTGGACTGGAGGAGTGAGCTGACAGGAACTGTATGAAATTTGTCAAGAATAAAGGCAGAGTTCAGCATTGGAGAGGAATAATTCTTTCTACCAGAGCAAGGTGGCAGCCCAGGTGAAAAGGACCTGGCATCATTGTAGACAGTAGACTACATGTAAGCCAGAAGCATGCCCTGCAGTGGTGAAGGTTAGCGGTATACTTGGCTGTATCAACATAAGCATAACCTGTACCTGATACTCAGACTGTGTCTATAAGAATCACATTTGGTTGTGCGCTCCCCAGTAAAGAGGGGTGTTGACATACCCAGGCTGATTCACCAAAGGGCCACTGAGAAGATTTGGGGTTAAAGCACTTGACCTGTGAGGCTGAGGAGACTTGGTCTGCTTAACAGGGACAAGATGTGGTTCAGACAGACCTAATGGTAGATTTCCAATAGTGAAGGCGATGTTACAGAGAAGGTGGAGCTTCTGTAATGTGGGAGAACACAAGGCAATATTCATAAATTGAAAAGGGGAAATTCCAACTGCATTTATAAAAAAAACCCCAGATGCCTCTAACGGTATTTAGAATGGGGAGCAGGTTACATGGAGAGACTATGAAATCTCTGTCCTTGAAGAAGATTTATTTGTTGCTACTCTAAGGCAGCTTATTTAGCTCTTATCTGTTCTAATTACCAAAACAACATTAAAACTTAATTTTAATGCACTGCTCTATTATATTAGACAGTTAAAATATGGAAGTAAAATAAATAGAAAAGAATCTTTGGAGCTTAAGTATACTGAATGGGTAAACAGAAAAAATAAGTCTGTATATTGTCATCTTTTCCTAGCCATTGACCTTTATATCACTCTTTGTCACTACTGACCTTGTTCGTGAGGCAAACACAATCTGAGGAAGTGCGTCTGGGAACTGTGTGATAGTCTACAGGAGGCCTGGGAAATGCAGTGGGCTGCTGACTAATTCAAATATTTTGTATATAAGTGGGTCTGTTCCAAGTTGTGGTTGGATTATGATTGTATTGTTTGGTATCACATTACACGCAGACTCTTGCAACATACCACACCGTTTTCCTTGGCTAGATTGCCTATATTTAGAACATTAAATTGATAGACTGTAATGTTAATTTACAGTGTTTATAAACATACAATTTTTGTACCAATATGTAACTCATGGTGAGGCTAGCTTTGCTGCATGCTGTGCAACACCTGGTAAACCTTTCTTGGAAAGATTTACTATGTCTTCTTATCAGTTGCTGCTCTGTAGCATGACTCAGGTCATATTATATGGATATAAGATATTTATGTATTAGGTCCTCTGTGAGATACTTTAGCTGCCAGAGTAAATAAATATTCAACTATAAATGAAAGTATTTTATTCCTTCTAAGAGTGAAATAAAATGTATAGAAAATATAGTTTTGTATCCTTAATACCTTCTAATCTTATATTTCCGGAAAATACAGTTATTATGAGAGAAGATTGGACAAAACAGCATGATATCTCCTTCTGATGCAACACATATGCCTGCTGATTTTTTAATTATTTGATGCAGGAATGTCTAAAAAAATAAGCCATTCTTATGCAGTGTGGGTTGGGTGCCTTGTTTCTATATCGAAAGAATATTTTGGCCATCAATCATTTAACATTGTTAGCAGCAAAACTGCTTTCTGCCAGGAAGCTGTGTGATGAAAAGCTGAACTGAATGCTTAGGTTGAGGAAGAAGAAGGGGGCGGGGAGTGTGTTTATGACATACATCCAGAGTAATTTAATTATTTCTGGAAATACTGTTTGTTATTCAATAGGTGGCACTCTTCACTGTAGCTCAGAAAGAATGCCTAGGCATGGTTCTAAGGGATATTATTACTGGTGTAAACATCATTTCTGTGGTATAAAACACAGGTTGTGAGAGACTGCCTCTCACTTTTGGCAAGATTGCAGGTGTGCAACTTTTAATGTTCATTTATTTTTCTAGCTTAGTAAATTAAATTATCTATTTAAAGTTTGCATTGCATTTAAATTTCTTCTTTACTCTTTCTTCAACCACTGTAATTCACTGCCTAAAATTGGAAATGGATTCTCTGCTCTGGGTAGAGGAGGTGACTCATCAGCAGTTATGAATGTTATTTCTGAATGCATGATTTTACTGGGCTTTATAATTTAAAAATACAGTATTTTACAGATTTAATGTCTGAAAGATGATGTTTTAAAATGTATTTTAAAAAACTCTCAGATAAATTCTTTAATTTTGATTGTTGTTGTTTCTTTTGTTTGCTTGTTTCCTAGGTGGAAATTATGGATAGTTTAACTAAGCAAAATTTAGCTTTATATGTTAGGGAGTAACTTGCAGTAGGCATATTAATATTTTTTTTTGTATATGGTAGAATGCTGTATTTATTCCACTACTGCAAAATGAGTTATTCAAATTGATTCATATAATGGTAGATTTCCTCACATTCTATTCAAGGGGGAGGAATACACTGATCTTATTTCTAAGCTATTTAGTAGATGCTGGTTTCAGAAATTATAACATTTATGGATTCCTACGCTACACTTTACCTCATGTAGGCTATGAGACTTCATCATTTCTGCTAAATCCAGGACTCAGCACACAAAAGAAAGCTGGAAGATAAGACTTCAACATACTTTACAATTGATACAAAACCTGCAAAGTCTGCTAAGTATTATACTTGAAGTAATGAAACTAAGGGCTTTGGAATCTGAGGTCCTCCTTTAGTTTGAAAAAAAATTGTCGCCAGTGAATTAATATACCAAAGAATGTATTGTATGCATTGTTAAAATGCATTGTGAAATGTCAATTGAAATGAAATGTATCTGTACTGTGGTTTTTAGGCTCTTGCTGAATTTCTTTTAGGTTTTAGTTTGACCTTAGTTCACTTGTTCTTCATTTGAAACCATGTCTGACTCTCTCCACATTCTTTCATCTTTCAGTTTCCAGGAAACCATTGAGCTTATCTTTGTTTTGTGAATTGCATTGTTAACTGCTGCTTAAAAAAATGTTCAGCTGCCAAATGAGTGTTGCTGAGCATTAATGGAAGGAATTTTACATAGGAAGAATAATAACTATAGTTATTGTTCTATTCTATTAGTTGGCCATTTGCAATAATCCAGTAGCATAATAGATGATGTGTTGAATTTTTGCATGGCAGACAGAAGGTTTTAATGCACATCCAAGCAAGCTGTTAAGTAAGATAGTTTCACCTTTGCTGGCTATATGTGTGCTATTTGAAATGTCTTCTACTGGCAGCTGATTCTTTCCTGCCAAAATGTAGCCACGTGTGCCTGTTTGGGGGAGTTAGTTAAATATATAAATTCAAAAATATTTCAAACATGTATTGAATATATACGTATATAAATGTGTGTACACATATTTATGTATAAACATCATTACCTCTTAGCACAGCTGGTATACTGATACTTACTTAAAAAAAAATCTACTTACTTGCAGTAATTACCTTTAAAATGTGAGCTAAATCTAGTTTAGCTAGTCTTAAATTCATCATCAAATGTCCATACATCTCTGGGATTATTTTTTCACAAGTTTATGCAATTTAATGTCCAAACACAACATGTGATTGTTAATTTTTGAGGTCTTTTTTTTTTAATTGAATAATATGAAAGTACACATATTTGGTTAGCTGAGTAGCTGAATTTTGCAGGAAGGTGAGCAATTGGTGTGGATGATGAGAACAAAACCAGTATATTAGTGCTGTCAAGAGCTTTGACTACCTGCAGGAGCTTACTCCAAAAGCCATGAATCTTATCTTCTTGATGCAGAGTAATTTATATCTGGAGGATATAAAGGTAACCTCAGGATAAAAAGAATTATTGTTTAATGCCGGAGAAGGTCTCACAAGCCTTTACCCTGCATCAGAATTTACCCTGCATAAGGATGGTTTACCCTCCATGAGGTTTACCCTGCATCAGGATGATGAGATCGGTTGTTATACTTAATTTTATTCCAATTTTTTTCCCCCCGAAACTGATTGAATTCAATACACCTGATCCTGTGCCTGTATTAGACACCATTCAGAAAAGGAGAATAATTTGTTTCTGACTTCTGCCATAATTCCTTCACCCCCTTTAAAGGGAAGGAGAGGCTAAGATGAAGTCCTGCTGTATATTTGGAGAGTAATTTGTCAACTAGACAATCCTGAAATATGTTTTTAAATGATTGTGTACTAAAATTAATTGCTAATTCTTTTGACTACAGAAACATAGCCATATATTTTGACTACTTAATTTTATGTATTGTTAGTCCTTCTATGTTCTTCCAATATGCTGTGCATTAGCATATAAATAGCAAACCTCTTTATTTCAATTCAGTTAATATCATGTGTTCTGGTTTCTGAATAAGCATATGTTTGTCCATAAAAGTAGTACTTGTTTAATAAAACATTTTCATAATACATATTTCATTGCTCCAAAGAAAGGGAAAAAGAACAACTTATCTAAATAAGGTTGAGATGTACTATTTTCTACATTATTCCTTCCAAAAAGTGTCTACTAGATCCTAAAGTTGCTTGCCAGGTTGTTGCCAGGTTCAAACATATCTTATTTGTTCAAGTTTTACTAGAATTTGTTCTTATGTGATTGTATAAAATTGTTTCATGATGAGATATGGTAGCATTCCCACCTTGGGGGAAATACTAACGTGAAGATCTTTATTTCTTCATTTAACAGCTACTACACACATTAAGAGAAGCAATAAGATTAACAGCAGGTTGATTAAATCTGAATATTTCACTCATAGGATTAAAGTAAACGTCCTATTTATTGATTGGTTTTCACAGTACCGTGGACAAGAATGAAGCAGGTGCTAAAAGTATCATAAATAACTTGAAAATTCTTAATTACAATAAGGTTTAAAATAATTAAATATTTTTGTATAAATATCAAGTTTTTAATACTAAATTATATTAAATATCAGTTAAAATCATAATGATACTTCCAGTTTAAATGGAATATTAGGGCAATATTTATGTAGATGCTAGAGCCAGTTAAATCTAACTACATCCATATGATGGTAACGCTGCCAGCTTGCATCATAAGTATTAGCTATATGTTCATACCATGTTTGAGAAGTGATTTCTGGAATTTGATTCCTGCAATGAGACCTGTTTTAAACATAATGGATTTCTAGGTAAGAATAATAAAATTCTCTATCAATTCAATGTACTGATACTGCTTCTCCCAAAATGTAGTTTCCAGTTAAGATGATGACTCTGCTAATTGTTTGTCCCAGAATGTGTAGGAGAAAACTGAGAAGCATCTCCCTTCTTGTACTTCTTTCAGATAAGACTGAACAAATGAAGCCTTTTGTCTGTTTGTCCCCCTCCTGCCATGACTACTGTATTTGTTCCCATTCTCTTTCCTGATGTATTGCGTATGATCTAATTTTCTTCTAGAGCTGAGCTTTCTCATCTTTTTTAAACTATATGTTATGGTATCTGCCATCTCAAAATAACAAACTATTTTTTGACTACCCACCCAGCTCTAAAGTCATTTACTGTTATTTGTAGTCATAGAATCATAGAATCGTAGAATAGTCAAGGTTGAAAGGGACCTTAAAGATCATCTAGTTCCAACCCCCTTGCCATGGGCAGGTATTGTTCAATCTTCTTCAGATTTGTCTCTGACATGACTTAAATTGACCTATAACTTCACTACTTCGTTGGTTGTCATTATAAATGACACTCAACACCAGCAAAAAAATTCTTATTGGAAATGTGTCTTGTCTTATATGATGATGGAATTAATGGAAACTGATTTGCTTTTATGCTCTTACGTTATTCTTTCAGTGTATCCTTTGTCATATTCTCTGTGTTCTTTGACCTCAAAAAAATAGGATATAACACTGTTCCTGTACTTGCTTCTTATTTTTTTTTTTTACTATGCTATCCTTCTATCTGCCCCCTGACTTCTCCCACCCTGATGTCTAATACAGGTTATCCTATTAGGCTGGACATTGGCAAAAAAATTTTTACAGAAAGGATCATTCGGCACTGGAATAGGCTGCCCAGGGAAGTGGTTGAGTCACCTTCCCTGGAGGTGTTTAAGGCATGGGTGAGGCACTGAGGGGCATGGTTTGGTGTTTGATAGGAATGGTTGGACTCGATGATCCAGTGGATCTCTTCCAACCTGGTTATTCTAGACTCTATCTGTCTAGGCTATCCACTAGCAAGGCCCTTTTCCATTCCTTTTAATTTCCCATTCTCTTGACCTGTCATCTTTAGTTCAGGGTTGGGATAAGTATATGACTTCAAACCAGAGCAACACTCTTCATCACCCAGTTGTTAGATTTTCAAACATTTGCATATTTCTGCTCTTTGTCCTCTATGCCTAAAGCCTTTTCAAAACACTTTCAGTGGATTGATGAGGATTGTATTTCTGGTTTAAGACAGTCAAGCATATTGAGCAGTGGAGATTCAGTGTTTTCCTGGTACTTGACTATCTATGTGTATGTAGCTTTTCTGTGGGTATACTTAGAAGTTTGTTTGGGATTTTCTTTTTCCCTTTCTGTTTTTGTGGTTTTGTACAACATCTAGCACCACAGTTCAATGCAATGACTATTGTTTCTAGCTGTGGTAGTATTAAAATAATGACGAATGGTTTCTCTGGTTAATACAGGTGTCCACAGCATAAAATTTTTGTTGCTGAAGTGTGCATGTGTTTACTTGTTACACATTAGTATTGGCAAATTTAATCTTTCCTCATTCCTTGCCGCCAGTTAGCACTGTTCTTATCATAGAATCACCAGGTTGGAAGAGACCCACCGGATCATCGAGTCCAACAATTCCTATTAAACACTAAACCATGTCCCTCAGGACCTCACATACCCGTGCCTTAAACACCTCCAGGGAAGGTGAATCAACCATCTCCCTGGGCAGCCTGTTCCAATGCCCAGTGACCCTTTCTGTGAAAAACATTTTCTTAATGTCCAGCCTAAACCTCCCCTGGCAGAGGTTGAGGCCATTTCCTCTTGTCCTGTCCCCTGTCACTTGTGAGAAGAGGCCAACTCCCTCCTCTCTACAACTTCCTTTCAGGTAGTTATAGAGGGCAATGAGATCTCCTCTCAGCCTCCTCTTCTCCAGGCTAAACAACCCCAGCTCTCTCAGCCGTTCCTCATAAGACCTGTTCTCCAGCCCCTTCACCAGCTTTGTTGCTCTTCTCTGGACTCACTCCAGAGCCTCAACATCCTTCTTGTAGTGAGGGGCCCAGAACTGAACACAGGATTCAAGGAGCGGTCTCACCAGTGCAGAGTACAGAGGGAGAATAACCTCCCTGGACCTGCTGGCCACGCTGTTTCTGATACAGGCCAAGATGTGCCTTCTTGGCCACATGGGCACACTGCTGGCTCATGTTTGGTTGGCTGTCAACCAACACCCCCAGGTCCTTCTCCTCCAGGCAGCTTTCTAGACAGACTTCTAGTCTGTAGCTCTACATAGGGTTGTTGTGTCCCAAGTGCAGGACCTGGCATTTGGCCGTGTTAAACCTCATGTCATTGGACTCAGCCCAGTGGTCCAGCCTGTTCAGATCAGATTCCAGATTCAGAGATTCTTTAATCTCTTTGGGAAAGGAACCTTGTTTTTTGGCTTGCTTGCACCCTGTGCACTAAAGAAAAGCATCTGTTTCTCTGTTAGTGTTGCAGGGAAAGGCTAGGTTTCTACTTCCAGCTGGCAAGTGGGTCAACTACAGAAGAAAGGGAATTGTTTAGTCTGGAGACAAGAAGGCTGAGGGGAGACCTTCTTGCTCTCTACAACTACCTGAAAGGAGATTGTACCAAGGTGGGTCTTGGTCTCTTTTCCTGAGTTAAAAGAGATGGGACAAGAAGAAATTGCCTCAGGCTGTGCAAGATAGGTTTGGACTGTCTCTTAGGAATGTTTTCTTCACCAAAAGACTGGTCACACATTGGAACAGGTTACCCAGGAAAGTGGTTCGGTCACCTCCCTGGAGCTGTTCAAAAAACATGTAGATCTGGCACTCTGAGACATGATTTAATAGGCATAATGGTGATGGGCTGATGGTTGGACTTGATGATCTTAGAAGTCTTCTTCAATCTTAATTATTCTATGTGATGGTTGGAGGCTATCTTGGGCATAGTGATCATGAAGTTAAAGAGTTTTTGGTTCTTCAAGAAGGGAGGAGGAAGGTCAGCCAAATTGCTACCTTGGAGGGCAGAATTTGCCTTGTTGAGGAGCCTGGCTGACAGAACCTCTTGGGAGGCAGTCCTGAAGAGCGAGGGACTTTAGGGACAGTGCACATTCTTTAAGAGGGAAATCTTAAAGTTGTAAGAACAGAGTGTCTACAAGTGCCAGAAAATGAGCAGAGAAGACAGCTGGCCTGTCTGAACAGAATGCTTTGTCTGTTGATAATGATCATTCTTTATAAGATTTCACTTCTAGAGGAACTATGACTACTAAATGATGTGTACCTTTAGTCTCAGCTATTGAGGTAGTACCTAAAAAAGAAGCCCACTGTAATAAGTCGTCCTTGGAAGACTGAAGATGCTAACTGTACTTCATAAGAAATATTTTCCTCAGCTTCTTAATATGACCCATTTTCATTTTTCTACTCTACCAATTTTGTTTGGGAGATAATAGGTTTATTTGAATTCCTTCCATAGAAGACCCATACTTTTAAATTATTCCTTCAAGAGTATGTGCATGCTGTCTTCATGTGTTTTTTTTTTCTTTCTTTTTAATTTAAAGAGTAAAACAAATAAGGTAGTCAGTTCTTTTTCCCAAATACAAAATTAAACATAATTTCATTTTTAAAATCTCCCCTTGCATACCCTCTGTGACTGCTCTTTTTTCAGAGCACCTCTACACTCTTCATGTGGTTCTTTTAATTTTCTGAAATGCGGAGGGCTCTTTCTGGTGGGATCTAGTTGTTCATATCTTGGTCATATAGTCTTTTCTGCTTGAGCTATTGATAGTCTTTGGTTAGAGTGCATATTTTTCTTCCGAGCGAATTGATCTTCTGTAATCCTTTATTGCAAAGTAGTGCAATTATTCTGTGGTATATATCTGTTGTGTATTGAGCACTGAACAATATTTTTTGCTAAGAAGAGTATTTAACTCTAAATATTCTGAATGGTTTCACTTTCCATGATGTTAATGGAAGAAAAGATTAAAACTGGATAACTGCTTATACAAATATGAGCATGTGGTTGTAGCAGACCTTTTTTCTTCCTAGCTGCTTTTCTTTCTGTAAATCAAAGCTTTCCTTCAAAGAAACCTCATGGAAAAGTGCTGCCTCTCAGCAGGGAGCCTTCATTCTGCAGGAAACAAACATTTTGTGCCTGTCCTGTGCTATTGGCTTAAGTGTAATAGAACTTACTAAGGGAGTGCTGGAAGCTCCTGGTTTGTGAAAAGCAGTTTATACGACTTCAGTCTTTTTGTTGAAATCACGTGTATTACTTTCTCAATTTTATAGAATCTTCTGCTTGAAGATGCTGTTACCTATGCAGGTTTTTGCAGTTAGCACTCTTTCTATTCTAAAAATCCAAAAACTCAAATATTAGGGTAAGATTATTTGCATGTAAAGATAGCACATTTAATTTTTTTTTTTCATTTATCATATATTTAACAGGTATACTTGTGTAATTGAGACAGTAGAATTGTTAGTTGCTGGAGTTGTCGCTCATGCAATATTTTGTACTATTTTTTCATTTAAGATAATTGGGGAAATAAAATCCAATGTAAATCCTGACAAATATTTCTATTACTAGTATTTTTAGGGACAAAGCTAGAAAGCAATAATGAAGAAAGTGAATTCAAAGTGATAGCAAGACATAGCTAGGAATTTTAATTTAATATAGCAGCAAAGAACCGTGAACTTCTTGTTATTGTATACAAAGGAAGATATTGTGGTTTACATTTGTAAAAGTGATTTCAGGTATAGTGTGATAGAGGATTTGGGGTACATTCTCAGGAAGGCATGTCTTTAACTTGAACTTATATGATAATAATAAACTTGAATTATGTGAATTCATGAAATTGCAAAATTTATTCTTGTAGAAAGTGTGGGTGATCTGTGGGCAAAGATTAGAAATACTGGTTATACATGTATTTTTCAGACTCTTCAGGAGTGATTAACATAGAGTGTAACCTGTAAATAGATCAGGAGTACTGATATGAAATGTGGAGAGAAATATGTGGTGCATAATGAATTTATGCAAAGAAATAATTACATGAACAAATATCTGCTAGTTGTAAATAGTAAGGGAACTGAATTCTCAGTGTTGTAATTTATTGTCCAAATAACTTTGATAACTGGTTTATTCTCTGTCTTATTACAAAGTGACTTTCAGTGACTGTTTATCTTCTGAAGGTGCAACAGTGTTTGGTTTTGAATGGATTCACCTATTAAATAATTTTTGATTGGAGGAGGAAGAGGGAGGATTTTTTCCAATACAGAAATGGCCTTTCGATTTTTCTTCATATTTCCTATTTTTCAATTACCCATACTTCCTTATCTGCAACTTGGTTTTTTTAAGTGTTTCTAGTTTGTTTATGAAGCTTTGGTCATGAAGCTAGGAGTTTCAGGTGCAATGTATTAAAGCCAAAAAAATAAGGCATAGCAGTGGAAACTATATTAATAATATCAGCAGGGAAATCAGCGGCAAATTTAGATTCCTTATGTAAATGAAATTTTTATTCCCATAAAAATGAACAGAAGACAGATTTAATTTTTCTATTGTTACATGTTACAGGAACTGCTTTTTTGCAGTGCTTCTGAATGAGAGGATGTTCCTGGTAGGAAAAGTAGTATCTATATCTTGCTTGTTCTGTTACTGGGATTCACAACAGCATTTAGCTACAGAGAAAGTGAGTGAGCAAATCTTTTAATTAACCTCTGTGATTATGCATCATGCCCTCTTCATTAAATAGATCTAATAGGGAGAAAAGCCAGTTGTTTCTAATAATTTGCTGGTGCTTTTGTGATTTGTATACTTCAGTGTTCTGAAGGTCAGATAGAACTACCAGACCATAAAATCCAGCCAGCGAGAGATCTGGAGCTGAGAGCTCAAGGATTTATTAAGTGATGTGAAACTCTATTGTTTTGTGCATGTGTTACATAATTGCTGTCAATGCAGGGCTGTTAAAATTCCCTGCTAGTAATAACACGAATACCATTTTATAGCTTCAAGAGGAGATAAAAGAAGTTTCTTAGTCAGCACTTCAACAATATCACAGCACATGTCAGTTTTATTATTCTGGGGCCTTCAGTTTTGGCAGGTGCTCTCCATTCTGGCTGTGGTGTGGTAATTACCATATAAATTAAGCAGTGAAATAAGCTGAGTGCAGCCTTATCCCTGCTGCCTGTAACCAGGTTGCAAGTACTGCAGTGTGAAGCAGGCTTAATTCAGGCTGATTCTATCTTGAAGGCCACATTTGGAAATGCTGGGCCTTTATCTCTATTCAAGTCAATTTTAAAAGTAAATTGAAGCTGTTTAGTTGCTGTGCAAACAGAGGGATCATTCTTTCTCCACAAGGTACTCTCCATAATAGCATTCCAGGAATTAGTTTAATCCATCCAGATTTGATTCATAGGCACTAATTGTATTTCAGCATACGTTCTAATGCCTCATATTATATTTGTCCTTACTTTAATGAGTTGTAACTAGTCCTTAAATCGGGAGCTTTGTACTTTTCTTTTGTAATTAACAGGATTTGCTTTGGATTTTTATGGGATTAAACTACTATGGAAAGTCAAGAAAAGTGAACTGAAATGAGCGATGAATTTGTTTTCTTTTGCTCTGTGTTTTTTTCCTAATTGAGTTATTTTTGCTCATTTGGGAAGCCTTGGACATTTTTAAATCAAGAGTCCATATGCAGATTCCTCAGACAATAATGATATACTAGACATTTTCCTCCATGTGATAACTGTCCTCATGCGTCAGAACTGGGGCAAAGAAAATGAAGCTGATGTGAGCAATTGATGCTTTTGAAAATCAGGAAAATTGTAATGGAAAAATGGAAACCTCAAAGAAAAATGGTGTTACATAATCTTTGGTATTGTACTGCAGAAGTCAAAGCATTTCAGAGAACTGGATATCTTACAAATGATGTAGTGGATACAAAGTAATGTGGCCAGGAACTCACTGAGCTGGTGAAAAAGCTGATGATGTAACACTAATATTTTGATTTAAATTCTTCTTTTAAATTTGGTGTCATGGAAAGAACTAGAGCAGAAACTTATGCTGTCAGTGTTAGGCTGCCACTAATTATGTTTTTCTTAACCAGACTGTAGGTAAAATGTGCATCTGCACAACTGCTGCTTCAGAGATAACTTCTCATCTTTTAATAAAATAAAAAATAAAATTAAAGATTTTGATTCTTATTCTTACTTTTTCACTTCTGAGGGATAAGTTATAAGATATTATTTGAAGTTATTACAGTTATAAAAGGTATCTTCATTATATTCAAAATAGAATAAAAAAAGAGCTCGTATCTTCTCAGTTTTCAAGGTACTTCTGGAATAAAACTGTTTTTCTGTGTTTCATTGATTTTCTTCAGGTGGAGCATATGGATTTCCTTTAACATTTTTGACATGGAACCAGAAATTTAACCAGTACAGAGAACTTAAATAATAGGATTTATAGTCTTCAGGTGTCAGAATTGTATTTAAATTGTATTAAATTTAATTGTATTAGAAAGAAACATCCATGACAGCGCTCAACTCAGCTAATTTTATTATTGCCACTTAAAATCCTTTTTTGTGCTGAGTATTTTTCTGCCAATTGTATGTTGTTTGGTTGGGATTCTTTAATTTTCTTTCTTTGTATTGATACATGCTACTCAACAGTTGACTGATAGATAGTACATGACATTAAATTACTTTTTCTGTTTTGGAGAATCCTATCTTTTTCTCTTGTACTTAGAAAGGACTTAGAAACAAGAGAAAAAAAATATTAAAATAATTATTTTCAGGGTATGTATTTGCTCTATACATTGTTTTTAATTCTGGCTATATGATTACCTTCATTAGGGCTCTTTTTAATTTGCATTTTAGTAGTGATTAAGTAAATCAAGACATACTGCAATCCCACAAAATCTTTAGAGAATTCACAGAGGAGTATGATTTGTCATGGAGATCTGCCTAGGCAGAATAATTTGAAAATTTGATACTAAAGCTACTAGTTTGACTTGCTGCTCAGACCTTTCAGTAAATGCTTAGTTTAGCAGCCATGCTTGGAATGTCTGGTTTGGTAAGACCTTCATGAAAGTATTTTCTATGCTTGACAGATACCATAACATAACTAAGAGCGGTTGAAAACAATGAATTGAAACTGAGAATATGGGAAGAGAAGACCTGGGTTAACCATTAGAGATGTGTCACATTGATGCCCCATTGAGCTTGCTTTACAAATACATTCAATAAAACACGTCTTGGCTACTAACTGTATTATACTACTTGACTTATGTGGATTTTTGCTGGGTAGATTATTATTAGGCTGAAATCTATCTTGTAGTTTCACAGTTGACCTCCCTGTAATCCCATGGAGGAGGCAAAAAACTCCCAACCAAAACCCATGGGAAATAATATTTCATGGGGAAAAATGTGTTTGAATATTGGCAAACTTAGTATTGTTTGTGGAAAAACTGCATTCACCATCATCCTTCACCATTACATTTTATTAATTCACAGCTTTACTTGTCATTCCTTTACCAAAAATATTTGTAAATGCCAGTTAAACGTTTGCTACACCTGACACTGGGGCACTGAGTATTTGATGCAGATGTCCAAGACATTGGCAGAACATATTACAGTAACTCCAGACACTGGGATATTTGTAAAGTGCTCTTTACAACTTTAACTTTTCCTTCTCTATTGTCTCTTAGGCTTTCTGTTTGTTCTGCTTATTATTTGTAGTGCTTCTCTTTACATTTCACAGTGAGTGGACTAACATACTAAACAAGGCAATGGTAGATCTCAGACCTATTGGTAGAGTTAGAATGCTACCACCTGTGGCTTTATGCTATTCATCTTATGCTTAGTCAGTTTTGAATGTGAAGTAATATTGTTTGCTTTTTTAAATAACTGAAAATTTTACTGTGAGGACAACAGATTTTAATATGTGATTTTAATCTTGATTTATAATTTTCCCTCTTTTTGTTTCTAGAACACAAGAAGTAGAAAACACTTTCTAATTCAATTTGTTCTTAATCTCTGTTTTAAACTGTTTCAGTTGTTTATGCAGGAACAACTTATTTGAAACTATAAGCTGCTAGGTGATGTGCAAATTCACTAACTATATTAACTTTAAAGTTAGGTTAAATTTAGAGTTGTTGAGGTATGCTTTTGGTGCAGGGTACCAGAATCTCATGTGGAAGCACAGTAAACTTATTTATGTTTACTGAAAGCTAGAGAAAACAGTCAAGTTATGTGTTCATTCATCTCCATACATCTTTAGGACTTACTAGGTAATTTTTCACTAAAAAAGAAAAAATATTACTTTAAAAAAAGCCTACACTCCTCTTCTGCATGTGATGAAATGTGATCTAGATAAAAGGAAGAAAACCTATCGAAAGTAAAGGTGGGAATGGCTTTGCGCTCTTCAATACAGTGAAGCTGCTAATGTATTTAATAATTAAAGTTTTTAAGGAGAGTAGAAGCAATATAGTATAAGAACAATGTAATATGCAAGATTGAAAAATGCCTGGTCTTGTGGGTTTTATAGTATAGCCAGCTGAATTTTGAATTCAATGTTGGTCTGGCATAACTAGCAAAACATTGTCTAATTAATCATTAACACAACTTTATGAAATGAATGCCTCTTACAATGAGTTTACTTCATCTGCACAACAGCTTGTTGTCAGCCATAGCTGAAAATTGTAGGAAGTTTCTACTTTGAAGCAAAGCATCCAATTCTACTTACTCGTCACTGCAAAAAAAGAAAAAAAAAAAAAAGAAAAACCATCTTGAAATCACACTTAAATATTAATGTGGACTGAAATTGCAGGAATGTCCTTTGAATCATTCTTTAATTGCTGTCTCATGTAGAATGCTTTACAGTAGTTAACTTGCATATTTCAACTTGGTGGACTAGTATTACATTGGCAGAAAAAATGCAGTCTGCAAATAATTAAACAATAATTAAAACAAGAATAAACTAGATTTCTTCTAGTACTGAGACAATACTTCTGAAAGCTGATATTCTCTCAGCCTTTTGAGTTTGTTTTTGTTGAGAAAGGGGAAGTCTGCCCAAAGTTCTCTGTACTGTCAGATCCTTTTCAGAATCTCCCTGTGTACAGAAAGGAAAGTGATTTATGCATATTACTCTACTCTGAAGGTTTTAACTGTAGATGCAGAGAGTTAGGCAGTGTCAAGTGAGTTCTAAGGGGAAGATTCCTTGCATAAGATCAATTACAAATCCATATATTAATTTTTTCCATAGGCAATTAAGATCTTTCTTCCTGAACAATCTGGTAATTCATATTCTATTAAAACATTAGATCTGTTTCATATAAGATACATGTAAGTACTTAAATAATTACAAAAATGATCACTATTGAAAAATGTGTTAATTAAACAAGCACAATGCAAGAAAATGGAATTCATTTAGCTTAACGTAGCCACTGTCCTGCACGTGCATTCATGTGCTGGCTGTGAGTGCTGTTTGTGCTTGGTAGTCAGGTTGCCTAAAAGGTATGGAAAATACTCTTCTGTAGTTTCATAGTTTGCTTGAAATATTAAAGGGACCTGCTAAAGTCTAAGTCAGTTCAAGGTTCTAAGCTAACGCTAGTCATTATCTGCACTCGTGACTGCAATTAGTAACATTGAAAAGTCTGTTAGACTGTTTTTTACAAATTTACCTTCTGAAAAACTTGAAAGTAGAGATTTGTCCTTTCATATTGAGAGATAAATGTTATTCTGTATTTTGAGTACAAGATGAGTATTATTGCTTGGATAAAATAACTCTTTCATTCTCAGGCCCATCTAGTTTCATGGAATGTCATTTATGTGGTAAGTTCTGTCAGCATTTATTGCCTGTCTAACTCTTGAATGAATCAAATGGAATATATTACCTGTGGCATAGATTTTAAAATAAGAACATCTTGAATATCTCTTGGGGTGAAAGGGACTTCTTATGTTTTCTTAAAATCTTGTAAATTAGTTATTCAGAATGACTACTTCTTTTGAAACTATGTTTAGATATAAACATGCATGCACTGTAATCTTTACAGGTAAACTGAAATGTTTGCATATTTCCCTTTATAGGTTTTGGAACACAGTTTATCATGAATGTTCAAGCTGGAGAATCAAAAGCCTTATTCTGTTATTTTTTAATTATTGTTGTGAAAGAGAAAGAACAGAATATCTATATGTGATTGAAGACTCCAAACTAAATTAATTTTCTTGAAAACAGTTTTCTTCTTCTCTGTAGATATTTTGTATTTGAGTGCACTAGTTTTCATAATGAATTCTGGAATATAAACCCAGTGATAATAGAAACAGTGGCCTTGTATTTTTGGACTTCTCTTGTGAGCTGCTAATGTACACGTTATTCCAAACATCTGTCTAAACATTACAAGTAGTTTAGTTCAACACAGAAAGTATTGGATACATAATTTTGAAATAAATAGAAATAGATTTAAAAAGATGGTTATTTTTTCATGTATTATGGTTTTTACTAAGAAAGTTTTCATAGAATCATAGGATAATTTAGATTGGAAAAGACATTTAAGGTCATCGAGTCCAACTGTAAACCTAGAACTGCCAACTCCACCAGTAAACTGTATCTCTACATGCCTTTTTTCATCTATATGCCATTTATATACCTCCAGGGTTGGCGACTCAACATTCACGTGTTAATGGATTTAACACCATTTACCACCACTCTCTGGGTCTGGCCATCCAACTGGTTTTCCACCCAGGAGCATGTGTGCCTGTCCAGGCCAGAGGCTGACAGTTTCCGTAGCAGAATGCTGTGAGAAACTGTGTCAAAGGCTTTACTGAAGCCCAGGAAGGCCACATCCACAGCCTTTCCCTCATCCAGCAGCCGAGTCACTGTGTCATAGAAGGCGATCAGGTTGGTTTGGCAGGACCTGCCTTTTGTAAACTCATGTTGGCTGGGCCTGATCACCCAGTTCTCTTGCATGTGCTTCATGAT
>WAAB01009540.1:29129-60694 GCA_013389865.1 Piaya cayana
TTGTTTAGCCTGGAGAAGAGGAGGCTGAGAGGAGACCTCCTTGCTGTCTACAACTATCTGAAAGGAGGTTGTGGAGAGGAGGGAGCTGACCTCTTCTCCCAAGTGACAGGGGACAGGACAAGAGGGAATGGCCTCAAGCTCCGCCAGGGGAGGTTTAGGCTAGACATTAGGAGGAAGTTTTTCACGGAAAGGGTCATTGGGCATTGGAACAGGCTGCCCAGGGAGGTGGTTGATTCAACTTCCCTGGAGGTGTTTAAGTCATGAGGCGCTGAGGGACATGGTTTAGTGTTTGATAGGAATGGTTGGACTTGATGATCCAGTGTGTTTCTTCCAACCTGGTTATTCTGTGATTCCATGATTCCCTGGGCAGCTTTTTCCAGTGCTTGACACCCCTTTTGGTGAAGAATTTTTTCATAATACCCAGTCTAATCCTCCACTGGTGTGACTTGAGGCTGTTTCCTCTTGCCCTATCAGTTGTTACTTGGGAGAAGAGACCAACACCTACCTCACTACAACCTCCTTGCGGGTAATTGTACAGAGTGATGAGGTCTCCATTCAGCTTTCTCTTCTCCAGACTGAACAACCCCAGTTCCCTCTACCACTCCTTATGTAACTTGTGTTGCTCTTACTTGATTCTGAATGACTTCTAAATAGTAAAGTTATCAATAAAATATTGTGGTAAATCAAAAGACATATGTAGTATTTGAACATGAGTAATAACTTAAATTGTGCAAAGCAGTAAGGAAGAACCAGCCATTCAAAATATAGTACTTGGGCTTAAACAGCAGTATAATACAGACCACAATGAATGTATATAGCTCAGTGCAGTATCTACTTTGTGTCCCTTTGTTTTTTAAGATTTAATACTGAGGTTACTGGTTTTGTTTAAAAAAGGGAATATGGGTCACAAAACTATTAAAGCTATTATTATATAGAAGATGTTATAAATAATTTTCCTCTTGAGTTACCATAATTCTGTGTTTATTCAGACATATTTATCAGGGGCATTCATATGAGCAGTAAAGTAGTAGGAAATGTCCTAGGCTTATTTTCTCTAGGAGAGACAGAATTGTATAAAAGTCACAAGTATGTTACTCTTGTGATTGTTTATAAAACCAGGATGATAGTTTTACTCAGGGTGCCTGGAACATCAGTAGTTCATCTCTAGCTTTTGACATCCTTTGATTATGACCGTGATTTATTGACATATATCTGCACAACAGTCTAATAAAAAGGGAAACCTTGCTACAAGTGGGGTTTTGTTAGTGTAACAAGTAAACTAAACACTGAAGCTGATCACATGTTAGGAATTCATCTTGAGTTTCAAAGTATTTTACTCAGAGAAATGTTATTGAGTTCTCTTTCATATGATTTACAGAAGACATAATAATATAAATAATATTTCTAGACATAACTTCTCTCACTTTTGGTTTTAGTTGTTTTCCTTCTCCAGAGTAACCACAATAGCTCTGTTTGAAATATATGGTCGGTATTTGTGTGTTTGGATGCTTCTGTGGTGTAGATTAAGTTTCATAGAAGTTTACATGATATAGTTGCATTTGCTATGAAGCAGTAAAATGAGTGGTTTTGTTTGTCATAATTATGTGCATGTACTTAAGATTGTTCAAGTACAGAAATGAATCTTATTTCATATTTTAAGAGTTTGTTATTTTATAGTCACTCTTTAAAATGCCTGTTCCTGTAGATTTATGTTTCTAAGTTGAATTCAAAGAAATATTTATGAATCAATTTTGTCCAAGCGTATTTAGGATCAGGCCTGTAATTTGCATTATGGGAAATTATGAAAATGAGAGAAAAATAACATAATTCATTATTATGGCCTATGCCTAGGAGAAAAAAATCCACAACAGTTTTAGAATATATCATAAATTTCTTAACATAGCAAAAAAGCATACTTGTAGAAGAAAAGTGTAATTTTATGGTTGAATATACTATGTGGAATAATTTTTTTTTTACATTTGCTGTATAACAATAACTTAATTATGAGCTTACTCATGTTACACTAAAAACTGTGTGTTAAGTTTGAGTTTTGTGTGATTTTTGAATTATTTTTAGATGAACTTTGTACACATACATGCGTATTTAGATGTGAATGCTTGCTTAGAATTCTGTTTTGCCTAGTCAGAGAACAGAAGCCAGGGCTAAATTTTAAAAACACTGTTGTATCATTGAACTGTGCATAGTGCACATACTGTGTGCAGAGTCATTTTCTCATGCAAATTAACATTTGCCTATGTCATTACTACTTCTAATGTAGTGACATGGAGATTTACTTTCACAATAGGAAAAGTGCTCATTCTGGATACAAAATAAATTAAATGCATAACTCTAATCATGTGAAAAGAGTTTTTGCATGATGAAATGAGATGTTTGAAGGTAGCTACAACCCCTGAGATGGCTGGCTGTGAAAACAGCCAGTGAAAACAGTGGAAAAACCAGTGAAAATAGGGTAGATATTCCTTTTTTTCCTTTTTGATAGTTGCCTGTTATATTCAATTGTTTTGTAAATCTGACTTAAAAGTTTGTTTTATCTCTTTGGTTGTCAAGAAATGTCAGTATTCTGACATGGCAATCATATAACTGCTTAAGCAATGGTTTGTGTGCATAAACTTTGTTTAAGGGAATAAGAAACTTTTTCACTATAGGTATATTGTTTGACTGGTTATAGTTTCTACCTACACTGTTTAGATGTACTATTACTGATCTACTTTAAGACCAACTATTTTCTACTTTTATGGGAAACAGATGGAATTTCTGGAATTCCACTTACAAAAGGGAATCTGTATCCTGCTGAGTAATAGCAAGATGGTTGTCTTTTTTTTGTTCTGACTGCATATGTAAAATTCAATACCAAAGGCATGCAAAATATTGAAGGTGATTTACTGCTAAGATTCAATATTGTTTCTTAAATTGCATAGCTATAAGGAGTATATCTAATTTCAATAGATGTAACTTAATCTTGTTGGAGAAATAGAAGTATTAAATGTAAGTCTTTCAGTTGCTCATATTATTGGCATTTTTGATTTGGTCTGGGTGTTGCTGTTTATAAGCATTCGTTACATGCATGTGTACTACCTGTGCCTTTATCAAGTTTATGTATGTGGTGCAAATAAAATTACAACACTTTGCTGAATTTTTTTTTTCTTGTGTTGATGACAGTGGAAACTAGAGATGCTCAGAATCATATTAAACGGTGGAGGTTTATCATATTCATAAGAAATTTAAGTCATTAGTCTTAAGACTTAAATACCAGGCGCTTATGAGAACAACAAGAAGCCAAAAATGCAGGTCCTATTGTCTCACTGTAATATAATATACATCATCTTTTTATGAACTAGACTTATTATTTGAAGGACATGATAGTTTTCCCAGCAAAATCCCTGACATCTTTTTCATTGATAGCGTATTACTTCCTAGTTTTCAACCTTCTTTCCAAGTTAAAATACCAATGTAAAATGAAGATGTTGGAAATAATATATTGAAAGAACTTCAAGCCATCACTCTGTGAAGCAGATATAATGTGGTGGTATAGCAGTTGCACTGTAGTTGATGCTTGTGTTTTCAAAGTAATGGATTTCAGTAAAATTAGGATACATTCTGACTGCATCGTCTGGATTTGAAAATATAGCAAATTGTTGTTATTTTTGCAAGGGATATAACTCTGCATTTTCTTCTTTAATAAAATACTTGTATTGGCCAGTGAAGAGGTGTGACACTTTTTTTGTTACTCTCATTACAAATATTTAATTAAATGCTATTTTTATGTTAACAAATACTCAATTTTAAATTTGAAGTCCTATATAAAACCTTTTGAGCACTTTTTTGGGGTTTCTTTTTATATTAATGATAAATGAGACAAAAAATAAGACAGGTGAGTTGTTGACTGCTGGCTAGAAGTACACCATAAAAAACAATCCATCAAGATATTTCTTTTGTTTAGAATGAAATCTTCAGAAATAATTTACATTTTGGATAAGCACAGGAATAATCACACTAATTTTTTTCTACAACCCTCTGGTTGTAGAAGTCACAGTGCTGATTTCTTAAGGACATCTAGCTGCTGGAAAAATCCCAGGTCTAGGAAGCAGAGTTAGCAAATGCTTTTTCTTTGTAGTGGGAGAAATTTCAAATCTGCAGTATTACTACTTGTAGACTCTGGGTACAAAATGCTTTTGCAGGATTATAATACACTGTAAAGCACAATGCATCAGATTTCTAATAACATGTGAGTACATAACCCCTCTATCTTCTACTATTATTTATATTTTTAGGAATCCATAACATCTGGAATTTTTACAAACATCAGAAAACAATATTTAACTTAGCCAATTATATGTCTGTAGTCAAACACTTCATGACTCTGAAGAAGTAGCAATCAGATAGCAAGCAGCAATGCACTGTCACAAAAGAAGAAATACAATTTCTGGGGTTGGAGAATTTTTACATTAATTAAAACACTGAAGTCATTGCAATTTGGTTGCCTAATTAGTTTTTAGAAATCTCAGAACACAGATATTTAACTAATTACTTGTTGGTTTCTTTTTGGTAGTTTGGTTCATTGTGCTTTGATTGTTTCTGTAGACCTTGGGTTTTGGCTTTTTAGACTATTTCAGGGAAATTGGTCTATTTTACTATTTTGGTATTTATGCTGTGTATATATATATAACCATGTCAATTAGTCATGATTAATACATTTATGTGGCTAAGTCAAGGAGAAGGAGTACTGTTTAAGTACCGTTAAATGAATAATAGGACTTCTGGAGAGAATACCGTGATATTGGGGAGATAAACCCTGAATGACCCACCACATTTTCTCTTGATTAGTTTTCTGTGTCTGAAGACACACTCTTATTGAACATTTCAGAAGTCATTCTAGGTATGAAATATCTACAGATATGTGGTTTGAAGTGATCCAAGAAAAACTGTGCCATAAAAGAAGCCATAATAAATCACAGAATCACAGAATCACCGGGTTGGAAGAGACCCACTGGATCATCGAGTCCAACCATTCCTATCAAACACTAAACCATGTCCCTCAGGACCCCGTCCACCCGTAACTTAAACACCTCCAGGGAAGGCGAATCAACCACCTCCCTGGGCAGCATATTCCAGTGCCTAATGACCCTTTCCGTNTGCCATTGACCTTCTTGGCCACCTGGGCACACTGCTGGCTCATGTTCAGCCGGCTGTCGACCAACACCCCCAGGTCACTCTCCTCCTTGCAGCTCTCCAAACAGACCTCACCCAGTCTGTAGCTCTGCATATACTACTATCTCTGATTATTAAGTATAACGTTATTTAAAAAAAGCATTGTACCAGAATGAGAGGGGATGTAAATACATCTCTGTCCATTGGTCATATTGTTTCTTACCCTAGGTGGAGCACACCAGTAATGCTCCAAGCATTCTTTTACTGTAGATGACGCTGTTATAGGGAACACTCAAAGTTCATATTATTTCTTGAAACTTTGAGGCTTGCTTCTTGTTTTTAGCATGACTTTCCTTTTTTTTTTCTTAGTGCAGAGTAGCAACTTGTGCTTTTTGGTTTTTTTCCCCATGAATGATTTCAAGTGATAAAGTGGCAGGGCAATAGATAAGATGAGCAGAGCTGTGCCTTCTTATTCATGGCTTTTGATAGAATTTTGAGGCAAACCAACTGTTTTGATGAAGTGGAAAATGGTTTTAGGGGTTTTAGTATTTCCTACGTCAACTTCTGTTTGCCTGTTCTGATGTCATATGTTTTTCCTCTTCCCCTCTTTGTCTGTTTTCTGTACAACAGTGGTGGTCTCAATTTTGAGTTGTTATCAGTTGCAGTGGTTGCAACTTCATTTCTTACAATATCTTTCCATCATTAACACTGTCTCATGCTTTGTATTGTCCCCTGTAGTTTTTATAGCTTCCCTCCTTGATCCCTGTGATCCTTCTGTTCCATGCCTCCTGCAGGAAATTTCTGATTTCTAGTCACTGTAGAAACTGGTCTTTTTAGAGAAGATAGAGAAGGGAGTGTAAGAATGGATGGACAAAATACAGAACCTGCTTCGAGCTTTTGTTCTCTGCTTGTTGCAGAGAAGGTGACAGAATCAGAATGCAGAATTCTTTCCCGCTCTCAGTACTGTCTTAGAAGCACTTTTTTTCCATCACAGAGAACAGCTTGACAAACTATACCCAGACCAAGTGAGCAGGCCTGATTACCTTTTCCAATCCATGTTAGAATTCTGTTTCAAAGATTTTGATCTTCAAATCATCATCGCTATTGCTTATAAGTCAGAAATAAAAGATCATAATCTATTTTATGAGAAGATTTGCCTTTTGCAATATTTTTTATACATATTACTCTCAAAATCTCTTGCTGCCATACAACTAGATGATTTTTTTAACTGTCATTGATACTGGAGATCTTTTTATTTATTTGAATTATAAGTAACAACATATTTGTGGGTGTGGCAAAGGGGGAAGAGAGATAGCTGAAGGCATAAAATAAAAAATATTTAAAAAATGAAAGTTATAATTACTGAACCCTTCAACAAGGTATAAAAGCATTCATATCTAATAGATTAGAACCACTATCTATTACAACCCTATTTCATATAATTGGTTTGCCACTGGATTTCCAAGAATAGTGGAATACTATTTCTGTTCTTGAAATTTAACATCCTCACTTCAGGTCAATCCAAGCGTGCTCTTTTCCATGCTTCTTTAAAAGAGCAGAAATCCCTGTTTGGTTCAGGCTCTGCTGGGGCTGTGAAAGTTTATTCCACTTGTAGTCTGTAAAGCTTTTATATTCAAGAAGCTTTTAGTTGCCATTAATGAGACTGGATTCAAACCAGGTGGCAGAGATGAATAGACAATGTCTGTGAACAATGGTTTGCTGAATTCCACATCACAATACCTACCCTGATGAGATTCTTTTCTTCATACTGAAATAAGAATTAAATAGTTCACAGTAGATCACTGAATAATGCTTTAAGAAATATTAAAAAAAAGTGAAGTTATTATTTTTGTATCTTTGTCTGTTTCTTTGTTGTCTAAATTCAAACTGGTTTTAATCCTTCAACCCCTGTTGTTTCTTGCATTATTTCTCTCAATGCACCACACATTGTTATTTCTGCCCAAGTTCCCTTCAATGAGAAAGGCTTGGTCCATTGTCACTTCTGACTTTATATTGTGGGGGAAGTATTGTGAGCATGAGCCCCAGATATATTGTCTTTATTTGGAGTACTACTGTGATTATTAATATAGCTGGTTTTTTTCCCTTGCTTCTCTTCAGTCTTTATTGGTGTGAACCTGCAACTGGGTACTGAATTTGTTATTTGTCCTGAATGGTTGCCTCTCTAGAATATGTGACTCCGTGGGGAGGAGAATTCCTCTGCTGTGACGTCAGTTAATGGTATTGTGTTGTATAGTAAGCATGAATGGCAGAAATCCAGCCAGTGAGAGGAGGCATGTAACTTCAGGTTCTTTTGTTGTAATAATCAGGGTTGTTTTAAGCTCGAGATAAAGCTTTGCTTAATGCATAACATTCCATCACTTCAGAGAATTAAACATGATCTAGCTGCTAATTGGAGATGGGAGGGGATATGGACACTTACTTGAATCTAGATTTTACTTAGTTGTGGATTTTTTAGCTGGGATAATGTATTTCCGGGGAACAGGAAAAACTGGGTGGAATTATTTGCATAGGTGACCTCCTTATGTTCACAGTGGTTATAAAACATGGTATGAGAAGTGTTCCTCTCAGTTCTGAAGATTATGCCAAATTGAGGGTGGGGTTGGGGTAACACCGGTCGCTGCATTTGAGGGCAGGGTAGCCATCCAGAGAAACTTCAGCCTACTCAAGGAATGGGCCAATTATGAAATTCAGCAAGGCTAAAAACTAAGACCATCACTTGGTAAAGAACTGCCAACAACAGTACAGACTGGGAACCTTTGGGCTGGAAGCAGCTCTACTGGAAATGACCCATGTGTTCTGGGGGAGATGGGTGTCAAGCTTCATGGGGGGCTAGCGGTGTACCTTGGCAACAGGGGAGACTGACAGCATCCTTAACTATATTCACAGGAGCAGAGCCAGGAGAATGAGGGAAGTGATTAACACCTTATCTCAGCATTTGTTAGACCACATCTAGATTTTCTATGTAGTTCTGTTTGCCCCACTTAAGGGAAGACGTCACTAAACTGCAACAGAGAGAAATCTGGGGGCTGGAGCACTTGCTGTGTGAGGAGTGGCTGCTGTAGCTGGTCTTGTTTAACCTGAAGAAGAGGTGGCTGCTCGTAGCAACCTTCCAATACCTATGGGAATTCAGGCATTTTGTGATGGTAGGACAACAGACCATGGGTATAATATGAGACAAGAGATTCAGATGGGATGAGACAAAGTGCTTTTTCATAATGAGATCAGTCAGGGAGTGGAACAGGTTGCCCAGAGAGATTGTTCCATGTTTATCCTTGGAAGTTTTCAGGACCCAACTGGATAAAAACTGAGTAACCTGGTCATAACTTTCATTCCTACAAGAGCAAAGAAGAAAGATGGTTCTGGATGTCCTGAAGACTAACTGAGGGTACCTCTGCTAGCTAGATGAAGATGAGGTCAAATTGAGAGCTCCTGTAATATGGCAAAGCTAAAACTAGAAACAAGAGGGTAGGAGTCTTAGTATATATTAAATGCCAACATGAAATTAATGCCAAATGAACAACCACTTCCACAATTGTCTTGGATTTGCCTTTTGGAGTGTGCAGTGCTCCATGTGCTTACATCATCTAAATATGAATAAAGGAGTAGCTTTAAAATCTATTGAATGACTAGCATTTGATGTGCTACAACTTAATTCTGAAAAGAAACTTAATTTCTTTACTTACTTATTTGGAAATTTATTTTGATATGAAAGTTATTTTAACATCAGATTCATATACAATAATTGTTAAATTCTCTAACTATGATTACCTAATTGCCTATGACCATTTATGTTGCTGTCTACTTCACAGATTTTTTCATCTCCAATGCTGAGCAAATTTCCTTCTTTTTGCCCTCAGTATTGCTGCATTTTAGCATGTGCATTGGAAGCTGGGAATACGTCACATGCAGTCATTGCCTTTCTCCCAGAAATAATTCCTGTTTTTCTAAATTTCTACATCCTAAATTAAGGGAATTTGTAATTACAAGTTGTTAGTCCTCTGTAGTACTTAATTTTGAGGTTTGCAAAGAAAAAGCTTCATATTTGAATGCTTCCCCATTTATCTGTCAGTAAGTAGTTGCTGACTAATTCTGCAAGGCTCTGCAAATGTTCTTTTTTTTAAAAAAAAAAAAGTAAAGGATTGTAGCAGCATTTAAAACCTTTATTGGGTATTCTCCAATTACAATCCATCTTACCTTATTTAAACACAAATCAAACCTGCTAGTTGCCCTGCTAGTGGTTGTCAGCCTAGGGCCTTGTGAAGGTGAAAACATATCTAGCACATGAGAGTTGGACAGGAGTGGCTTTCCTCACATTACTGCATTCATATCTTTATCAATAGTTTTACATATTATTTTAACTCTTCTATACCCTTACTGACCTCTGGTTTGCTTAGGCTTAATGCTAGGCACTTTAAAATGACGTTTACTGTCTCTTAATGCATTTAACAAAACACCAAAACAGCCTCTAAATGTAACCCCTTACAGATGTTAGTGGAGTTATAGCAGTTATTTTAATAGAGCACAGCAACAGCTTTGTTGCAGGAAATGAGAGCAAATATCTTTTCCAGTGAAAAATATGGGAAGAATTTACATAGAATTCAGGATTTTTTTAGGTGGTAAACCTAAAACCTGTATGCTTAAAGTGCCAAGGTATCTCTAGCACAGTTGTTAAAATCCCCATATGTAGGTCTCATTCCAAATAAGACTGGCCATACTATAGAACCTCTATATGCCTCTGTGGGACAAAAAACCATTAGATATTCATAAAGTCATATGACTTATGAACTAGGAGTTAATCAGATCTTTCTTCTAGGAATTCTGAGCTGAAACTTATTCTGCTTATGGCATGCAGGATCACATAGGTGGTATGCTTCTTATGAGATGTATTTATGCCAAATGTTATTAAATCTCTGAATCTGAAGGTTCCCTCTGAAGGTACCCTCAGGTTTGTGATATCCATCTTTAACTTACTTAAGGAAAAAAAAATACCAGTATAATTTACTGTCACTTCAGCCGTCTATACTTTCTAACCATTTTGGCATCTTTCTTTTTAGTGATAGGTGACATGAATATTAGCACAAAAAAAGCCAAAATGTGGCTAATGTTCTAAAAATAAGTTAAAAATAAACTACCAAACTTTAAGTAATATTGAACATGACAAAAGGGTACACTTGTTAAAATACTAATTCTGATTTCTTCTTCTATATTCCTATTAATTAGTGAGAGACTTACAAGGGGAATTAGGTTACAGTATATTCATGAGTACACCCAGTGGCACAGTATATTCAAAGAACAAGGATTGCAAGTGGTTAGCATTAACAGGAGAAAGCCACTGCCATTTCTGATCTCATCAGAAGGCAGATTGTATTCTCTAATCAACCAGCTGTTGAGATTAAAAATAGGTTTGCTATCCAGCCAGGAATTGAAGTTGAAAAGTTTGAGAAAGAGGAGTTTATACCTCTGCAAATAGTGTGAGTGAGGATCTTGGATATGCAATGGAGAGGCACCAAAAGGTACTAGTGGTTAATGGTTCCATCATGAGAGCAGCCTAAAGTACTTGTCTGGCAGATGATCTCCTTTCTGGGATTCTTAATGTGAGGTATTCCTGAAAGACTGTTGAGAGTCATCAGATGACCCCTGCTCTGTGCTTATCTATATTGTTTGCTGTTGCTAAGACTGAATTTGATATTTGGTCACAGGGTGATTTTTCACAAGCTATATATAAGTAATGAGGGGCAGAATGAGCGATGGAAGTCCACAGTTACACAGCAATGGCAACTTGGGGATTTGTCTAGAAACTAGAGTGGATATGTATCTTAAGAACTGTTGGGTAGAAGTGTGCAGGAGCAAGTAGGTGGATGTTAGGTAAGTGTATAAAACATGAATAAATCATGTAAGTGGAAGTCTTAATATATGCTGAAGGTTTGTGACAGAATTGATGTGATTTAGTGAGAGCTTATATGAGTAGAATATTACTATAACAGGGTACTATCTTTTTAAAGACAGGCCGAAGACTTAGGAGGAAAAAGCATATATATTGAAAATTTAGAGGAACTTAGAGTTATTGAGTAAGCTAGTAAAGTCTAAAGGAAAAATAAGATAAAGTGAAAATAAGCAGACCACCACAAAAGATGAATAAATGGATGCAGCATTTTCTGACAAGTTAGGAAAACAATCTAGAATTTGATGGTATAAAGAGATTTTTAGTTACCCATATATCCTTTGAGAAAGGTATAATAGAGTAAGTTTAACAAGGATTCACTGATGTCATTTATTTTTTCTTTAGGTACTGTCACAGTGCTTTTTTTTTTCTTGATAAGGAAAAACAGAAAGCAGCTTGCTAGGAAATTTCTATAGACACAGTTTTAAATAGTGAGAAACAATCTAGAAATGGGTAAGTGAAAGACAACTTGATTGATGTGACAGTGAAATGATGGTACTCACAATGTTTAGAGAAGAAAACAAAGTAGCAACAGTGGATGTCAAGAAGCAGACTCTGAGAACTAACAGAACTAAAGATCTCAGGGGAGTAAGGATTGAAAGGAAAGCTTTTTAAAAAACAACCACCCTCCCACCCCCTGTAACTTTCAAACTCATTTGAAAATGGAAAGGTCACAAGTGAAGGTAATCCAATTGCAAAGGGAGGATTTGGACTCACTTGTTGACTTCAAACACATTAAGCATGTAAAAAAGGCTAATAATATTGCATTAATAGGGTAGTAAGGGTCAATATGAAACAAAACCATCAGGTTTTTGTTTCATCAGAGAAATAGTTCCAAAAAGGCTAAGGCTAAAATGAGCAAGGAATGTCAAGGAAAGAAACATGCATGTTTGCAAATCCTTGTAATAAAAGGATGACCAAAGCCCACCATTCAGTAAAGATCTCTTTGCCATGCCAAGGACAACATTTGTAAAAACTGCAAGTGCTAACCTTACTATTTCTGGTATCAGTGGACTGGCAGCTCTATCTATAACTAAAAAAAAAAAAACCAACAGTGTAGATTCTGTACATAGACAGAGTGTTTTCAAGTTATCTGTTTGATGAACCTAATAAAACCTAAATTACTGCATGGAGAGGTTTTAGAAGTATTAATAGTCAAAATTACTACAAGAGTGGTTACTGAGAGACTGGAAATAGCAAAAGTCTTTGAGAGTAGCTATCAGCCAGGCTGGCAGAGAGGACTCATTGTCCTGTGAAATAAAGCAGAAGTATGCAATTTCTGTGTGAGTTAATGTACCATGAAGAATATGGGTGTTGTATCACTAGAGAGTCCAAGAAGTATGACCACAGTGGCTGTCCTAATACTGATAATGGAACTGTCATTACCATGGATTCACACCATGGACTGCAAATGCTGGGAGATCCATAATAGCTTTCCAGGTTGAATTCTTTGTTGCATGGTTTTCCTGCTAACAGCTGTTATCAAGATAGTTTGAAAGTGGCTTGACAAACAGCAGCCATCCTATTGGGTAGCAGTCCAGCCACTGATAAAACTTCAGACTTGCATGTGCATTTGATGTATTTGACACAGAGCAGTTTTGTATTAAAGTGTTCTTGGTAAATGTTTAACCTAAAACCAAATTGCAATGTAAAACTCACATGAATTTCATCCATTCTTTTGTGTACTTACAGCTTAAGATGTTTGTCTGGGTTTTTTTTTTTTTTAAGCTTTGTTTTGCTAGCCATCTTATGTAACCCAACAAAGCTTAAAAAAACCCCTGGCCAATTATTTTGGGTTTTTACAGCAGTCAACCAAATAGTAAATATAGCAAGCCCAGAAAAAGATGCAAATGTTTGTGAACAATGTGTTGTTAAACTGTTACGATGATTTACTAAGATTGTCAAAGGAAAAGTAATTAACTTGGTGTTAGAAGATGAAATACGAGATAGTCTTCCTTGTGCTTATTGATGGTGGCACACATTGTTTTAGTTTTTTCAAGAAACAGCTTTAAAATCTTGTGTTGGTTAAGAGTATTAAGTTCCTGGCATTGTGTGAATTTTTTTCAGACACTCTTTCGTAAGTATTTCAAGTTTATTGTAGTTTGACTAGAATCAGGATGCACTTGGTGGAAACTAGCTCACAAATCATGCTTCACAAGCATTATTTTTCATATCTTTTCCTGTAGATAAAAAGAGATAGGTACAAATTGAAATACAAGATGTTATTTTAAACACAGAAGGATAAAACCCCTCCAAACTGATGGGAGTGGTTGAACACTGGATCATGTGGTTAAAGAAGTTGTGGAGTCTCCATCCTTAAAGAGAGTGACTGGAAACAGCCATGAACAACCTACTCTGCTTTGAGCAGGGTGTTTGGACTAGGTGATTTCTAGACGTCCCTTCCAGTCTCAACTATGCTGTGATTCTGTGTTTCTCTATCTGATAAAATGTTTTCATATATTTG
Organism: Piaya cayana; assembly: GCA_013389865.1. NCBI lineage: Eukaryota > Metazoa > Chordata > Aves > Cuculiformes > Coccyzidae > Piaya > Piaya cayana. The sequence goes on from WAAB01009540.1 coordinate 42,725, forward strand.
TAGAAATCTGACTAAGTATTTGTTATCTACTTACAATAGTTTATTTGAAACAAATTATTTTTTATTTCTCTATTTTTTAAATTTTATCAGACAGCTGGAAAGACATACTATACTCACTGACTCTTTCATGCTAAATGAAAACAGTCAAACCCAGTATTCTTAATGTTTGTCCGAAAGGAGGAAAAGTCTTTAAAGGCATCCATAGGGCGCTTTTGGTAGTCAGATACATTGAGATACAGTAGATGACTGGACAGAAGGACTTCAGCAGAAAAGTCAGGAATAGAAATTGGATGGTAAACATACCCTCTTACATGTACAGTGTCTTTGGTCTTTATTTTATGCATGATACAAACTGTATATGAAATTTTTAGTGGCAAATGAAGTTTAGCGGGTTAAGCCTCTTTTGTTTGATTTGCAGAATAGCCACAGATGTGTTTTAAATTTAGGATCAAGTTCCCTTTTGTGTTAGAACAAGACATTGAATGAGATGGATCATTAGTTCCCTGACACTCAACCTGTTCTTGTCCCAGACAGACATGGTTTTATACTGTAGCTATAAACAGATGTAAATGCTTGAAGCAGGGCAATTATTTTTCCCCTGTGTTCCTTACAGTATGCCCCTTTTTACTTAGGCAGTAGAGTACATGGCCTTTGGGTCTGGTCAGAAGATTCACTCATGGTAGAACTCTCAACCAAGTGCTGCTCATCAGAAATAAAGAGGCATCATTTGGAGAAGGGAAACTGTCCTTTTAGTTATATCATTATGTCATTATATTTGTTGTATTAACAAATATCCTTCACTTATTTCCCCTCAAACACCTCAGGGTAACCTTTTGAAGTTTTCAGTATGAACTTTTTTCTGCTACCATGAGAAAAATAAATCTGAGGCTCCTCATTACAGAAATTATTAGAATTCTTTCATGGGTCTTATTATTCCTGGATATTTTTAAAAGATGGATTTTTTTCCATATGGTTTGTTTCATGAACATATGGGTCTGTTTTGTGTTTTTGGGACATACAGTGATCTAAATTTTCCCTGTGTGTCCTAGAGCCAAGTATTGGGGTTTTTCTAATTGGCCACTTAAAAATGGAGAATAAGAATCTGCATTACAGCCATCTCCTTCAATTACTAACTTACTCTTAATGCTTTATTATTTTATACTGTTTTCATTTGCAGCTTTTTCCTGTGCCCATCCTGATATTTCTGGGTTTCTGAATAAGCCAGTAAGTGATGAAATGAATTCACTAGTATACATGGTGTGTATATGCATATATACTTGCATGCCCTCACCCCAACTCTGCATATGTAGATATAAATCAGGTAGGTTAAAGAGACTGAAATCACTGATCCCTTTTCATTAGTGGGACTTTTTTTTTTTTAAAAAAAAAGTGAATTTCTACAAAGTAGGCCCTAGGAACATCATGAGAGACACAGAAATGTGGGCAAAGCCACTCAGCTAACGCTCTGCCATACCACCTTGGTATGTTGGGTTTGTGTAGCAAGGTTTTGGTAGCGAGGGAACTACAGGGCATGGCTTCTGTCAGAAGGTGCTAGAAGCATCCCCCATGTCCAGTAGAGCCAATGCCAGCCAGCTCAAAGATGGACTCACCACTGGCCAAGGCTAAGCCAATCAACAATGGTGGTAGCAACTTTAGTGCTACATATTTAAGAAGGGGAAGATGTTGCTGCACAACGAGCAACTGCACCTGGAGAGAGGAGTGAGAATATGTGAGAGCAACAGTTCTGCAGACATTGAGGTGAGTGAAGAAGGAGAGGGAGGAGGTACTCAAGTCACCAGTCAGAAGTTCCTGTGCAGCCCTGATGAAGACCACAGTGAGGCAGGTTTTGCTCCTGCTCCTGGCAGTACTTGTGGACCCGTGGAGAGAGGACCCCATGCTGGAGCAGGTTTGCTGTTTTCAAACAGGGAAGAGCTCTTCTAATTTTACTCCATATATCTGATAGTTCAAATGTTTGCCTAGCTATGGTAGAAATGAATTTAGTTCTTAGTAAGTATGCTGTTTCAAACTACACCTGTGGTCTTCTAAGAGAAAAATCATCCATCTTCAGTGAGCTATAGAGTAGATTCAGTGCAATATTGATCATGGCTGTCATTGAAACTGGGCTCTATTGCATGAGAAAAGACAAGCCAAAGAGGGCATGGCTGAAAAGGTGCAAGCTGCTATGACCTAGTGCTTAGCCTAGCCAGGTCTGAGTAGGGAGACTGAAGTGCCCTAATCTCCTTTCCCAAGACTGACTTTAGAATAAAATACAAAAATGTCTGTGCAATGTCCTTCCTCAGGTTATTCATTCCTTATTCCATTTTATGGCTTTTTACTATGGGGACTTAACAGCCTATTGCTCCCACTAGCTAATATTATACCGGCTCATGTGAAACTGCAGATGAATGACCCATGTTAAGAATATACTTCTAGTAATGTGTAAAGTAAAACATTGACTGCGTAAGAGGCATGAGGTGCATTAAGAGACTTCCTGTATCAAGTGGTGCTTGCCTTCCATAATGGAAGGAAGACACACGTGGATGGATTCCACAGGGCAAGAACAAGTTGATTGACTCTCCTGCAAGACAGACCAGCGAGATCCACAACAATTCATTCTTAAAATTCCAAAAGGAATGGATTTCTGATGTCTCTGAAAAGGATAGAATATCATGGTGTGGCTCAGAACCATAAAGTGTCTGTCTTAATTAAAATGAATTTATTTTAGCAATTAGATACGACTCTCAAATTGTACCACCCAGGCTGGTATATACACATGTAATTGCACTGTAGAGGCTATACTACTACAAAACATCATCCTTCCAGTCTACAACTGTAGCCAATCTTGGTATTTATTTTTATGTCTGTAACAACAGCAAATTAAAAACTTATGTATGCTTTCATTATTATCATTAGCATAAAACCCCCAGATACTTAGAAGTTCCTTGTCTTCTAGTATGCTCTTATTGCATCTTATGCAGTGTAGTTATACTAGAAAGTGCTAGCTGTACATTTTCAGAGATGTGTGTCTTTCCATGAATATCTGTTATACTAGTCTTAGCTTGATATATGAATTGTGTTTCAGTCAGATCCTTGGTACATTTAACTTGAATAATTTGCCCATCCTGAAACTCCTTTGAAAGTCTGAAACATTGATAAACTTAATGGAAAAGCTTGATAACCTATGCAGTGAGCATGCTCAATTAAAGAAGATATGACTTCTAACTATCATCCACTCCTCTACTCTTTGTTTAAAAAATTACTATATGTTCTTTTCTCAGTGTTTTTCAATAGGAACTGTCTATCTGAATTAGAAGAGTGAATGAGTAGCTTGCTGCTACCTGCCCGGAAGATGCACACAAAACACTTGTCTTTTTCACCGCCTATTGATTCTGTAGCTGTGATTCCGCATAACTGAGGGTAGTGTAGCATATTCTAAAACCAACAGTGTCATCCTTAATTAATCAAAAACACAGCTGTGAAATTTGGTTGTTTTCTTTGTTACCAAAGCAACTGGGCAAAAAAATTCCAGTGTGTGGTAAAGAACGTTCCAAGCAACTGTGATGTGTAGTGCTTTGTGTTGAAGCCATTGACCTTGTAATGTGAGCATACAGACTTTTTGTAAATTACTCTTTCAGATCTTATGAGTGACATGTGATCTTTGACTTCACAGGCAAAAGACAGACTCCAACTCCAGTAGAGTCACCAATATCCAAAATGCATGATACATTTACATAACTTTCTTTTGAAAATCATGAGGTTTTGGTGCTTTCATGTCTTTTACTAGGGGAGATATTAAGACTTTTTTTTTCCTTTTTGTGCAATGGTGTAACTGAGTATAAATGGGTTTGTCCCTGTCTTAATTAAAAAAATTATTTTAGCTATACCTGTAGTAAATACACACTTCAAATTGCAAAATGTTATTTTTTTTGTGAGCTACATGCAGCTGCACCATTTTACATTTTAGTAATTTGTTTGTTGTTTCTAGAATTGTATTAATTTACCTGAAAGTAAACTTTCCTGTAATCAGTGTCGACACAGCTGTTTTGCCTTATATTATATATATAGGAATGTTCAGCAGAAAATGGGTGAAAAATTCAAACATTGAAATATTTCTGTATCATCAAGACATTATTTTTAAAACTGTAAATACTTTTTTTATTATAAAGCCTTTACATTTCTACAGGAGTATAATTATTTTTCGTCCCTGGTGCAGGAAAGCTCATACACTTATCCTTAGTCTACACTGTTTGGGCTATCTGTACATTTGTCGCTTGACTTGTGGCATTCTCTTTGGTGATGAGAAGTACAGGAGCCTGCCTGGTGCTTCTAGTTACAAACATGCAACCATCTCTTTCTTTCCCTGGTTTGAGATTACCAGAAAATGTGTAAGTGGAGGGAAGGAAATGTGTGCTACAACGTTGGGTTATGTACCCATTGGCCCATAGCTTCCAGTTAATCTACTGTATCTGTAAAGTGAATAAAGCTTTTGTGCTTTTTTCTGCATGGGGATACATAGACCTATACCTCTGATTACACTAACCAGAATAGTAACAGTAAGTAACTGCAAAATTTCAAATGCATGTGCTTTTCTAGGTACCTTTATTCTGGGACCTGAGAAAGGATCTGTGAATGAGAAAAGGAACAACAGAAGGCACTGAAAAAGGTTTTTATTTCTAAGGCCTAGAGAGTTAATAAGTATCATGAATTTTGTGGCATAGCGTAAGTTTTTCCTCATCTGTCCAGAAGAAAATGAAGGAGTTTGGCTTTCCTACCCAGTCCTATAATGCTTATACTGTTTCTAGTTTGGCAAGGAGGTAAAATACATGGATTTTAGTTATAGTAATAGAGAAACTTTATCATGCCAGAAGGAGTATGCTCAATGGTGCTGTTGCCATTTACTATATGCATTAGACAAGTCTGAGGAAAAACTGTAAGGGTTTTAATAAATGATCAAAACTAAGGTTTGCTTTAACAACTAGACCTATTGAAGAGTGAACTTTGTAGTTAGGCAAAAAAAGAATAGTATTATCATTTGGATTTCTATTTTTTTTTAAAACAGCTGTCAAACATCAAGTAATGGTTCTAATAGTAATTTGCTTTCACAGAATCACCGGGTTGGAAGAGACCCACTGGATCATCGAGTCCAACCACTCCCACGAAACACTANCCCCTTCACCAGCTTTGTTGCTCTTCTCTGGACTCACTCCAGAGCCTCAACATCCTTCTTGTGGTGAGGGGCCCAGAACTGCACACAGTATTCAAGGAGCGGTCTCACCAGTGCCGAGTACAGAGGGAGAATAACCTCCCTGGACCTGCTGGTCACACCGTTTCTGATACAAGCCAGGATCAGTCTTAGGTTTTTTTATTGTTACACAGTAAATATAAATTTTCTGGTAATGTATATATGAATATTTTAAGGTTTAATTCCTGTTCTTGTATTTACTGAAATGATATGTTCCTTTCCCTCAAAATCAAGAACAGGTACAGGCAGGCTTTAAACTCCAAATCAAATGTTTTCCCTGGGGCAGTGTTGTTCATCACATCCTTCCTAAAGACTTCTGATTTTCCATTTTGAATGGAAATAGAAGAGCTAATGCAGGTGTTTCATTTCAAAATACTCTTCCATTCTTTAGAAGAGAAAAAGATTCTTCATTATTCACTTTTATTTTTTAAAAAGTGTTTTTTTTCAGCAATCAATGAAATACCCACATTGATAAACATAGCTGTGATGCAGCATTCCCTTTAGAAACTTTGCACTTTCCCTGTGGTGACAAGCCCCACCAGACACAAAAAGAAAAAAAATTCTTACCATTTTTTTCTCTGACCTCTCATTAGCAGAGACTGAGATGTGGCAAAACTGTCCCTACCCTTACTCATTTATTTATATTCATTTGACATATATCTATATTCATATGACATTTTCATAGGATTTTCATATATGGAATGTTCCTCAGTGACTGTGATTATTCATGCTGAAAGTTGAAGGGGCCGTAAACATTTTGTAAGCAGTAAATGGGAACTTGTTTTTTTTTCACTTTTTTTCAAGGGACTTAGTAGATCTACCATTGTTAGGTAGGATTCCATATCTGCAATTCACATAACTACAAATATTGCTATCTTCTCTCTATTTTTCCTACAAGCTGTGTAATTTTTGGTATTGTTAAACCCCTAGATTTTTGCAGTGCTGTGTGCACTAGAATCTTTGCTTCTATTAAAAAAGAGGCAAACCCAAGCCTTTCTTTAAAACTGTAACACTTAAAAGATCAAAACAGGAAAAAACCCTACAGTTTCAGATGTATTCGACCTGGTATTTTGCATAGGTAAGCTAGCTTTTAGTGTTTGAGTGTCTGCATATGCCAGTGCATGGCAATACTGTTCATACTTTTATTGAGCTTGGGGGATGAACTGCAAAAACAAGACAATGAAAGCTAAGGCACTGTAATACATTATGACTCATGTTATTTAAAACTAGGTGTCTTTGTAATTCTGTAATTCAACATATTTCTCAGAAACAAGTTTCTGACATTTCAGGTCTGATTTACCAGATTTCTGTTGTAATATTGAGCTCCTCTTCTTACCATTTATTCTCTTTCTTCTTAGTCTAATTTGAATTGTGTTGTAAGAAAGGTTTCAGTTTTAAAACAGTAATTTGTAGCCAAAGTCTTTAGTGTTCTTATGTTTAGGTTTCAGCTAGGCTGAATTACTATCTGAAGTGCCGATGTCTCACTGCTGCCCCTGTGGACCCTGGGGAGCTACAGTGAACATTAGTACTTGGCTGGGGCTCTTGATTTAGGTGGTGTGAATATGAAGCAGAGAGAGGAATGCTATCATCATTAGTGTAGAGTCAAAAACTCTGTAAGAAAACTGCATTTGTAAAAGAAATGGCATGCTATTTTCCTTAATGTGACTAACCGGCATTATATACTACATGCGTTACTTCACTAGAGAATATCGCAGGTCTCTGTTCTTGTTATTCCACATACAGCAGAACTTCATAACATGCTTCCACTACTGGGAGGGAATATTTCTGTCTCCAAAGTGTGTATTGCTGGTCAGGTTTACAAAATACCAAATGTATATGCAGACTGTGACACAAAAATCTCCAGACTGACCCTGTGGCTTGGGAACCAAGAGTGGGAGGGGAGAGACAAAGAGAATGTTACAGGACATGTTCTAACCTCTCGCAGTGAGACAAGGCTCTACTCAATTGCTTCACTCTGTGCGAGTGGATGCGTGTTCAAAGATGTTTTCTTACCCTCAGTTAGAAAATGTCGATATCTGCCAGCCCACAATATTTTGTCTGAGGCAATTTTTAGCTAATAACAATATCACTGTGCTTGAATACCCACCCCACTTGACAGACCTGGCTCACTGCAATTTCTACCTCTTTGCAGAGATCAGGTCAGTGCTCAAAGGAACCCAGTTTTTGTCAGTAGAAGTTGTGATAGCAAAAACTATGGAGATCCTCAACAGTCTTTCAGAAATGTTCTGCAGAATTTCTTTGAATGTTGACAGCATTGTATGCAGCTGTGCGTCAGCTCAGAAGGAAACTGTTTTGAAGGTGATCATAACCCATCTTCTGAATTTGTTAAATAAAAATACTTACAGGTACTGTCTCAGTTTTTTTGTGTTGGACCTTGTAAGTTGTATAGAAGTCAGTATTCAGAGGCACACGTTGCTGTTGATACACAGAGCCAATTAATAAGATACACTTTAAAATATACTTATCGGGAAATATAATCTGAACTCCTAGAATACATAAACTATTATTCTGTTCTTTTTTAAGCTTCTACCTATAGTTGCTTTTGCTGACTCTTTGTGGCGTACTGCTTCTTGGGCTGGTTCTTCGTTTTAGTGAGACTAATCTACACCTAAATACATAGGTTATCTAGATAATGTGTTTGTGGATTCCCTTTTTTCCTTTTTTTCTTCTTATTGGATGGAGGCTTTTAGTTTCTTTGGTGATTTAGCAGTTGCAGTGAAGTTTCTTATATTATCAAGAAACAAATCTCTATGTCCTTAGTTGTATTACTAAGTATATTCTGTTCACCCCAAACATTATAGATCTGTAAGTATTCTTAAGATCTTAAAGGATAAATTTTTGCAAAGCTTTAAAATGAATATAGTAAGATACTCTGATACTCTTCTGCTACACTGTATTTATTTCTTGGAAAAATAAGAGGGGAAAAAAAAGGTCGGGTGTGTGTTCTAACAGAAAACAGCCATGACCACATCAAGGCATTTTTGTCTACTCTACTGGCTTTGCTGAAAATTAAAGCCACAACTTAATAATATTCAAGAAAGATAGTTCTATGAAAAGAAATCTGTTAAATGGTTAATAACAAACAGCTAAAAACACACCAGAATGTTTAGAAAACTGATTGCAAAATAGCCTAGACTGCAGAAGTTCCACTTCTTCAGTAAAGGCTAAAAAATTAAAGTCTTATTCAGAATGATGAATTGTAAATGCCAGTTCAGGAATTTGAGTCCTACATTTTTCTCACATAAAACTAAAATAAAAACACCTTGCTTTCTAATACAAGAATACTTGAAAGTGTATGAAATCAAATTTCTAAAACCAGGGAGCTACCTATTTGTTGAGGAAGATTTTAGAAATGAGAGAAAAAAAATTTGAAGGGACTCATATATAGTGCAGTGCTTAGTTTTTTCTGTCTACAAATGCAGTAGATCACATGAGCTAAAAACTGAACTATCTGAAGTTAGAAGGTCTGAATTCTTGCAAAACATCTGTTGACAACTTGAGGTGGATGGATTTTAAATTCAAAGTGTTTCAACTTAGAGGATTTTATCATAGTTTAGTGCTTAAGTCAAGGGAAGATTACGTTAAGACTTATGGCACTTTTAAAATTATTACATTTTAAAATTATTTTTAATAAAGTACAGTGAACTCTTACTGTTTATTCATTACTACGATATGTTGACTTTCAGTTAACATTGTTTTAAGACATCACCTCTTTGCCCTAGCCAGGCAAATATTCTCTGTACACATTTAGTTGCATAGTTTAATATATGTTTACTTAGAATTGTAGTCCTTACCTTTTGTTCTATTAAAGATTTTTTTCTTTTGTTTATTCCTGCTTCCTAGAAATTTGTGCCCTGCTGCTTATGATGGAAGGTGGAGTAAAATTCAGTAGCAAGTCAACAGTGTTTAAAAACTATTGAAACTTAATAAATAATTTTTTTATTATGCAACATATACAAAAGTCAAATATGGTATATGATTAAAGCCACAATTTGGATTTTAGGACAGGAAGTACAAGAACACTATAAATGCTGGTTGAAGTTAAGGATATGCTGGTTGAAGTTAAGGATGAGAACAGAATAACATTATAACATTTTATGATATATCTTCAACATAACTAGATTTCATTATGATGTTGGAAATCAAATGTTGGGTTTTTTTTAAAGCAACCTCTGTTCAAATGTATGTGCTTTCTTGGTAAAAGGAACCTGCTGTTGGTGAAAATTTCCCATGATTTTAGAATTCTAGATCTCTTCTTGCATTTGTGTTTATTCATTATCAGAAGATCAGAATTATTTGCTTGATCTTTCTGGTCCTGTTTGGTTTTTGAAATTCAGATGAAAGAGGATTGAAATAAAAAGAAACGGAGCAAATTCAAGTGCATAAAATGTATCTTAGTATCTCCGAAAGAGACTATAATTATCAAAATTCATCTTGTCAAATAATTTAACTCAGGAGACTCAGCTACTTAGGTAGTAACATTTTCCAGCCATGAACAAAACACTCTTTATAACTGATTTTTTTTGAATATAACTTTTTATTAAATGTATAACAGTTTGTCTACTAGGAAGGTCAGAGTACCAGATTCAGCCATACTTTCACACATACCAGTTAGGAAAAATACCCTAGTTTCATTTAGAATAATTTATATTACCCTTTGTTTGCTTTTGTATTTATGTATTCTATACAATATATTTAGAATTTCCTTTGCTATTCCTTTGTCATCCATTTGTTTTATTCTTGATCTGGTTTGAGCTAAAGCGGAAACAATTTTCTAACTTTTCAGCTAAGCCTCGTCTAAGCAGCTTCAGTTTCTGAAAGTTAAGAACATGTTTTTCAGAAAGTGTCTATCTCTTGAAGTGGTAACACTTAATATTTATTGTTATCATCAAAGTAATGGGGCACTGGTATGCAGAAAAAACATTGCACCTGCAGGTATGAGCAGACAGAATAGGTGACCCAAAATTGCACAACAGAGCATTCCTTTCCAGATATATCATAATCAATATAAAACCTGAGGGATTATGAGGGTTAAACCCTCTTCTTTTGATTGCTGGCACCGGGTAAGCATCTTGTCCAGTCTTCTGCCCTCAGTCCCAAATCAGTGCATTCCTGAATCCAGTTCCTCAATCCAGCCCCATCTGTCACTGAGTCCAGCTCGGAGTTTTCAACATGCCTGCAGTGCAGCGTCAGGTGAGGTGTGGTCATTGAGGGGTTCTCTTTCATAGAACCAATATCCTGAGTTGGAAGGGACTTGCAAGGATTGTCAAGTCCAACTCCTGTCCCTGTGTAGGACAAACCCAGAATTCACACAGTGTGTCTTAGGCCATTGTCCTAATGCTTCTTGAATATTGTCAGTATTGAATATTGCACAGGTTTTTGTCTATTTGTCTATATGATTTATTAGATTCTTTATTTTATTTTATTTTATTTTTATTGTTTCATTAAAGCTGTTTTATTTCCAACCCAAAAGTCTCTTTCTCTCATTTCCCTTCCCTCTTTTCCCCTTTCCCTCTCTGTGTATGTGTGTTGTGTGTAAATTGATACCACAACTGCCTACGTTTAGCTGCCAACCAAGCCTGGAGGTGTGGGCTAAACTGTGACAGTTGTGTAAAACTTAGTATTCATAAGTTAATTGGGTAATAAAAAATAGGAGATGTTGTAATGGCTTTACTGTTTTGTAACAGTAAATCAAAAGTGACTTAGTTTTCCTTTTTAACATGATGCCTAAATCTTATGTAATATGAACTCCTAAAATGACAGAAAAAGCCAGCATGCTAATGGAAATACAGATTTTGGTGAGTTATAGGTCTTTAGGTTATGAGTCTTTAGGTTTGAGTCCAGTATTATTTAGGTTCTGAAACACAAAAGTTTAGATTTTGGTGTCCATGGGTGAAAACTTCATTGCTTATGCAGGCTATTATAAAATATTAATACAACCTTTAGATGAAAAGTGCCATGAAATGAAGCTAAAATTGAAAGTAAGCTTCAGAAAATGGAGAGTAAAAAGTACAATTCTTAGCAATTCAGAAATAAACCCCTTTGGATCTAAAAAAAGTTATAAAATTATTTCCCTATGCTTCCAAGAAAAAAAATCACATTTAAGGCACTGAAACCTCTTCATTATGTCCAATATGCTACCATGCAAACTCTGCAGCTGTGAGTAATGTTGCTGAGCATTTATGGTGTCAAACAACAACAAAAAAGAAGATTGTAAAAGGTATTTTAGCTTCTTTTTTTTCCTACTTCTGTCACCTCTGGCAACCAATTGCTTTCTCTTTCTAAAGCCTACAGGGTGTGGCACAGCTGATTCTATGTATGTGATTCTATGATTCTATGATGAAGCAGGTCTTCATTCTTTGTACATTCAAACCAGAAGCTATTGGATATTTTTGAGAAAGTTAAAATAAAAACAAGTGTTATGCCTCTTTGTAATGCTTAAATTATGCAAGTTTAAAGTAGTTTTGCCTGCAAGACCTTGTCATGATTAGTTTTACTTGTATAACCTGTGGGCTATCTTAAAAGTCACTGAGAAATTGACTGCTATGATTACCATGTCTCCTCGTCATATTTTCACCTGCTCTTCTTTGAGTCTCATTCTGCTCTGAATGAGAGCAAAATTTTGATTCTGTTAAGATTTCTCTTTGTCAGAGAAATGGAAAAAAATCCTTTAGGGTTTTTATTTCTAATTTATTAATGAAGCCCATTTTCTCTTCTGAATTTTTATACTATTTAATTTTTTTTCCAGTGGATATTTATATGATTCCATGAGAGTGGTAATGGCTTTGATGATGTACTTCTGTTGGCTCATATTATTACAAGTTGATTTTTCTTTTCAGACAGTGCTGTTACCAGATACCCACTAATCTTGTCTTTTTTTTTTTTTTTTCTTCTTTTGTTTTATATTTTTATAATTTGTTTTTTTTTTTTAGTCTGTGCTGTTTTCAGTTTCCCCCTTTTTTTGTTTTTTTTTTTTTTTTTTTTGTCTCTGGTGCTCCTGTTTTCTACCTAGATATTTTTGTCCTTTCTGCTTTCTGTCTCTTAGCAGCAGCAGCTACAGAAAATTGACTACCAGACCTTTTCATCTACCCTTACACAAACAAAAACTGTGGAAAAAATAAGTGAGGGGAAAGTATAACTATCAGAACGAAAGAGAGCAGAAGGAGGATAAGAGCAAAAGTGAGAGAGTTTCTCCAATGGCTTAGGAATCCTGTGCACTCTTAAAGATTTATGTCTTCCCTGAAACAGTGCAGAGTTCCCCAAATCCACCCAGACTAGATATAAGCACAAGACTACCAGATGTTGAATCATGGTTGTAGCATAAAGAGCTCTTAATTACTGAATCCATTGTTTAGCTTCCAGTCTTAATTTTTAGCACCATCAAATCAATACCCTTTACTGTCCTCCCCAGAAACATACTCACAGACTCATAAGCATGTCTTTAATCTACTGTCATTACACTTTATCTCACTGCATTCTGAAATAAGTCTTCTGAAATAGCCTTAGAGAAGAAAGTTTAACTTTCTTTTTCATTCATTAACCTTTTTTCCCACAATGTAGGTTTTTTTTTTCCTAAAATACACAAGCAAGCACTAAAAGCTGTGACGTGATGTGCTGGGCACTTCAGGGTTTCTTTGTAAAAGTGGATGTGTTTGTACTGGGACTGTTTGACATGGAGTTAATTTTCTTCATAGCAGCTAGTATGGTGCTGTGTTTTGGATTTGTGACCATAACAATGCTGACAATGCAGCCATGTCTTAGCTGTAGCTAAGCAGTGTTTGCTCAGCATCCAGGCCTTCTCTGTCTCTCACTCTGCCCCCACAGTGAATAGACTAGGGGTGCGCAATAGTCTGGAAGAGAACACAAGGCAGATGAACGGAACTAACAAGACAGACATTTCCCACCATATATCATGCATAGCAATAAACAGGGAAGAGAGGGAGTTCTAGGAAGTTCTTTTGCTTAGGAGCTGACTGGACATTGATCTAACCATGGGGGATGGTGAGTAATTGCCTTTGCATCAGTTGTTTTGTTTTCCTCCTCTCTTCTTTCCCTTCTTCTTTGCTTATTAAACAATTTTTATTTTGACTCACAGGTTTTATTGGTTTTACTCTTGCTTTCTTCTTCCCTTGAGTAGAGGAAGAACAAGCCGGCAAGCGAGCGAGCAGCTGTGTGGTGCTTAGTTACCTGCTGGAGTTAGCCCATAACAGTCTCATAAGGACATATTCTCATTCTTCAAATTAGTTTACAAGTTATTAACACCAATCCTGACTTCTGTAGAGCTTTTGGCATTTCTGAAATTGTAAGAAGCTCTTGACGTGATTTGTCTCGTTTTATATGCAGCATATTACTAATATTCCACAGTAGCACTTACCTGTACTGTTCATAGCCAGTTGCATGGTGCATAAAAGTGAGACTTCAGAGTTGATGGTGCATGTTGAGTTAAGTAGTGTGGAGATGTAAGGCAAGAATTACCTTTTCAAAGCAGAATAGGGTAGTCTGAGAAACTACTGATGAGTCAGAAAAGAATGAAAAATTCCCCAAAACTCCTATGCTGTTAAATTAAAAATATGAATGTTGCTTCAGTAGATCAGTGTACTTTTAAACAGTCTTCCTATCAGGAACGGAGGAGTTTAGAATTAACTGTTGCAGTTCTATCCATTAGTAAAAACATAAGTAAATTAGTGCATCAAAGTAAACTATTTCAAGTGAATAAACTATCATTTGAACTGCTAATTGTAATACCTTCAGATCAAGGAACAAAATGCATGTTTATGCACATGCCTGCTACATGAGTCCTTAAATAGTCCTGTCTTTCCAGTACTTCTTAATTTTCTGTGTACTATTTTATGATTATTTACTATACTTGGAAGTAATCCCGAAATATTAACATTCTTCCCATGTTAAATCTGATAAGGCCTTTCAGTGTTGTGTCTCTGTTGCTGTGATGTGGAAAACGAGCTAAAAGCTTTGAGCTTGTAAGCCTGTAGTCACAGGAGGTCTGTCCACAGTGATCTACATGTTTGCATTCCTACCATATGCAGCAAAGTTTTCTCTATAGACCCATGTCACCAAGGAATTCATCAAGGAACAAGAAATCTTCAGTCAGAGAAGGGCCACAAGTGTATGAAAAACTGGCCACACATAAACAGTAAAGGTCATTAGCAAGCTCCTAAACTCCTGGCTAGGAATTAGTTTTTTGGATCATTAATGGTAAAAAGCCTAGGAAATTAATAGGACTCGGTGTCCTATTAAAAATTAGACAGAACAATTAAAAGGTTTTCCTGTTTCTAATGGGAACCAGACCTAATGGTTCATTCTCCCTTGTCTAGGGGGCTGTTTCTGCATTTTGAAGTACTTTAATTTTATGTCCTTGTATTTTTAAAGAAATATCTTGAAGTATTTTTTCTGAAAAGGAGTTGTAAATTATTTACAGCCGAGGCAATGAAGGCTTGGGAGAAGTAGAATCTTGTGTCTCCCTAAGACTGAGTTACTGATTCTGTGTCTTGTGACTCTAAACTAGTACAGTTAGCTGTGACAGCATTTTTTCCAGTAAGCACAGTTGTATTTTGAGAACTTCTGATACAGTTGCTGCATTATGTGATTCCATGAGTAAAAAGCTCATTTGGTTGCAAATGCACAGCCTTTTTGATGTGAGATGTCTCTCTGTTGGATGTTACATATTTCCCTAAGCACATTTTTCTGATTTCAACAGCAGCTTTTCTGCATTCATTTCAATTGGGGTTTCTTGCTCCTGAGTGGATGGTTGTTTAAGAGATATCTTCTAATTTACTGTATATTTTTCCATGACCCTACTTTGGCACAAGAAAATTGCAAATGGTGAGCCTTTTTTATTTTAAAATGCATTTTTTGAGAAGTATGTTAAATACTTTCTCTTTTCCTATCTTTGCATCCTTGGAAGCCTGTTTTATAAAACATTTCAAAGGTAGGAGGAGATAAAGAAAGAGAAGAAGTGAGTAGTTTTTTACATTGACTGCTTTGCCTGCAAGCCTGCCACTCTGAAAGAAAACAAGACAAGAAATGACCAAACTTTTTCACTCTATATAGCTGTTATACTTCTTTCCCTCCCCATTTGCCTTAGTCTCTAAATCTCCCTGCCTAACCCTGTGGCAATAATCTAGGTAATCTGTGAGCTAATTGACAATACAAGCTATATGATATGAAAAGAAAAAATAAAATTGGACAAGGAAAAAAAGATTGTGCATAAATGGCGTGGGGGTGAGGTGAATAAAAGGGCAAAAGAAAGACAGGACAAGACCATCTTTCTCATTATGGTTCATTTTGTACTCAGTCACTCATTTACACCAGATGCAGAATTTCTTTCTGCAGTGAGTGAATTGCCCTGCCATTACCATGAGGTTCAAATAATCCTGGTTTTGAAATATATTAGTATAGAACCACACACTCAAAAACATGTGGGAATCCATGTGGGTTTGCAGATGTGAGGATCTTCTGTGATACAAATATAGTTACATTTATGTAGCATAATATTCTGCTCTGTGGATATACTCAGATGCAGCTGTGCTTCCAGTAGTGCCATGACTATGTTACTGTGGTGCTCTACCTGAGTAAATGCATCTTGTTTCTTATAGAGTCCATTCTAATAATGACTACTTGCGAACAGCATTGTTGTGCAAGTAAAAATACTCCTCCAAGAAATGAAAGAAATTCAGCATGGGCTAGTAGTTAAGGTTAATAGTGAAAATTTGAAAAATCCCATGTTTCTTTTTTGATTTGTCATGTGTTTTGCTAGTAATTGTTTTTCCTCTGTCTGACTTATTTTTCATCAGTGAGTACTTTCTGCGCTGGGATTAAAATTTAAAAGGCTGAGAAAAGTTTAAAGAGGTCATAATTTTTACTTTGTTATTGAAATAAGTGCTTAAAACTGTGGTTTTATTTTTGTTATTATCAAATAATACTCATTGATACCAAGATTAGCTGAATCTCAACATAATTACCTGATTTCATGTTCATCTAAATAGAGCACAATGACAGTCTGTTGATGCTTTTTAAATTTTGTCTTAACATCTCCATTTCTTTAGTGCAATTTTCTTCTTTGTGTTGGAAGTGTTTGGGCAGGAAGTTGATCTATGCAGGAAAAGACGAGTGAAAAAAGGAATGGATAAATCTGTAAAATTGAGTTTAGTGCCTGAACTGTAAAGTAATCAGTCTATATTAGCGGTTGCTAGCTATTATTAATGTTTGAACATGTAGATACTGAATGGTGACTGAAAGTAAGAATATCAGTCTTCTTCACTTTTCAGCGTCACTTTGTAATTTTAGTAGCCACAAGAAGTTTTATGAAGAAATACTGTTTCCTTCCTGATTGAAAACTATCCACATTCATAGACATGAATGATCAGTTTTCAGACATAATCCATATACCATGTGCTACTTAGGCTGAGATCTCTGCAGGTCATATACATGAAACAGGGTCCTATCACACCTGTAGCTGGTCAAGAGATCTTCAGGAAAAAATACTAGTCAAGTAGACATCTCTTATTAATCTTTCCTTTGAAATTACAGTAGTGCTATGCTCTAGCACAGTTTAAAGTAAATTTTGTTTAATAGTCATTACATAGAGAACATGCACATTGTTTGATATAAATCACTACAGCCTTGGGGAGTTTGTCTCTTGGAAGTTGGGTAAAACTGAGGTTTTGATTGTAGAGATACTATGCAATGTTTAACAGAAAAATATTACCCATAACATTCATAATATACATTATTGTATATTCTATATCTCATATTTAAAGGGCAAATGTATAATGGATATCTCAAACATGTCTTGTACTTCTTATTATAATCTTTAAATTGTCAGGCAGTGTTGTGCTTCTCTGTTAGCAAGGCGAATGAAGGATTGTAAAGGCTAGTGTAACTCCCCATTACAACCTCTCTAAGTGAAATGTTCTTTGCTATTTTCCAGCTAATATCAGTCATTACCCTTAATATAAAATTTTAAGAAATGTCCAGTAAAGGAAACATATGTGATAAAAATGATGAGTGTGTGCTGCTGCCTGAATAAGAAATTGCCTGAAAAGGTACAACTGTAAGCTATCCAAGGTGTGTGGCTTGTAGAAGGCAGTAAAACCATCATACAGAAGATGAAGCTTTCTTCTGTCACTTGCCATGGGATGTACTTGATGTGGTAGGTCCTGTACTGATGTGCTAATTGTTACATGGTTCAGAAAGTGTATGTTATCATTCTACAGTGAGCGTCTGGGAATACTTCAGTCATAATGTGACAATCTTTGTGGGCTGTCCAAAACCATTTCTGACTCAAGTTGTGTTGTTGAAGTCTTTTAGCAATGTGCTATTTTGCTTTCAGTAATTAAAAAAGTGGGCTGAGTCTAACGGCATGAGGTTTAACACGGCCAAATGGCGGGTCCTGCGCTTGGGGCACAACAACCCTATGCAGAGCTACAGACTAGGAGAAGTGGGTCTGGAGAGCTGCCTGGAGGAGAGGGACCTGGGGGTGTTAGTTGACAGCCGACTGAACATGAGGCAGCAGTGTGCCCAGGTGGCCAAGAAGGCCAAGGGCATCTTGGCTTGTATCAGAAACGGTGTGACCAGCAGGTCCAGGGAGGTTATTCTCCCTCTGTACTCAGCACTGGTGAGACCGCTCCTTGAATACTGTGTTCAGTTCTGGGCCCCTTACCATAAGAAGGATGTTGAGGCTCTGGAGC
>WAAB01009540.1:60708-94157 GCA_013389865.1 Piaya cayana
AGGTGGTTGATTCACCTTCCCTGGGGGTGTTTAAGGGACGAGTAGACGAGGTCCTGAGGGACATGGTTTAGTGTTTGATAGGAATGGTTGGACTCGATGATCCGATGGGTCTCTTCCAACCTGGTGATTCTGTGATTCTGTGGTTCTGTGAAGTGCATTCTTGCAGACTGCAAGCCTCATCCCCATCCCAGTGCAGCAGCTGAAAGGGTCAGTTTGGGTGTGTGTGCTGTGCCACTGCATTCTCACAGCATTCTGCTATGAAAACTGTCAGCCTCTGGCCTAGACCGAAGCACACTCTCCTGGGTGGAAAACTGGTTGGATGTCCAAGCCCAGAGACTGGTGGGTAATGGTGTTAACTCCAGCTGTAGGCCAGTTACAAGTGGGGTTCCCCAGGGCTTGGTGCTGGGTCCAGCCCTGTTCAATGTCCTTGTCAATGACCTGGATGAAGGCATTGAGTGCACCCTTAGTAAGTTTGCAGATGACACTAAGCTGGGTGGAGAGGAGGGAGCTGGCCTCTTCTCCCAAGTGACAGGGGACAGGACAAGAGGGAATTGCCTCTAGCTCCACCAGGGGAGGTTCAGACTCGACATAAGGAAAAAATTCTTCACTGAAAGGGTCACTGGGCACTGGAATGGTCTGCCCAGGAAGGTGGTAACTTGCCTTCCCTGGAGGTGTTTAAGGTGTGGGTGGATGAGGTGCTGAGGGGCGTGGTTTAGTGTTTGATAGGAATGGTTGGACTCGATGATCCAGTGGGTCTCTTCCAACCTGGTGATTCTATGATTCTAAAATCTTAAAGTGTGTGTGTATCTGTATGTATATACAAGATACAAACCAAGATACATGAAAAGGTGCGTGCTTTGTAATTAAAAAGCAGTGATATCTAGTGGAAGACTAGGCAAAATCAAAGACCCCTCAGTGCCTTATGGACTTCAGGCTTCTCTCCTAATTTTCTGCATCTAATGTATCTAGAACCTGGTGAAGATGTTACATAAATGATAAGTATGTACATGTACATTTAATTCAGCTTGAATTGAAAAACATTGATAACATTTAAGAGTTCTGCCAGTGCTTTTGTATCACTCAAAGTGTTTTATGGTACTGCTTTTCATCAATTATATTTTGACAGAAGAAATTCTTGCTTTTTTTTTTTCAGACTGAAGAAAAAACGGGCCTCTCTGAAGAACAGCTTAACACCCTTCTGGAAGAATGTATGCAGTCTCAGAGAACAATGAGACACGTTACCATGCCAAAGTCTCAGGAATCTCTTTCTTGTGAATTAAGTCCCCCTTGTTACACAAGGCAAGACTCCACTTTTCAGTCCACATCTACTCTTTCCAAAATGTTATTTGAAGACCATATTGTAGGGATGTTAGTGGCTCAGGAAAAGGCTAGACTTGAAGAAAAAAGCTTATGTGTTAATGCAAAGAGTGAAATCCCATGCCACTATATCAGCAAAGCAATGGCTGATAGTCACTTACCAAAGGATTCATTGGCCCAAACAGAACATCATGGTGACTTAGAAGGTTTACTGAAGATGGGAGATAAGAGTATTACTGAAGGTCAGTTTATGTCAAGAGCCCTCAACACAAAAAGATCGAAGAAACCTTCTTTCTTGGATGAACCATTATATTGCATCAGCATGAACAATGAGCCATCCACAGAGGCTGACATTCTCAGAATACCACTGCAAACCAAAGGAGGTGAGACTCTTAACAACCCTTTAGAATAGGCTTTTGATTATGATGAAAAAAACCAAGCAAGTTCTCACCAAAGGTATGCACCAACACAGAGTGATTATTATGGTGGTGCAAGGATGTACTTTATAAAGTACTTTATAAAACATAAAACTGTGCCAGAAATAATACACACAAAATAACAGAATGTTTATTAAAGTTCTTGCCCTGACATAACTGACTGTAAGACTAAGACTCTTATGAAATATAATATTGATGTTGATTAATTCTGTTAACTGGAAAACAGTATTGACAACACATAAAGATTATCATTTTGGTACTAGAAACTCATGTTCACTGTTCTGTGGAGAGCAGGTATTCTCCTAGTAGCTGTTATAACAATTCACACAAAAATCCAAGTGGTTCTTCAATGTGTTTAATAAGATATACTCAGCAGTATAGAAACAAGCATGACCTGAATGTAGGAAAAATAATAAGTTGCTTTATGGAGTTCAAGTTTACACATAGAAGCAAAATTGATAAATACTGCATATTTTCTAGACATTACTTTTTGTTCAGTAAAGAAAGAATAGACTTTAACCAGCAAAGATTAAATTCACCCATTCTGGTATTAAGAAAAGATTTTGTAAACATCTCTCCTTTATGTCCTTTACTTAAATGCAATTAAACAGTGATACTGTCATCTAAATCTATGTTTAGATTTTTAGCCTAAGACCACTTCTCTTTCTGGAAAGCAAACTGACAAATAAACTGGATTTTAGCTAGGCATGGCTAGATCCTTCCTTTCTTTCATAAAAGTTTTCACAGCATAAAGTTATTTGTGTTTAATCTACTATGGTTTTCTTGTTTTGGAAATCAATAAATGTTGTTAGTTTTCTCAAAGTAGTTCTTTGTCATTATGTTAATCTATTCTGGATCTGGAGACACATTTTTCACATTCATTGCAACATCCCAATAGCTCTTTAATATAATTTCTTAATTACAATCACAGCTGTTTCTTTGATTGCTCGTACTTAACTTTTCTACAGTGAAGGGAATATTAATATTTTTTAGAGTGATGTCAGATCATGTCGAGCTTCTAATCGACCAGCACCCCCAAGTTCTTCTCTGCAGGGCTGCTCCCAATCACATCATCCCCCATTGTGTACTGAAATTGGGGATTGCCCTGACCCCGGTGTAGGACCTTGGACCTTGTTGAACCTCATGAGATTCTCACAGGCCCACTTCTCCAGCCTGTCCAGATCCCTCTGGATGATATTCTTTCCTTCCAATGTGGCAACTACACAACTCAGCTTGGTGTTATCTGCAAACTTGCTGAGGGTGCACTCCATCTCACTGTCTATCTATATAATTGATAAAGATATTGAACAGCATTGGTCCCAGTACATACCCCCCTGAAGCACACCACTTGTCACAGATCTCCATCTGGACTTTGAGCCATTGACCACTACTCTCTGAATACAACCCTCCAACCAGTTTCCTTTCCACTGAACCATACACCAATCAAATCCATATCTCTCCAATTTAGAGAGAAGGGTGTTGTGGGGGACCATGCCAAAGGCTTTACAGAAGTCTAGATAGACTTTGCTCTGCACTAAGATGTAAGCATCTGAGGAGTGGAGTAAGGGAAGAATGAAGTAATCTGCCCCAGAGGAGAGTGGGGTGGTGGTGGTGGTGATTGATGGGGAACATCAGAGAGCCACCTCTGCCAAGGGCAAGCTGATCTCATGCAGGTTTAATATGACTATGTACTACACCACCAGTCTTCTTCAGCAACCGACAGCAAGAAAATCTCAGTTTGCTGCCTTCACGTGAAATGAAGTTCTCCTTTAGTCAGAATAGATATAGTGTGGAGTCAAGTGTGATTCAGCACCAACTGCTATCTCTCTTCATTAGTGTATTTTAACATAGGATGTGTTACATCAAGCAAAATGCCATGTTCTGTAGCTACTATGTAGTGAAATGAAGTGAAAGTGAAGTGAAAGAAGATGAGAGAAATGAGATTCCAGCTACCAGGTAAATTTCTTTATGGGACATTGGATGTTAAAAGTCTTCAAAGTGAATGTGTTAACATTTGTCACATTATAATTTAAATATCTTTGGGTCATAATCATGCATTGTGTCAGAGCAGTGCGATGGGTTGTTTTCATTATCTGTTTCAGCTGTGGCTGGGTAATGTTCAACAATATAGACCTCAAATCTGTGTGGTGAATAAGCATCTTTGGCTTAATGTAACTTTGCTTGTGACAGGTTTTGTCATTTTTTCTTCTGTTGGTGGAGGAAGGAACTGTTCTGAGTTTTCAGAGTCCCTAAATTTTTCATATTTACTAAAACCAAAATTTAGAATATAATTAGAAATGTTGTAACCTCATCAGGCTTTGAGTGTTTGTGTCAGTGTCTGATTTTTAAAAGCTATGTGAAAAAGTAATCTTTACATACAATAAATGTAAGTGCAAAATAAAACCCACTTCAGAGGTTTGTAATTGTTTTTACATTAGTGCTAGATATTTTGCAGTTATCCATAAGTTTAAGTTCAAGAGAATTATATTGATTTATTGTATTCCATTAATATGCTAAAATGTAGATCCAGAATTAGCCTTTAAATAGACAACAGTCCATTATTTTTATCAACATACACCATAAAATAGAAAATCCTGATACCTTTCCATGGGATTAATTTATTTCCCACAAAGGTGACTCAGTTCTGTCTTAAGCAATTATTCCTGGCCATAAGAAAAATGTTGCGAGGTTTATCAAATTTCTGAAGTTTTCTAATGCATTCTATAGGTGTTGTTAGTTCAGACATAATTAAATGTGCTAATTGTATTGAGGAATGGAGATCCTAGTGCAGTCCAGATTAAGGCAAATACATCCACAGAATAAAGTGTCAGCTCTATTTTTATTTTCAAGTGATGTTTATGTAGTTAAGCTTTGTTGTAGTCTTAATTCTAAAGGACATTTAAGCACATATACATAATTTTCTGCAAAAAGTTTCATTTTCTGGCCTGCTACACATCGTTTAAACAGTGTAGAACTATGTAAGCAAACAAAACTGTGCTTCTATGAAACTGGTTAAGCAGAATTTTTGTTTTGCAGTCATTATGGTATTGCAGTTCATGATATAGATCGTTTCATTGCAATACATTACATATATTTTAAGGAAAGCATAATTATTAACATAATTCATATATATGCTTTGTATATATGAATGAAACTCTCTTACCTTCAGAAATAAGTAATTCCTACCTCTTGAAAGAAGCAGTCAGGGTCACGTGCATATAAATGTAGGTAATGTTCACTGAGAGAAACAGAAGCCAGACTTGACCACATACAGATATGAAAGGGTTGTTATTTGTATTTTTTTTGAGCCAAGTGGTAATTATTTCCAGCTTTTTTTTTGGTTTTTTGAGAGGTTTTTTTTTTGTGCCTGTATGATATCCATGTAGGACTGTCCATTGGCTGTAATCTTCTCACAATCCAGTTACTTTCACATGGAATTTAGATTTATAAGAGTCCTTCTCAAAAACACATTAAGGGGCTCTGACAGTTTTTGAAGAAACCTAAGCTATCTTTCAACTTTATGTAGAATACCTACATTAAGCTATAGAAATACTAATTAATTCTTACTTTTCTAGTGTCATTTGTTACCATAATTCTCTTGCTGTTATGAAAAAGCTTTTCCTAGAATCCTCAAGGAAGAGCCTGTTGCTGACTAAGCTGTACAACATTCCTGAAGCTATGAATACAACTTTTCATTCACAGCTGGCATTTCAGGGGTGAGCAGCTAAGTTTGAATGACTATTGACTTGAAGTGTATATTCCAACAGGGACTCTGTTATTTCACATCAGGTCTTGGGAAGTGCCAACTAGTTAAAATCACTGCAAATAGCAGGGACCTCACACTTGTGAAATGCTGTTCCAAAGGTGCTTGGGGTCTGTACCCAAACTCAAAGACCACATCGAAAGTTAGTGGCCTCATATTTATCTGTGCTCTGTTGCTACTTCATTACATAAAATAACAAGTTATTTGAGAAGGTTTCGTTTCTTGCTTGATGTTACAGGTGAAACACTTCCTATAATTATTTTCAGTCTAAATTAAAATTATAGGAAATAAAATTATTTGATAAAATGTTCACTGGTATAAAGTACAGAATTGTGAAAATATTATTTTTATTACAATGACAAGGTCATTTGCTGAAACATTACCAATATCAGGGTAAAACTAAAGCTGAACCAAGGAGGATTTATGGATTTCTTTTTGTTTGTTCAGTGTTTCTGCATTCTGACCTGCAATAACCCCTTCGCCAGGCTGGCCACTGGAATTCCAGCTGCACTGGAATGCAGCAGCTTCTCCTCAGGGAGTGACAATTGAGATATTTAAAGGGATTTTTCATTTGCAGCCTAACTCAGGATTTGGAAACGGGTTTTCCAAAATACATACCCTCATTCAGCATACATCGTATCTGGTAAAAGACTCTGACGACTAGCTTCTTTTGTCTTTCATAGCTCTGTTTATCCCAAAACAGCAGAGCACTGGGGAGCAATTTTAAAGAATTCCTTCTGACTTTTAGGATTTGAAATCTGTGTCATATTGACAAATAAGAAATTTCATGTGTGGATGTACATTTGTGTTGGTTTGTGCTCCTTATTTCCTGCTAAGATTTTTACTGCATCATATCAATAATATTGTTCCAAAAATTTGATATTGGTGAAAGCAATTTAACCATGAAGAGAAGATTTTGGTGTATTTGCATCCATTTGCTGAGCAATATATATGACCAAACCATTTTGCCATTGTCACTGAGACTCCTCAATTATATACGTACATCAGAAAAAAACTTTTTCACAGAAAGGGTCATTGGACACTGGAACACGCTTCCCAGGGAGGTGGTTGAGTCACCTTCCCTGGAGTATTTAAAAGATGGGTGGATGAGGTGCTGAGGGGCATGGTTTTGTGGTTGATAGGAATGGTTGGATCCTGGGGGTCTTTCCCAACCTAGTGATTCTGTGATTCTGTACAGTGCTGGTGTTCATGGTGGCCAGCACTAAACTGTTGATATTACTTCTCTGTAGTGGGTATGTTTTGGTGCTGCATGGTTTGCCCTTTTAAATTACAAACTCCATAGTGGTTTCTTCTGAAAGAGGAAAATAGGGGCTATTCAATAATTTTCATGAACTGTCTATGTATATATAAAAGTATATATAAATCACATGTAATAACTTAAAAAAAAAATATATGTATATACACACATTCCATAAATACATATATTAGAGTAGGATTTAAAGAGCTATAGTGTTGGTTTTAGCATGACAAGGTCAGTCCAAATTTACAGTTTGTATGCAGATTTAGAGTGGTTGAGGGTTTTTCCATTTCAAAGACAAGTGCCAGACTAAATATCATGATCATATTGACCACAGACTACAATGATAAAAACAGTGAAGTCATTCTTATACATCCAAATTTCAAATTTAAATTAAACCTATTATATCAAGAGGTAACAAGGCTTCCTTTCTATTCATCAAAGAAAAAAAAATAAGAAGAGGGGAAAAAAAAACTCAGAAAAATTCTCAGCCAAGAAGTTTTTGGCAAGCCAGATGAGTGCTGATATCTGATTGTGGATCTGTAGTGCCTGCTTCCCCTCTCACTTCCCAAGCAGAACTCCTGCAGAGTCAGTGGACATGCTGAGCACAGAGTGAAAACAGGCTGTGCAAAAATTATCATGTGCTGCATAGATCAGAGAGGAAAGGGCTGCTTAAACATGTCATCAGAGTAACAAGGACTAGTCTAGAAGTGTGAATAAGTGAGCCACCAATTCATGGGCTAGAAAGGTTGTGATTTCACCTCTGAATCAGGGAGGGATAGGTGAGAGGCTGTTGTATGCAACCGAGCTTCTGCAGTTTCAATAATGATGAGAATTTTCATATTTGATTAAAACTCCCTATTTTTTACATAAAATTTCAGCAAGTAATATGAGAAAGTTTGTTGTTCCCCTTTCCTTCCCCCTTCCCCTTCCCCTTCCCTTTCTCCTTCCTTTTTGTTCAGATTTATTTATTGAAAAATAATTGTGCTTATAGTTGTAGCTAGATTTAAAGTTGAGGAAAACTCTTTTATTTTAAAATAGAATAGAAGGGCTTGAATACCATCATGCTATGACCTACAGTTACCCAATTATATGTTTCATTGAGGGATTGGCTGGAATCCAGGTGCAGGAGTTAGAATAAAAGGCTGACTGTCATTTAAGTTTGTGTGAAATAGTTCACTGCTCTCAACTGAATCTGCAGTGTTTTATCTACTGTGTTTTTTAAAAAGAGCAAACCAGAATGCTCACAAATGTGTATTAAATTCTAGAGAACTCAAGTGCATGAATAATTTTTATTTATAGGCAGATATTCTGTATTTATGAGAGGTTTTTTCACTTAAAAACTTGCTGCCTTCTTTTAGAGATACTGTACTATGCCATTATTTTCCTATTGTTTGCTTCACGTAGTTGGTATGCATAGTTTTTGTGGGAAAGCTATTGCCAGAGGCATTCTACCCTAATTTCATGACAACACTAAAATGCTCTCTCCATACAGTGGAGTCATCAAGGGAGAATGACAAAATATGTAGGCAGCACTCTGTTTAGCTCTTGTATGTGTTGCCTAGACTAGCACTTCTTGAATTTGAAAGCAGTTGAAAAATGAAAGACAAATGATGTCTGGGCTTCCTGGATCAATCAAAATCAGAAACCTCAAGTTTCACTTTGGTATTTGCCTAATTTTATGGTATTTCCTATGGAAGATTTTATCTTTTAAGACTTTTGCTTGTCAAATGCTTTTCTTTAATGAGTTTTCTTCCTGTCATCATAACTCTGTTTAAATATTCATACAGCTCTGTGTACCTGTTCTTTCTCACTTGGAAAATATGATTGATAAGAGCTAGAAAACCTCTCACAGTTATATTAACATGCTCTCTTCTATAATCTCAGCAGTGCTTTCCAAAATTAATGTATGTTGAAAATCAACCAATTACCGTACTTCACTACAAAATCATGGCAATATCAGTAAAAAGTGCACTGTAGTCACTAAGATGCAGATCTCACTACAACTGTCTCACTCTATGTCCATAGGTTATTAATATCTATAGGTTAAACTATTGCACCTATTGAACACATTTGATACAAATTACTACTTGAATACTTAAGCTACTGTATTTGCATGGACTCTGAGAAGACTGTGCTGTGGTAAGAAAGCACTGCATACTCTGCAGTAGCATGAAACTCAAATATTATTTGTGCAAAAAGTTGGCCAAATATCCAATAACACTAGGAGTGGCATCCAGTAGTTTGTACACTTACCATCACACTGCTGAGTCTCCAGGGAGCTGGAAACAGCAGGTTTCTCACAGGCTTCACCTATGGAGTTTTTGCCATGTGGAGTGTGGCCCCTTTCCATGATCTTCCTGTTTAGTTTTTCTTTGACAGTGGTTTCTTTGGGCAAGTACAGGCCTGACTTACCTCATGTACAGCTCTTTCTTGCATTGTATTGTACTCACACTCCCTGAGCAACAAGTGGGTAGACGTAACCTGTGAGTTAACACAAGGCATGTGGCTTGACTTTTATTCTTCTAAGATGCGTATCATCCCCAATTCAGGTACTACAATGATAAAACCTATATAAATGCATACAATAAATTAGCATGAAAGCTTGGCCTGGGCTCAGAGAAGGTCACTGGAACAGGCTGCCAAGGTTGGATACTCCAACATCATCAGCAGATCTATTTTTTAAACTTATAGCTACATATATCCATACATATATATTTCTGTTCATACAGCTAATTGGCTTTCTAAATCAAGACTATTTCATACTTCCTACAAGTAAGAGTTTCCTACAGGCTGGAACTTCATTTTTTGTTCTTGGTGCTCCTAGAAAGACCAGAATTGCAGGACATTTTGTACATCAGGTCCAGAAAATATCAGGTGGGTTGGACTAACAGTGCACCACCACAACCAGGTACCATGTCTTACTCCAGAAGAGTGAAGCCAACAGCCCTGTAACTGGCAAGGGCAGGAATTCAGCAGCTACTCATGTTTTAGAAGCAACAGGAGGTCTTTGTCTTTTATCTCCTTGTGCTCGGGAGGATAAAATAAAAATCCATTACTGTCCTGAAAAATCTAATGAAGAAAAATAGGAAAAAACTTCATATAATGGTACTCTTCATCTTCAGGAAAAGGAGGTATAAAAATTAATCTTGTCTACATGCAGAACACCCTAAATAATAACTGAAAAGTTTCCATCGCATATTTTTTCAGTTTCACAAGAAACTTGATGTTAACTCACTGACCACTCTTGCACACTGAAATGTTCTGATTGAGGGTAAGAAAAATGTCTGTGTTCAAACTATGTCTATCTTGAACACATCCAACACAATTGAATTGAGTCTTGTCTCACTGCAACAGGTTAGAACATGTTCTATAACCATCTCTTTGTCTCTCCTCTCCCCATCTTGATTCCCAAGCTAGAGGGTTAGTCTGGCACTTTTTGTGTCAGACCTTGTATTGGCAGATATTCATCTGCCCCTAGAGACGGTCATCCTGCTGCCTTTTTAGGTAAGAGGAAGAAGTAGGGCGTAGGCCTGGCCAAGGGTGTCTGATATGCCAGCAGTCCAAGCTACCTAACTGCAGAAGTGCCTTGAGGTAGATAAACTATTATTCCTAAGGTGAGAGCTCAGATTTATCCTCTCGTCATAGTTTTCAAGTAAAGATAGTAAACATCTTAGATTGAAGCCCACCTTGACACAAATAACAGTGAATTTATCAGTTACCTAGATTAGTATTACATAAGATAAATAAAACTAGAGTAAAACCATATAAATATAAATGTTGTTGGTTTATTGTTCTTCATACATCAGAAGCTTTATTGTACAACTTAATTTTAAAATGAAAAATGGTTAAAAATGTTTACAAAAAAAAAGCATGTTCTTAGAAAATCATGCTAGCAAGAACACTGGGAGGAGGGAAGCAAAAAAATTCAGTTCAATGTGCAAACATTTTATAAAAATAGAAATACTAACTCTACAGGTAGCATTTCATGATAAATTATTTAAATAGCATATCTACACAATTATGTGATTAACTATTACAATGGCAAAAAAAATAATTTATAAAAATACAAGCAACGGTATGCAAGATGACAGGAAAAATATAACACAACATTAGAAACTGTATTTGACATTTTTTTTTCCAATGTCATTTCCTTACTGGGAATACATTTTCTGCAAAGAAATTTTGACTATGTACAGCATTAACTTTTTAGTACTACAGTAGCTTTAAAGTTTGTCAGACATTTGAACTCTGCTTAATCCAAAAGTTTCTCACTCACAAAACAATGAGGTAATATTTGTACGTAAAACTTTCACTGTGTTCTTTTCCTTTTTTTGAAAAGGCAAGGAAATAAAGGTATAAGCATGCTTCTCCTTCTGTTGGGGTAAACAGTCTTCTGTTCTTGGTATGTTAAGTCCTCTCCCTGTTTTGTAAGGAGCTCTTGAAATTGCCTAGTCCATGAAAAATTCCTTTAGTAGCTGCATGTTGCTTGTTACAATAATTAGCATGCAGTGACACAAACAGACGGTCTGAATGACTATGGATTGCTCTCATTGTACTTCTCTCAGAGCTCCTCAGGACAGGTATTCTGATTTTTTGTCAGGCCTACTGATCAGCGGTCAAGCACTGCAGGCAATTCCCAGTACTAAATAACTGCTAAGATGGTACATGGCACTCCCTCATCTCTAGCACTATGGATGTGAAGGGAGATGCTCCTCATCAAAAGGGACTCAAGTTTTAGCACTGGAGAACAGTTGCCTGCCAGGCTACCACCTACCTTGCACAAAGAAAGGAAAAGCCAACACTGAGCTCAGACTGAGAAAAAACATCCCATTCCCCACCCTACCACTTTTCCCTGTGCCTCAAAGCCTTTATGGGAAAATTGCTCTTTGTAACAAATAAATCACCCCTACCCATCACTCCAGCCTAGTTTGTTTTTTTTTTCCCCTCTCAACTAAAACCCCTCTAGATTCAATATAGAACAGAGTTAATAAATAATCTCTATTTACAATCTTACAGTCATGAAGACTTATAACAATGATTAGGTGGATAGTCTTGACGCACTTCTTGTTGTTTTAATCAATAATCCCTCAATCATTCTAACATCAAGGATAGGTAAAAATAAATTATTTTACAATTTCAGTATTTTATCTACAACCCCATTCTCCTCCCCTCCAAAGAGGTGAGGGGTTTTAAAGCATCTATGGCATGTAGAAAAGGAATGTTTTCATTACTATCATTTTTGTGCCTTTTTAACCATAAAGTGAAGCATGTGCTGGTTTCCTAAAGGACAGCACAGTCTAGCTGAGATGATGGTGCTTCCTGGCACCATATCTGAAAGAAAATGTTTAAGGGTAAGGAAGATCTGCATCTAATCAGGAAAAAGCAGAAACTAATTGTAAACCCCAGTTCTCCCTAAACTAGAGTGATCCAGTGTGCCAGTTATTATCCTTTTCCCCTTTCCCACCAACGAAATTAGTTTTGTGATATCCGTTTTGTCCTGGTAATAGAGTAGCTGATCTACCTCACCACAAACAGAGTAAGAGGCTGTGTTTTCATCTGAAAGACACGACATAATACAATAATCACTTCTCCAAGTTAGTTAAATGGATGTAAACCACGGTAGTACAGCCCTCATGAAAACAAAAAATTCTCTTGCCCATAAAGAAAAAGAGACAGAGTTCAATATTCCCACCCAAACCCCCTTTTTCCCCACACAATGAAAGGTCTTCAGTTTAAGTAGTCCACAGCACATCCAAAGATGTTTTTACAAAATGCTACTCCATGGGACCTCCAGTTACAGAGGCAGTGACACCGCACTGTGATAAACAGCAAACAAATGTCTTTCATACTGAAAGAAGTGTGCTTGTTCAGTGAAGACAATTCTCATTTGCAAGACACATTTGTTTCCTTCCACTTCAGTAGAGGTTAGATACCAAGTATGTTCACTTTCATTCTCTCAAAAGCATTTCTCTTGAGGCAGGTCATGTGTTTTAAGTCCACATTTATGTAGAAAGAAGAAAGGAAGGAATAATACAATGGTCCCAGGATTTGTAAGGCTAAATGTTTCAGAAGGTGCAATACCAGCATTTTTAAATAGTCTCTGGATCCAATAACCTTGAGATTATGGATCTGTGAAAAAATAAAAAAAATGAGTCATGATTATGTGCAACACATTAACCCCTAGAGACATTTTTAATGAACATATTGGTAAAGAAAACTACAAGTGTTAGGCACCTTGAGTTAGACTTCAGAGTCTAGTCTATGTAACCATTACAAAATGAACTCCCAGTTTAAGATGTTTGTGGCACCTGGAACTGGTAATATGTACTTATCTCCACAGAACTGCAAAAGTGCAAAATATGAACAACCTTCTACTTTGCTTGCCTTTAAGCAAATCATTTTTTTGCATGTCAGACACCACACTTGCTAAAAATCAGTATTTTGCATTTACATTTTGGACTTTGTCAGCTGTATTGATTCATTCTAGTCAGCATCTTAAAGGACACTTGAGATATTTCACATCCAGAACTTAACATGGATTTCTGATACTTTGAAGTAATAGGATAGAAATATATTTTACACCTGCAAGCAAGCAAGGTATCCTGCTTTTGTCTACAGAACTAGCTCAAGATCAAGCCATGAAAGTTCATGGATCAACTTCCCCTTTGGGCTCTTATTTCTTAATCCATTCTTTTTTTGAAAGCAGCTTTCTTAAACTAATTCATTTATATAGGATTTCTTAAATACAATATTTTCCTTACCTCTGCATTCATATTTAAGATCTGAGAAGAACACCATTTCTTGAGAGAAGACAAATAATCCTAGCCGACCACCAGCATAAGTTTTATCATAGATAGGTCCTGAATCAGCCATGATTTTCTTGCCTTCATACATCACAACCCTACAAAGAGATAATATGTCAGCCATCTTTGACAAACTTCTGTTAGGCTCCTCTTTACAGACATCCACTTTCCCTGTGATAATTACTTAAGATAAAAGAACGACGCTCACCTGATGTAACCAGTCTTTGGTCTATGGCTAAGACGCCATCTGTATGCAGTGAAGTCTTTCCAGCCTATATGACGAGGGTCATGCCACAAAGTTCTCACCTATGAAGGAATGTTTTTTTTCATTAGCCAAAGGCCTGAGATAACAGCTATTATTTTGACATGAAGGTGTCTTGACAAACATTATGAATAGTAAAGTCACTCAAGAGACTCTATAGGGGATCTTTTGACATCAACTGCATTTAAATGTACTTTTAAGTAGGAAAATATTCACTGCTGCTGGAAAGCTGGTCTGCAGTGTGCAATCCTGTTAATTTTATACAATTCTTTTTAGTTTTACCTAGTCATATAAAGTTATTGGTCTTTACCAAGACAAATATGCCATTCTGATCACCATGCACCCCCATAAGCTTTTAACTTCTTGTAAGAACAATCTGCCTTGCAGTGCAGAAGAACAGATTATCAAAATGTCACTCTCACCTGGCCAGGAGTGTTTCCGGTGTGCCACAGGGCATTACGAAGGTGTTCTCCTGGACCAGTGGTAGAATTCACAACTTTGATGGAGAGACCTGAGTAGCCTTGAGCTTTGGTTGGTGTGGAGTCCCAGTAGGACTGGGTGATCTGCTTCCACATGACAACATAGAAACGACTGCTGGATTGGTAGCCAAATACAAAGCCAGCATAATCATCATCCCTTTCTGTATTGATGAAAAAGGTGCCACTGAAGTCCACAGCATTGAATTCATCAAAACCTACAAAGGCATTAAAGGAGAACGCTCTCAGCATGGCTCTTGTGATTCTTAAACAGCTTCTCAATAGTTGTGAGGTTCTCCTCCAACCAAAAAAACTGTTAATTTTCCACTTACCGACTGCCAGTCCAGGGTCACAGTTGACTGTCTGAACCAGTTCTTTACCCTGGTGACGAACAACCCAGTTTGGATCATTTTGGGATGTTCCCTTGGGATCCAGGGGAATCATCTGGAATTTTCGGAAATCAGTCTCACTAATGTCCACATTTTCAGGGCAGATATCATCAATGTCTGGCACACTGTCTTGGTCAAAGTCATCTTTGCAAGCATCTCCACGTCCATCACCTGCAGGACAAGTAATTTCACCATTATATCACCACTGGTGTTTGCTTTTGAATCTTAAAACTTGGAACTGAAGTCTTAACTGTAGATTTGACTGCCCAAGTACTGCTGGTAGGCACACTACAGAAGCCACAACAGCTACTATATAGATCCCCTTTCACTCCATCCTGATGGCAACTTAAGAATAAATTTGATATGTGGTCATTTTTACATTGCTTGTTGTACCTAATGAGCAGTATAAGAGTACAGATATTCTATTTTTGTTAATTACAAGTTTTGTCCAATCCTAAATAGTGTAAAAAAAAAAGAGCATCAAACTATTGGAAGATACTCTTAAATTGTTACTATGATACCAGCCATCTTACCATCAGAATCAGCTTGATCGGGGTTGGCAACCAATCTGCAGTTATCTTTGTCATCAGGGATACCATCATTGTCATCATCGTGATCACAGGCATCACCTTTCCCATCCTTGTCATGGTCAGCTTGATTGGCATTGGGCACATAGGGGCAGTTATCTAGATTATTTTGATGGCCATCTTCATCTATATCCTGGTTGTTGTCACACTGATCACCTATGAGGTCAGAATCAGTGTCTTCCTAAGAAAGGGGAAAACCCGCAACATTTAAAAAAAAACACTTAAAAGAGGCTGAAATGAGTATTAATAGTTACAATTAAGTGGAATTCCTGCTTGCTTTAGCAAGAGAACATCACGAGGTATTAATACACACTTAAAGCTACCCATACTAACTGGTTTTGGGCTGTTTTAGTGCTACCCTTTGAAACCACAGCTGCAGAAAGCATTGTTATCAGCTTTTCCTCTCCTTTCTGCCATTTCTGTCACTAGTCTACCACACTGGACACAGGTTACTTTACAGCCCACCTTCTCTGGCAGCTACCTGGTTCCAAGGGCCAGATAAGGCTAGGACTACTCTGCACATAGCCAGCAGAGACTAAGATTAAGACACCATCTACCAAATATTGGTTTTACAGGTTCCACACCACATTGTGGTTTTCTTTATCATGAAGTTCTAAAATAATCTTTATGCTCCCTAACTTGAGACAATTATTTCCTTAGTGGTCAAAGGCTGCAAGAACCACTGTGCTTGCTGATCACATATTTTAGTCAGTCATTTGCTCAGTCAGCTTCTGAAAGAAGAATTTAACTGACAAATAAGAAAAACAGGCCAGTTATTCCTGAGGCTGCCTCAAGATTTAGCATAGCAGTCCTCAACATTGGCGGGTGGCCGTGGTGTTTGTGTGCACAGAAGGCATACCACACAGTTTGAGTGGCTACTAATTCTGCTGTTTGAAATCTAATATCTCCACTTTTAGAACTTGATTAGAAGAGTGTTTGAAAAACCATTAAAGCCTTATATTAAGATTTCAAAGTGAGAGAAACACTGCCTGAAAGAATCTTCAGGTACCTTCTGCCTACAGGTAGGGAGATAGTAAAACAAGTGACTAAGACTAAGGAATTTTATATTACCTGTTTAAATTCTTCAAGTAACGCTGCTTTTGGGCTATGTGACCATGCTACATTAGATTCCACTAATTTGTAACAGTTCATCTAAGCCTTCAAAAAATCAAGTTATGTCCCTGATCCTATTAAACCTACAGCCTTGTACTTGGCAGGATTGCACAGGCTTTATTTGCTTCTGCCTCTAAATGTTTCTGAGCCACTAAGTTGCACAGATTCCCCTAGAGTTTTACAAAAGGGAATTTTAAGTCTCTGAATTTACTTTTTTCTTAGAGAAGAGCAACTTGTGCTGCCTTCAGTTTACTGGTAGAAAAGTTACATTTTTAAATGCAGCTGTTTTGAATGCAAGGGCAAAGATTAAAGAGTAGCTTTGTGTCTACGTGAACATTACTACAGGCCATGAAGAGGGTGGTTCCTACATGCGCAGATTTCATACAATGCTCCCAGGAATTTTATATCCTCAGTTTGAGAATCACCACAACTAACAAACTTAAGTATTTAGGAGACGAGTAAACACAGTAGTCTCAGATCTTTGATAGAGTTGCTTTTCAAAAAAATACCTAGCAGATGTTTGAACTGTGAGGACATGTTATTTAATAAAGGCACTAACTGGCAAATTAATAAGAATGATTTGTGACAGAATATATTTAAGCTTTAACTTGTTGATTAAATATTTTCTACAATACACCACATATTGCATTTTTTATAATACCAGTCTTCTATTTCTATAAAGCAAGTCCCCTACCTGGTCAGGATTGTGTTCCAGTGGACAGTTATCACACTGATCTCCAACACCATCCAAGTCTGTATCCCTCTGGTCTACGTTGTAGACATATTGGCAGTTGTCCCTTTCATTAAGGACCCCTACAAAATTAAGGAGAGTTCATGAGTGAGTCAGACATCTAAATACTCCAGAGGGCTGTATAAAGCTACTACACACTTGAGATATTTTTTAAAGCATTTTGAGCCACATTTGAAAACTTTGAAACTTGACTCATTACTACCTTTTCCACACACTTCTATTCCTACTGCCTGTAAGAGTAGAGATAGAATTTAACTGTGCCAACACAAGTGTATTTTGAAGTTGATTTATGTTAGCTGTAACTGTCACTTCAGTAGTCTTTGACTTGAAACCACCAGGGAGCTTTTGTATGTTCAGGGATGAAATTCTGGTAGGAAATCAGTGGTATATTGGGTATGTTTGATTAATCTGTGATTAGAAAGCCATCTAGAGGCCACCTACCATCTCCATCAATATCCACTGCACATGCATCTCCTTCTCCATTGTTGTCAGTGTCAGTTTGATCAGGGTTGTGATTGTACGGGCAGTTATCACAGCGGTCACCAACATCATCCCTGTCATAGTCATACTGCTGTGGGTTGTAGATGAATGGACAGTTGTCCTGTAACAGCAAAAGAGTCAAACTTAAAAAAAAAAGTGTAAAAAGCTTTAACCAGATCATGCTTTCACTTGTGCCACTATATGAAAGGAGAAATGAAAAGCAGGGAAACAGTTAAAGCTGGAATGCTTCTGTCTCAAAGCACCCTTTTGCTTGCATGAGTATAGGAATGGCTGAACAAAAATGAAGATTCACTTCCAAAGCTCAACCAGCTGCAGAAATTTTGTCTGCGTAGTTCTGCATATCTAAAGGTTTCTGGGATAGCTGTCAGTGCCAGCAATTTTCTGTGGTCCTCTCTTAATCTTAAGGTTATAAGCTAGACCCCAGCCCCAGGAAGGGGAATGGGAAATCTACATTTTCAAAGGCTGTTTTTTGTGTTGGCTTACCCGGTCATCAGGAATACCATCATCGTCATCATCATTGTCACAGGCATCACCAATCCCATCCTTATCATAGTCTTCTTGTCCAGAGTTGGGCAGGTTAGGGCAGTTATCCTAGAAAGAAAAAAGTACAGATTGTTTACACCTAAAAATCGTAATACATCAGGCAGATGTTATATTACTGTAATTCAGCTAGTCATTACTGTAAGGATAAGTCCTAGAAAGCCATAGTTCAAATAATTAAAAAAAAAAATTTGGCTACCTTTGAGAACCTTACTATTTCTTCCCCTGGAGAGAAAAATCTGTGAGACCAAAGCTGATAAAAGGTAGCACCCTAAACTAGAATCTTCCTAAAGTATTTATAACAAACATTTATAATTGTGGCAGGCTTCATTTCCCCCCATATTGCAGGAATATCTAAAGCAACAGCAATAGCCTCTTAGCCATACTTTGACAACCCTACATAGAGGCATATTTTAGCAGTTTTATTTGCAGAGTGGATAGTTTAATAGCTCTAACTAGATAAACACTTGGTTTGTACCTCAAACCTAGCATATTTGTGTATTTCTCACATAGACAAGCTGTTACAGCAGCAGATGGGAAAACAGGATAAATGTACCTTTTTACAGTGGTAAGTGGCATTGGCAACACAAATGAGGTTCTCATTTGGCCATCCATCCAAGTCAGTATCTTCTCCACAGATTATGCCATTGCCAGCATAGCCTGGTTTACATTCACAGCGATACATGGGGTCACTGAAGTGGCCAAGGTAATTGCATTTGGCATTCTTGTTGCAATCATGTGTTCCATCTGTGCATGGATTACGTGGCTTGCAGACCTAAAAGGCCACAGAAAAATGAAATCCATTGGAAACATTTTTATCCCTCATTTTCCTCAGAGATTCAAATAAAACACAAAATACACACTTGTCTTGACCACAGAGCCTTCAGTCAGAAAAAAAAATGCCTCATGCTTTACTTTCTACCACTCCCCCAACTCCAGTCTTAGCACCAATTGTTTTTCTTGTTAGTTACTTTAAAATGGAACTAAGCACTAAAATATCTCCAAAGCACATACTGTTGGATCATAAGTGAATGCTGGATAGATTACTCCCCTAACAACAGAATCTCCTCCTCATGGCTGAGGAGAACAGTGATCTTTAAGAACTTATTTTGAACTCCAAAAGAAACTGCTTAATACTCCTGTTCTCAATCAGATAGGATGTCATTTTATTAAAGGTACCAAGTCTTTCCTCTCTGAAATACACAGGTGCTCTCTGTTGCTTAGAAGTGTTGTGAGATTCCATAACCCAGAACAGTTTTAAAGTTAACAATACCTGTTTGTTAGCCATGGCATCCTCAACACTACGACCAAATGGCTGTGTGCCAGTGAAACGTGGTGGACAAGGCAGACAGTTGTACCCGGGTTCAGTATTCTCACACCTGTGCACTCCATTGAACACAAAGCATGCATCAGGAACCTCTTTGCACTGAAATACAAGTTTAGATGGAGAAGAACAACAGTTAGCATTATAAAACACTAGGATTTTATTCTTTCTTCCTATTTTCTTTCACTCCTTAAGTAGAGAACTCTAGTCTTCTTACCTCATCAATATCTTGACAGTGAACACCATCACCATGGTAGCCAGGAGGACAGGCACCACACTTCCAGGAACCATCAGGGGAGCTGGTACATGTAGTCCCCGCAAAGCAGGGATTAGACAAGCATCCATCTGAGAAATAAGTGAAAAAGTGTTAAGGTGAGGGACACTTACCATGCTGCTGTAGTGCTATATTTGGTCAATATGCTGACTTAGAATTCTACCAATCACTTGTGGTTTAGAGACCTAGGCCACATTAATCAGGATTTTCTAGGCTGTCCACAACCTTTAGACATTTATGGGGAAAATGGATACTCACCAATTGGACAGTCCTGTTTGTTGCAGACCTGAGTCCCTCTAGGTTCACCCACACAAGCCTTCCCACCGTACTGAGGCTCAGGATTATTGCAGAGTCGGCTACGTTTTTGAAGGCCTCCTCCACACGTCACTGTGCAAGCATCCCATGGAGACCATGGTCCCCAGTTGCCATTAACTAAAGGGAGATAGAAGTTAAGAGACATTTAGAGCTTTAAATTCAGTGGCACATTTAGTTTCTACCTGACCAAGGACTACTAACTTTTGTGGTGAGAACACTTCAGACATTGGTCTGATGTGCATGACAGGATTAATGGACTCCACGGAAGAGTCACAGAAAATAATTTGGTTTCATCTAAAACTAACCTGTGATGTTTGTACCTAGTCCACCTCCAAGTTTAAAGAGAGAAGTTTACTACAACTAGTTTATATAGCAACTATTCCAGATGTTGACTTTTTAAGCTACCAAACAGTGGTTACCACCTGGACACACTTACTTGGACAAGGATCTTTCTGGCAAGGTTTATTTTCTCTTGCCTCACCCTCGCAAGGTTTGCCATTCAGCTGTGGTACTGGAGAGTTGCAGAGACGAATTCTAGTGATGATGCCCGTACCACAAGTGACAGAACATGATGACCACGGTGACCAGTGACTCCAGCCACCATCCTGTTTAACTACAGGAGACAGATATAAGTTATTAGAACCCCTGAAGAACAGGTTTCTGCAGAATAGCAACCTAGGACATAACCAGTACACAACTGTAGCAAAGACTCCATATACATATACATATAGGATATACTCAGCACAGTCACAGATCAAATTGTTCTGTTACTAGAGAAACTGCATGCCCAAACTGGCCTCGGAGTTGTCCTGGGGTCAGGGCCCAAACATGTCTATTTACTGCATTATCCATCTGCTCTCCTTTACCTGATTAATGCAAGTCCTTAAAGCTAGAAGCCCATATTTCATCCCAGTGACAGAGCTACACTATAATCTTTGCTGTTAACACTAAGCCAATTCAAGCAATCTGTGTTTTATTACCAGTGTGAGTAGATTAAGTACTTACATCTCTTATCACACTCCTGCAGGTGGCAAGTCCGAGTCTGTACAGAAGACCCTTCACAGCGGTTATTGAGACTGTCACAGGATCTCCCTCTCTGCTGAATCCCATTCCCACAGGTGACAGAACATGAAGTCCATTCAGACCAAGGAGACCATCCATCATCTGCATAGTCGCTAGCTGCAGATGGATACAGCTCTGAATAAAACTCCAAGTACCCGTTTTTCCTTAGTCTTTTCTCCCACCCCTCTCCACAAGAAAAGGACTCAACTGTCCTCAAAAGCCACATGCATCTTCCTTTCTTGTACAAGATAAAGGCCATGAACTCAAATGTTTCAGTGCTCACATGCATCACCCAAGTGATTAAGCTTAAAGAGACATCAGGCTAACCTTACTCCAGTGGTACTAGGTTATACATAGCTGTGGTTATACTTTACAGCAGTATGTGCCTAGCTATGTGAATCCAACTGCTACAGAAGCATTAAGTTATTAAGTACTTACGCCAGCATCGGGGGCAGCACTCCCCATCAGGCACAGTGGCATTAGAACAAGGCATGAGAGGACAGGACACTTTCCGGCATATGGTGGCAGAGTTCTAAAAAGAATTGTGAGAATTACAATAAACAATTGGAATATAAGCAATACCTAGT
Source organism: Piaya cayana (assembly GCA_013389865.1). Taxonomy (NCBI): domain Eukaryota; kingdom Metazoa; phylum Chordata; class Aves; order Cuculiformes; family Coccyzidae; genus Piaya; species Piaya cayana. The sequence goes on from WAAB01009540.1 coordinate 82,471, forward strand.
TAAACAATAGAGATTTTTTTTCAGCACTTAAAGACTCAACATCTAAAGCAGAGACTCCTTTATTTAGTGCTAATACAACCTAAGTGTAGTCCCAGCTATTTTTTTGCAAAAATTTCTCTCATTTCTATTCTCACCCAACTATTTTTAAGTCAAGAGTAGATGCATTTTGGTTTTGCAGACACTGGTCAAGAGTTTCTACCAGATGCTGGCTAGAGTAAAGGACTATCATGTGACAGCCAAAGTATAAGGTAAGACTTCAAGGGAATAAAACAAGAATGAGAAGCCAACTTCCTTTTCAGTTAATCTGGACTTAAGACAATTGTATGCTAAAGATAAAATTAGTTCAGTGGATTCTGCTCCAGAGCCATGAAATCCATAACTTATACTTAGAGGCAGGGTAAAAATAGCCACCTCCCATTTCAATGGGAGCTAAAGGACAGCCTGTAGTTTTGCTTCTTGAAGGTATCAGCTTGGTCAGAAGAAAGCTTTCATGATTACTATTTTAATCTCCAAGCAAATGGTTACATTAAGTCAACTACAGCTAAGACCAAGTAAGAACATTAGTACGAAAGACAAATGTAGAAGTCACAGTATCATTTGCTGACACTTCTGTTGATGTTGACTTAGTTTACTCATGAACTCAAATAAAGAATAGCCATTCCCCACATTAAGGAACTAGAAGTGTTCCAACAGCTGTATCAGAGCAACATTTTGTATATTTTTCTAAAATACTGCTGTTGTAACACTGTACGATAGCTGCCTTTATACTGGAGATCTAGTAGGATGAAGTGAACTTAATTCTCTGGCTATGGTAGTATACTCAGCTCTGTGTAGGATTTACTCTAAGAAATAATATCATTTAGAAATGTCTACTAATTTCAACTAATGAATTTATACACAGAGGATCTACAAATGTGAGAAATCTTACCTGGCAGGTACATTCAGTGCAGCTGTCAATAGTCCACTCTTCTTTATTTTTGTGCAAAATTCCATTATGAATGCATACTCCAGGAGTGATCTGGACCACTTTGGCAATGAGTTCATTTTCTTCAGTCTAAGCAAGGAGCGATAGGGAAAGCAGCAGAGATATTTGGAAGTTGATACAGAAAACTCCATTTTCCACAAAAGCCATAGAGTAAAGTTATTACTGCATGAGGCTCTCAAAGGGCAGATTATCATTCATAGAATCATAGAATCACCAGATTGGAAGAGACCCACCAGATCGAGTCCAACAATTCCTATCAAACACTAAACCATGCCCCTCAGTGACTCATTCACCCATCTTTTAAACACCTCCAGGGAAGGCGAGTCAACCACCTCCCTGGGCAGACTGTTCCATTGCCTAATGACGCTTTCAGTGAAGATTTTTTTCCTTATGTCAAGCCTAAATCTCCCCTGGCGGAGCTTGAGGCCATACCCTCTTGTCCTGCCCCTCTCTGTCACTTGGGAGAAGAGGTCAGCTCCCTCNGTTCATTCACTAAGTGCCAGTTAATGAAAAAGTACCATGAATTTAACCAACACTTACCACCTTCCGAACTCTGTCTTGAAGTGTTGTAACCATGGACCGGAGCCCTTGCAGTTCCACAAACATGTTTGTTAGTTCATCACAGGAAAAACCACAGACTGCTTGAATGTCCTTTGTTTTATGACCAATGTAATTAGTGCGGATAGCTGGGCTGGAACCATTGATGGGGTTGTCCAAAGTGATGATCGCACTAGTGGCTAAAAGACAAAACCACACAAAGTAAAATGCATTTTTACCACTTGCATTTATCATTCCAGGGTGACACCTGCTAAACAGCTACCACCAGATTCATTAGGGTGCCTTCAGAAATATGATCTTATTTCTTATGCAACGTGGATTTGCATGTCAGCATACCCCTGAGTTCTGTTTTGACTTGCCTTTCTAAGGTAATGAGAAATCATACTTTGAATAGGTCATTGGATTCAGAAGATTCAAACTTACAGCTGGAGCAGCCTTTGTTCCTCAGGATAGCTTCCAGAGTTGTTCCAAACACAAATCGCACATTCTGCAGCAGTCCCTGTGGACAGAGAAAGAATTACAGCTACTTGCAGCAACTGCAAGGGAAAGAAGTACAATTTTCTTAGAGAGAAGTTGTAGGCATGTAAGGTCACATAAGATCATTGAGAGTAATTTCATAACAGACAGATGACAAAGTGAAACACATTGCTGTACTCCCCTTGATGATGACAGGCCCTGCTTCCTAACATTCTCATTCATGACCGTAAGGACCTGGCAACAATCCAGGCAGGAAAGAAAAAACCCCATAAAATTCTGAATCTTACAACAAGCTGAGCAATGAAGGTACCACTACCTGTTTGGAAGCTTCAGTGCTTTCTTATTGCTGCAGGAAGTCTTACCCCTGCAAATCCAGTGCTTCACTCCTCTAGCTTCATAATTAAAGTTTGGTAGATTTAGATGTGGTCCGTACCAGATGTACACTGACTAGTCAGTGGTGTAACCCTTCCTCCCTACTATCATGTATTCGTAGCTATTTAGATGGTTGAGTAGCTCATGCACCTTCAAAGATGATGACCAAAACCAGTAGGCAAAAACACAAGTGAAAGTTTTACCTGGAAGTTGTCATTGACTCCCCCTTTGGCAATACGGAGCCTGGCACTGCTGGCCAGGTCCCTAGTGAAGATGTTCTGGATGGGGATGTCCAGTTCAGCATTCTCCATTTGCTCACACCCCACATAAAGCTGAGCTCGGTCCTCCTGCACAAACAGGGTGATATTCTTCCAATGCCCTGTAGCCAGTAAGGCATCCTCTACTGACACTAACTGCTGCTTGCCATCTCCAGAGAGACTCAGGTCCAGTGTGCCTGCCTTGCCATTTGATACCAGGCTAAAGATGTGACCAGAGCCATCTTTCTGTTCCACAGACAACAGTGTGCCTCTGCTCTTCTTGGCTTGCCGGAGGGTGGCCAGGAGGATGAAGCCCTTCTCAGCATGGATGGCATCTAGTAAGTCTTGAAACTTCGAGTCAGGGACAGCAGGGATGTGACTGGCATCTTCAATGCGGTAAGCAGGGCTGGAGGATTCTGGTCCCTTCACCAGGTGCACCCCAGGTGCTCGGCGCCCAGCTCCTTTCCGAATGAAGCCAATGAGTTCAAAAAGATCGAAGACACTGTTATCGTCACTCCTGGACTCTGCAAAGAGAGCAGAAAAAACATCATAAGCAATAGACAAGAGGCTGAGTCAGTGCATAACTCCAAAGATGGCTTTAACACGTTGTCTCATGGTGCATATCGTGGAAAGAACAGTGCTTCATATTAGAGCACAGACAGGAGCTCCAGTGGTTCGTCCCACCAAGAGCTGCTGTGTGGCAGTACATGCGCATTCCTGTACAGGAACCAGTCAGCCCAGGAGTGCCAGGTACCCACCGACTGACACACAGAGAAGTAACTGCCGTTCTGGCACCTTGTTAGGTTCTAGCAGAGGAGAAATAGACAGCAGAAGCCCAGACTACCATATTCCTATGCTAGGATACAGAAAAGTCAGCTTGCTTAGTCTGTTAGGGTGACAGCAAGTACAGCAACAGCAGCTTTTCTACAGCACCACGACAGCAGCCGACTGCCCCGTTCCTTCCTCAGACGGTTCCTATATCACTTTCCCCTCCGCCCAACGCAGAGGCAGGCAAGCCACACTCTCAAATCATGGAGACCTCGCTACTATTTCTGAAGGCCATACTCATTCCACACCAAAGACACTTAGAATCATAGAATCACTAGGTTGGAAAGGACCCACTGGATCATCGAGTCCAACCATTCCTATCAAACTTTTCTGTTCCCAAGTAGCTGATGCTCGAGTCAGAAAGTTTTTGCTCCTCGAGAGCTCTGGCGCTCTTGGCCCGGAGTCAAAGTTCGGCGGGCTGCACCAGCACCGAGAAGCGCCGATCCCCGGGCGGCGGGGCCGGAGCGCAGAACCGCCTTACCTGCCGTGCGCTTGGCCTCCGAGGCTCCGAGCAGGAGGAGGAGGAGGAGGAGAGCAGGCGTCGGCCCCATGGCAAAGGTCCGTATCCGCGGCAGCCTGGGGAGAGGCACACGGGACAAGGTCACCCGCGGTCCCAGGGCAGGAGAGCTGCGTCCGGGGGGCACGAGGGCGGGACGGGGCGCTTGGCGGGGTCGCTGGGGCACTCACCTGCGGGGAGCGCGATCCTCCGGGATCCGGCGGCTGATCTCCTCTGGCGGCCCCGGACAGCGAACGAGGAACAGCGCTGCCAGGACTGCCTGCTCCGGGCGCCGCTCGGCCCTTTAACGGGTGGCTCGCATTCCTGGGGGCGCGACGGGCCAATCAGCGGCGGCGGGGCAGGAAACAGGAGGCTCCGCGGCCAGGGACAACTTTCCAGCGGGGCCGGGGGGGGGCGGGGGCGTCAGACGCCTCCGCGGGGAGTGGGAGGGCGGCGGGGCGGGGGGAGCCCGCGTGGCTGCGGCCGCGCCGCGTGGGGGCGCCCCGCGAGCTCGAACGGCGCTCGGCGCTCCTCGGCTGCGCCCGGTCCCCCCGGCGTCCCCCGAGGGAACGGCGACCGGTGGCTGCTCCCCACGGCGTCCCCGTCCTCGGGGCCTGAAAGCTGCCCCCCCCGCGGCTGTCTTGTGTCACTTTAATGAGAGGGATCCTCAATTAATTAACTTAATTCACTTAATGAAAGTCTTCACTTTCCTGCCCGCCGGCCACAGCACCCAGCGCGCGGGACTCCGGGTCTGCGGAAGGGGGAATAAATAGCAAGGATTCTGGTTTAGGTTTTTCTGTTCCCCTCCATTGCCCTTGGCCAGGTGGTGATGGGGAAAATAGGGGTCAGATCGTGAGGAGGAGGCTGGGGGAGAACGGAGAACCCAATGCCTTGTCATTCCCACTTCTCCTTGCCCCTGGAGAAGAGGGCAGGGGGGTGACCCTCGAATAACGCTTAAGGAATGACATGACTAAAGCTGTGCCGCAGCTGTAGGTGTCCTGCAGCAGCTATGTTTAATGAACAAAATGACTAATGCTACTTTGGCCAAGAATTTCCCATGTAACCCAGATTTCAGGTAACAGGAAAGCTTTTGAAGATTGAAAAGGCAGGTTTGCTGCGTTGTGTCATACTCTGTGTGACCAAGTGTGACTTGAGTGTGTGAAACAGCCTTGAAGTAATCAGATTCCAAAAATGGTTAATTCCTCTGCATTCCCCAGCCTTTGTGTGCTTGGCCTGCACTGCTGTGGAAAGCTGAATGCCAGGGAACAAGAAGGATTTCGTCAGGCGATGCTTGCGTGTGTGGTAAGGGAAAATTGGAGTGAGCTTGGCAACCCTGAGCAGGGACTGAGTTTGACTCTAAACTGAACTGTGAAAACGCATCAGGCGATTGGACCAGCCAGTGTATGAGGAGGCATTACTGCTCTCTGGATTATCCCAGGAAATGCCTTGAAAAATTCTCGACCCAAAGAATGAGATAGCTTCAAATTTGTGTATATTAGGGTAAAGCCAAAATGATTGTCTGTGCTTTTATCTTTAGAGATAGAGTATATGATCTGAAGTACACGATCGGAGGTAGGCCTCCTTATTGTATAACGAGTCATAGAAGACAAACCTGAAGTGTCTCAAGATAAACTGGGAGAGGAAAGAGATGATGGTGATGATGAGTGCCCTGCTGGGAAAAGAGAAGAGACAAGAGAGAGAGCAATAAAGAGAAACTGACCGATTCTATCTGGACAGGTTTAATGGATGTGTTGTTGTAATTCTTAGTGGTCAGCCCTTTGTAAACCAGTTAATTTCTCTGACAGATTGTCTCATGGAAGCCAAAGGGGCTGCTGCTCTTGTGAGCTTGTGTCTGGGAGCCTGAAGTGTTACGATCAAGGTTTTCTTCGTGAAGCAAGCAGTAAGTTGAGGTTAGTTTTGAAAGGTAGTGAGAGAACCTCGGAAGTGTTTTTCTCTTAACGGACGAGCAGGCAACCAGGAATTGTCCACTTCAAAGTGAAAAATAATGTCCAAAATTTACCTCTTATTTCTTCCAAAAGCATGTGTATGAACTTGTAATCTTTTGCCAGAATACTTCTGCTTGACGGGTACTGTGAGATTGTATTGTTTGGCCCCCTCAGTAAATTTTAAATAATGCCTTTAAAACCTCAATTCAACTTTGAACTATCTGTTTATACCAGAAATATACCCCAATGATTGAGGTCAAAATCTGATGCATAATTTCAGTGTGTCCTACACTCCTAGCTTCAAATTCTTACCACAGTGTGTAAACCTAGATTTGTTGACTTCTGTGGAGCTAATACCAATTTACACCCTTACAGCTGATGCCAGAATTTGACACTTAGCTCTGCTCTAGTAGACAAGAGTTGACTGACTTGTTGAAACACTCCTAGTGGAATTTACCTCTTGATGTTTGGATGCATTTGAGAATGTGAGCTCTGTTAAAACTGGTGGCCAGGTCTTGGGAATGCATGGAAGTTTTATGTGATTAATCCGTTGTTTGCTCTCTTGCTGTGAATGCTGGAGATGAATCCTTTCCCTTACTTCCTCCTGAGTTCAGGGTCTATTTATATTTTCATTGAATAATCATTGCAGGATATATTTAAAAATCCAAAGCTTCTTAGTATTTCTTCATCTGAGACTGTAGAATAAAGTAGTTGGAAAGCAATCATGGATATATAGTAAGTAGATGTGAGAACACTGATAATGTTTCACTTCTTTAAGTGTAAAAGTGGTGTCACTCCATTGTAATCATTGACTCAGGCTTAGTTAATAAATTTATGTTTGCTCTCAGAATCTGAATAATTTATTTCTATTGCAGTACCAGTCATTTAGTTGGTGATATATGCAGAATTAATTTGGACTCTTGCAGTTATTACACACAGAATAATTTTGCTTGCTGCATAAAGCCTTCAGTAAAAAATGTCAAAACTTTAAATAAACTTTATTGACTTGAACAAACAGATTAATTTTCATTGAGAGGGGTGGGGCTGGAGTTTTGATAAGAGTATGGTTTCTGAAGTGTAGATGTCAGAAACGAAAGCTTAGGAAATGTAGAGCTGGACCTTCAACTTGTCTGAGCTCTGCAACAGCTGACATTTTATACTAGTTCAGATTATTTTCCTCCCTTCTTGCAGTCAGTATCCTCCTTCTCAGAAGAAGGCTGAAGAGCAAAGTGAATGCACTATCACATCACATAAAATCATATCATACCAGTATTTCACATCCATAAACATAATGGTAAAGTACAAGAATAGCAGATCTGCTATGATAACAATATACTAACTTTTGCAAAAAGATTCAGTCAGTGTGTTTTCAAGTATAGTGTGATTCTAGGGCAAACCACAGTTAAATACAAAGTTAGTACAACAGAAGAAGTGAACGTTTCTCAGGAAATCTTCCATCTAGAATCTCTTGTTATCCCCTAGTACATAAAAATAGAAAGGTTTGTTGTTTTTCCTTTTTTGTTGTTTTGTTTAAAGTTATATAAACAGCAAAAAGAATCTTAATAACCTATGCTGAAACCATTATTTAGGTATAATAGGGCAATGTACATTGGAATAGTGATACCGAAATGTGTGGTATTGAAACAATTCATACCAGTTTGTCTGCTATATTTAATCACATAAACGAAAAGCTTTAAAATACAAAATATACCTTTTTATAAAGGTATGAGATATATGAGTATAAACATAAAATTATATAACATATCAAATTCATGGCACAGCATTGAAAACACGGAGAACTGGGTTGTTTATTATTACTATCATTTTACAACATAGCAAAGATCTAAAAAGTTATTATGATGCCCAAACTCTTTTGATTTGTTTTTGGTGGAATTCATTTATCTACCATCTGAAAGGTCGACTTTTAGTCCAAGTTTGCTGCTTAGGTCCTTGCTCTGTTAAACAGAGCCTTCAGAAGATCACATTTATTATACGATGTTATGAATCCCCTCCTAGAGGTGCTCTGTGTTTTCTAAAGGAAGAGTTAACCAGTATAGTTTTAGCAACTACAATCGGATGAGAAGGACCTCACCATTTATTACTTTCTGTGATGGTAATCTTCTGTTAGTGTTTATTGTGCTGTCATAGAATAGTTCGGTTTGGAAGGGACCTTAGACATCATCTAGTTCCAACCCCCCTCTGGACTTGCCCTCTTCTGGACTTGCTCCAACAGTTCCATATCCTTTCTATGTTGAGGATTCCAGAACTGGACACAGTACTCTAGATGGGGTCTCACAAGAGAGGAATAGAAGGGCAGAATCACCTCCTGCAGTCCACTCTTCTTTTGATGCAGATCAGCATATGGTTGACCTTCTGGGCTGCGAACACACACTGCTGGCTCATGTTGAGCTTCTCATCAACCAGCACCTGCAAGTCCTTCTCTGCAGGGCAGCTCTCAATCATGTCATCCCCCATCACATACTGAAAAAGGGGATTGCCCCGACCCAGGTGCAGAACCTTGCACTTGGCCTTGCTCAACATCATGAGGTTCTCACAGGCCAACATCTCCAGCCTGTCCAGATCTCTCTAGATGACATCCCAACTAAGTTTGGTGTTATCTGCAAACTTCCTGGGTATGCACTTAATCTTGCTGTCAATATCATTGATGATATTATTAAACACCAGTCCCAGTACAGACCCTTGAGGGACACAACTTGTCATGGATCTCCGTCTGGACTTCAAGCCATTGACCACTACTCTGTGGATATGACCCTCCAACCAGTTTCTTATCCACTGAACCATGCACCCATCAAATCTGTATCTCTCCTTAATAAGCAGATATAATTGTAGCTGAATTTCTTCTGTATTATAATGGGTACACAATACATTTTTTTACTATTAGTCAGCTTTGGTGGTTGGCAAAAGGTAATCCAGTTCTATGAAAAGAATATGCTTTAAAGGAATTAACTATAGCAATAGAATTTTCTTACAGGAGTTGCATATAGTTTTGTACTAATGTAATACTAGACAAAAAATGAAGGCATTCAATAATTTTAAAACCTTTTTTCCCTAGAAGGAAAAAACCCATTTATTTTAAAGAAATAATTAGAATTCTCAGTATGAAGCAAAAAAAATACCCTCCCCACTCTATTCCTGAAACTAAAAATGCTTACTGTACTTCAAAGTTCAAGTGGGTTTCCTTTGTCTGTGAAGGAATAAAGAGGAAAAAGACTAGTATTCCCTATCAAAAGGCTTTTTCATGTACTTCCTTTGTCAGCAGTGGATCAAAGGTAACCTTAGATATAGGCACCTAGTCTCTGCCTCAGTGAAGAATTTCTAGTTGGTGAATCAGTAAAGCGTGTATTCAAATCCAAGTGCATGGCAGAGTTGCCTTGGTTTTGATTAGAATTCAGGGCATACTTGTGGACATGCTTTTTCAAATATTTTACTCAGCAGAGGTGAGCATAAGTATGAATGTTTGTACATTTATATACTGGGACCTTTGATCCTATGAAGTAAATGAAAGTTGTTCATTAGCATCTGCTAGCAGTCTATGTCCTGGTGTGGTTTTGTGTGTTGTAAACAAGCAGCTGCAGGGCTTATACTCCTCTCAAGATAATCACAGACAAAGTGAAAAAGTGACTTGAGTTTATATTCATCTATCAAACAAAACATTTATCATTTTCAGAGTTAACTTCATATGACACTGTCAGCCAAGACTCGATTATACACAAGACAGAACATATATTTTTTACCACAAAATGAAACCACATTTGAAAAAAAATACCCTATCATAGACATACTTTTACTCTGTTCTTTTCTTCTTTTAATTAGGCAGAAGCAATCAATTATTCATGGGTCCAATTGAGCACTCTTAATAATGCTGTTACTTAATACCACATAATATTTTTTAACCATCAGGAAAAAAGGCATTGGAAGATCCATGTAATACATAGCTGGGTGTTGCTGGCTGTGATGTGGTAGAGACAGTGAATAATATGTATATTAAAAAAGGATTGGGCTGTCATTACACAGCTTGAAAGATATGCATTTAAAATAGCTGAGAGAAGTAATGAATAAACAGTAATGTGCTCCTGAGAAGGAAGATAAACTTTGTGCTAGGAAGCAATCTACCTAGGAGTTTCTTAAAGGCCAGTTCCTTAAAATGTACTATTTAGAAAGGACTAAAATATAAAATGAAAAGCCTGTTTCGCAATTTCAAAGTCCTCTCCATGTTGTCACAACATATGTGGGGCTGATTGAGCTGCCTATATTGCAGTTTATCTGTGTTATGAACTTGGTTTATATTAATAAGGCAAATGTTGAGCTTCACTGTTGAGCTACAAAATAAAAAGTTCTGGCTTTAGTAATTCCTTTATTCTGTACAAGTATCTGCAGCAGTATGAGGCAGCAGCTGTTGCACAATGTGTGCATACAGAGTAACAGTAGACACTATAGGGAGAACACAGACTGGAAGAGATTCTGTTTCTTATTGAGGAAGGAGACTAAATAACAAAATTGCCTGGTATAGTTATTTGCAGGCTTTTATTACAAACAATGCTTCAGGGGCAGGGAAGCAAGATGTCTTGCCAAGAGATTATTTTGAGCAAATAAAATAATCTATGAAGTTTATGACTAAGAATCCTTGACACGCCCCAGTTGAAACTCTCATGCAGTCTGCTTCTTAATGGGACTGCAAACTGCATAGTGTACATATGTAAGATGAAAAGTTCATTGAAAATACGGGCACTTTTTAAAAAAATTTCAGATTGTGTGTAGCCTTTTCTTTATCCCAGAGTTCATAACAACAGTGTTGAATCCTGCCGAGCCTTTCCTATTCCTACAATTTTTAGATTCATCATTAGATCCTTGACTTGCTTACAAGAATAAGGACTACTAACATGAATAAAAAATCTTTAGAATCGTATACTGCTTTATTAGAAATGCAGTCTGCTGTGACTCACACCTAGATTCAAATCACATCTAGCTTAATACCTATATCAAATACAGTCATCTCCTAAATTGTGTCCCATTTATTAGTATTGGGAATGGGAAGAAATTTTGAGAAAGTTGTCATTGCAGTTTACTTGATACCACAGTGTTGCCAAGCTGCATGGCATGTGGAGTAGAGCTAGCTGTTCTGGAGAGAGTCATCTAGGAGAGTTACAAGTGTGATGTGTAGCATATACCTCCCTCTCTCCTATGAAAAATTAAAACTGATCTTTCCCACTGTCCAATCATCTCTACATTCACCGAAAAAAGCCTCCTTAGAATTTCTGAAAGAAGACAATCTGGCAGTTCCCAGTAACATTATAGAAACTGAATAATATCATCATATCATCATATCATCATATCATCATATCAGGTTAGTTTGGCAAGACCTTCCTTTTGTGAACCCATGTTGATCAGGCCCAGTCAACACGGGTTCACAAAAGACAGGTATTGCCAAACTAACCTGATCGCCTTCTATGACAAAGTGACTCAGCTGCTGCATGAGGGAAAGGCTGTGAATATGGTCTTCCTGGACTTCAGCAAAGCCTTTGACACAGTTTCTCACAGCATTCTGCTACGGAAACTGTCAGCCTCTGGCCTGGACAGGTGCACGCTCTCCTGGGTGGAAAACTGGTTGGATGGCTGGGCCCAGAGAGTGGTGGTAAATGGTGTTAAATCCAGCTGGAGGCCGGTGACAAGTGAGGTTCTCCAGGGCTCAGTGCTGGGTCCAGCCCTGTTCGGTGCTTTATCAATGACCTGGATGAAGGCATTGAGTG
>WAAB01009542.1:933-264779 GCA_013389865.1 Piaya cayana
CCTCCTCCACAGGGCTGGTCTCAATCACACCATCTCCCATCCTGCATTGAAACTGCGGGTTGCCCTGACCCGGGTTTATGACCTTGCATTTGGCCTTGATGAACCTCATGAGCTTCACACAAGCCCACTCCTCCATCTCATAGGATGACTCAAAGAAACTATGTGCAAGCCATTTGGTTTGCAAAATGTGTAGAGGATAATTTTTGGTATTTAAAAAAAAAATAGATTTTCTTATATATTTGTAAAAACCTTTAGGATCCCATCCTAAAACAATAATTACTTTTGGCCTGACATTTTGCAGTTTCCAAACAGGTGCTGCCACATGCTCATTTCCAATTTAAATAGAGTACCAGCTTTTTTCCTAACGACAGCAGGGATTCAATTCTTTGGAAGTGCTAGAATAGAAACTCATTTTTTGTGTGATACCACCCGGGGCTGACTCCCTGCCCCATGGAATGCTCCATGACCCTCAGGCTGGACCATATCCTGAGACAGCTGCAGCCTCCACACAGCTCATGATGGAATATTTTTCCAAGCTCCAATGAAAATAGTTAAAATGGCCCTACAATTTTCACCGGGTCAATATCTGAGAGTATAAATTACTCACCACACAAAGCATCATTTCAGTTCTAAATAATAAATGAGGTAGAAATGCATGGCTACTTTAGAAAGACCAGAGACAAAGCATTATAACATCTACTGCAAATTACTGGCTGTCTGTGAATTCATAAAAAGTCTCACAATCGGTCAGTAAATCCAACTTTTCTGCAGCATAACTCCAAACCCAGGATGGCTGCCTCGTGTCCTCAGAGGGACCTGTAGTAACCGTTTGATATATGGTCCTTTAAATTTGCCAGCTTCAGCACTCCAGCAACTAAGTCCCACGTCGGGCTGGTCCCTTCTACCACATTATCTGGCTCAAAGTCTATTTTGGGCAAATGCCTATCTCTTACCACAATGATATTTATACTCTCTGCCACATATGACATCACCTAGTGATGTAACATATTATTTAGCAGAGGTATTACTACCACTGCACTGCATCTTCCAGTCCCAGGAGGAAAGGACTGTTTTAAGGGTGGCTTTAGACAAAAGCAAAGTGACCCTCTGCCAGGGCAGCAGCTTGGGTCCACTGAATTATTTTGCCCTCAAATTTTTCTAACAGGCAGCTGACATTTGCTGCCCGCCCATTCTACCCAGCTTGTTGAGGGTAACACAGCCTAAGCAGAAAGGCAGGATTTTAGGAATAAGTTTCCCACACCTAGATTTCTAAGGAGTAGGCAAGCCATTTAACACACAGTTTGAAGCTCCCAGAGAGAAAATACACACCGCAGAACAGCGATTGAATACACCAGTTGCAGGCTACTGTTTACCAAGCAGATGATTTCTACATCACTTTCTGGATAGCTTTAAAGCTGTCAGGTATGATGACAAAGGTATTTAGTTTTTTTATAAACCTCTTTACCTCACATGGATTCTAAAACAGACCAGTCTATATTTGCAGACAATGACAGAAATCCCCCAAGCATGAATACTCTCATTTGAGGTGAAGATTTGCTGAATTCCCTTCCATCCCAGCAAACCCATCTATGATCTGATGCATGCGCCAAAGAAGGGCCTCAGTGAAGTGCACTGAGCCTTTTGGCTTGTGCAAACCACCTTTCAGCATAGGGGATTCAGTCACAAGTGATTGATGAACAGGTAGTTGCTGGCCCATAACAGGATTCAGGAAGAATATTGTCCACGCAGAGTATTATTTTGATCTGTTACTAAATCTAATTCACCTCTCACCCTTTCCAATCAGATTACAAACCCCAGCACAATACCAGGGTGCACAAAGCAGAAGACATGGTGCTTTCTCTCATGCTTGTGACATTCCTCTTGCAGATAAGCAGTGACTCTAGATATACAGCCATGTTCTCTCCTTCCCTAAGCAAGCAAAAGAGATTTGCTACTTCATCAAAATACGTCCACAGTCTCCTGCATAACTCCTTGTGGTTTAGCAGGTTAAGGATAAATTATTAGCCCCATCTTTCAGCAATACATGTCATTTCTCATTCCATACTAGCACAGTCCTTATTCTGGGAGCAGGCAGGTGATGTAAGAGACAGGAAGGCACGGCTGCAGAGACCAAGCTTCAGTCTTTAACCACATTATTGGACTTGGAGTTTGAGCAAATAAAACCAGCTCTGGTAATGAGTGAATCAGCTCTGCCAGGGACAGTGAAGCATGGAGGAGAGGATATTTGACTGCCTAGCAGATATGCTGGATGTATTTAGACACATCCATTCTGAAACAGAGCCACTCACAGGGAAAAGTGATCCCTGTGCAAGTGTTATTTGAGAACAGAGACTTTAATATTTAAAATGTCCCTGACTGCAGGTGCAGCACACTGAAGTTACCAACATTTCATATGGTACACAGTGAGCTAACATTGACCTTAAGGCTTAATTTAGTAACAAGATTACTCAGAGAAAAATAATGTACTGAAAACCTTTATGGGACAAGGAAATATGCTGAAAGTAAACTTGGCCAGTGTACTTAACAGATAGAAAGCCATTTGTTTCATTTTGAGACCTTAATTAAGTTTCCCATGAATTCATTTGTAATAACAGTAAAAAGTACCATACATGGAAATATTCAACGAGCTGTTAGCAAGGTAATTTCCTGAATTTGGCTTATATCTTAATGTCTAAAGCCAACTATACTTTAAAATACAGCTGGTGTGTATTATTCCATTCTGAATATGAGAGTGCGGATGGACTTACTTGTGAGCCTGGGTGTGTAAAATAAATTACTTTAGTGCTGCTTGACACTGAGCTTTATTGCCTGTAGAACAATGCTTGATCATATTCTGAAAATCAGTAAGGACAGAGTTAACATGATTTCTTTGGTTTAAGAAAGAAGCTTTCAGGAGAGCAACACACATACCTGGCACATTCTGACACACTCCTTCAGCGCTCCCTGGATCACTGTCAGTAATCATGAAAAAGAGGCTTTGAACTGTGCCACCTGGAATCAAACAATGCAAGATATAAGCTCTGCAGCATTCATGCAAAATGCAAAAGAGAAAGAAGTTCAGGAGGGACCATCCACCTCTTAATCAGCAGAGAAGCACACACCTGATTTGCAACTCTACCTGCTTCTTGGGGATTTTTCTGTACTTCACATACATAAACAAGGTAAAAACAAGTAGCTAAATGGCAAAGAAGAAGTGGTAACTTCTGACTAAAGCTGATGACTGTGCAGAGGATGGAGATTTGCTGTCAGAAGGGATGAGTTCCATCACTGGTTGGAAGGAGGTCTCTCCTGCAGCTGCATGTTGTGCGCATTCAGACCCCAAGTGCTAATATGGGAGCTGTATTTCAAACATGACTTCTTCAGCCTTAACCTCCCTGCCATTATTTTTGGATGGTATTAAATAAGAATTCCAGTGTTGACAGTGAAAGGTTAAGTCACAGCACAAACAGACATCAGCAATTATCTTGGGGCACTAAGCTGAAATGAAGTGGGTGACAACAGTTGTGGCATACAAAGTATGCATTAGCTCTTTGGAAGTGCCACAGGAATGCCTGGGAAGAGCTAGAGGAGAGCCTAGCGAAAGAAAACACAGAGCAGACATCTGCTGCAGAGGGTGCTGATAGTTCCCCTCCCACCACAGGCAGGAGAGTGCTTTCTAAACAGCACAGAAGCAGAGCTCCTGCTCAGAGAGTGCAACGGCCCGAGGGATATGTTAAAGCCTATTTAAAGCACTGGACTCATGCTCATAGATTTCAGTGAGATCGAACCCCAAGTGGGAAGGGTGTCAAGAAGTCCCTTAAGGAATAATCCTGTGCTCAGCAATGCCAGCCACCAAAGAGTTCACATACCTCAGAAGGAAATGATATTATGGTTTTCATCATGAATATATGATAACAAGACTTCTATGCACTGGGATGCTTCCTAAGCTCACACCATGATTTGATTCAAAAGCTAAGACCTGGCAGCATAGCTGCTTCATCCATAATCTCCTTTTTACAGATAAGCCAATGATCCTCATGTGGTGACACAGCTGCCTTAGGGGTTGGCTTCCAGCTCGGTAGGTATCTCTTTCAAAGTAGAGATGGGGATGCCAGTTTGATCTTCTCTCTTCTTCCTGACTCACTTACTCCTCCTGAGACAATGCAGGATGCTAAGTGCTATTTGCACTACAGGAAATTGCTGCTCTGCAGAGCACCTCTCCTAGGCACTTTCAGTGCCATATTTGCCAGGCAGCCTGCTAAGAACTCTGCCCTACTCCTGCCTGCTAAAATAGTCTGCTCTCAGCATCAGCAAATGAGAAGGCACAGCTTGTTCTCATTAAATATATAATCTCTGCATTAGATTGCATCCAGCTTTCCAGGGAAGACATGACCTTGATTATTGCACCTGTCCAAGCAATATTATTTTGATACAAGAACTCCAGGGAAAACCCCTGTGATGATGGAGGTGGATTTGCTATACCCCAACATCCTTCTCATGCACTGGGGTTTTGCTCTTAGTTTAAAATTTGTTATTATTTTATTGCTGCCCCACTAATTTGTGGACATTTTACTTCTTTTGACTAAGAGCAATAAGCCTGCAGTGGTAAACTCTGATTTTCCTGTGACTCTTGTACTGAGGTCAAAGCAATTGGCAGTCTCACTAGTGATAGCACCAAAGCAGTGTAAGACCTAGGATGCACTGAGGAACTCTACTTCATGTTAATGACTAGCAAAATTATTATAAAGAGTTCCCTAATGAAACAAGAAGCTTGAGCCTGCACAAGATTGAGCCTGCAGGGGAAAAGCCCCATTGGTACTTGCTCCATTCTCTTCCTCTGCAGCTCCCCACTACCCTGCCTTTCCCTGCCTCACTACCCTGCAAAGTTGTGCTGTGGGAGCATGCATGGCTCAGATGTGTGATGTCTCCTCTAGGTGATCTCTTGACTCTCAGAGGTGGGGAGAGCTGAGCTGGTGGTGCAGGGCTATTTCCAGTCCTCAATTTTCCATTGTTCAGCTGAGCTCTCCATCCATGAGATTCCCCACATTGCTTCTCATAACACAAACTTCATGTCAAGACCTCCTTGATGAAGCATTACCATATCTTTCTTGTTTCTTAATCATCTAGGCGAAACTGGGAGAGATTTTCCACGCTGTAAAGCTTTTCTCTAGACTGTTTACCTTTGCCCATTCCTCTGTATTGTCCTCCCTGCCCATTCTCAAGGACCAGTATATGTGAAGGGCTGGCCTTGGAGAGCTGCCCTCACTCAAGGAGCAATATTCTCTTACACTGAGTACATCCAGGCTCTGAAGAGAAATAATTAATGGGTTATTGCTGTGCTTTTATGAGCAAGAGGCAACAAATAATCCTATGATATTTAATGGTCAAGAAAATTATCCAAACAAAATTGCCATAGGATATAACAAAAGCCTGACCTGTCCCTGTTAATTTGTTCTTGGAAAGCAGCACATGGTAAGTGATACAACCACAAAATGAACAGGAGCTTAGCAAAGATTTTGTGCAAAAGGGACCCTTTGCATTTGACATGCTCTGTCACATTGAATTTTAATTACAGCTCCCCCTCGGTGCTGAGGCAGGAGGGGAATGCTAATGACCTGCGGGAGAGGCAGCATGGGGAAGGGAGCAGGAATGGTAATTTCCAGCCCAGCAATTGCACAAGGGGCAAGATCCCCAGAGTGATGGCAAGGAGTAGCTAACATAGATGTAGTCAAAGTACAAAACTTGCTCATTTGCTTCCCCTTTTAGCTCCTAATATTTCACCCCAAGTGGCAAGTTACTGGTTGGATTAAAATACATTTGAGTTAATTTAATGTGTTAAACCATTACAAGGAATAGTCCATTTGCAACAAGAAACTGACCGAAGGAAATCAGGGTTGAACATCTATGGACAGAGATCACTTCTCTAATGACTAGTAAGTAGTAGGTTTAAGTTATTACAATGTAGCGGTGCTCTTTTCTCAGTGTTATGTCTGTTGTGATCCTGTTCGTTGAGTTACCTGTTAATTGTGCTACCACGGTGCATCCACAGCTCAAGTAGTTCTGGTATGTGTCAGCTCTTTGCATGGAATAAGCAATATACACACTCTTAACACTCTAAACAATTACAGGCAGCATCAGTAGCATCCCTGCTGTTCTCTGCCCGGAAAGAGAAAACGTCTTAATCAGGTGATGATCATCAAATATGTACCAAGTATTAATGCAGCAAAACCTTCCAAATATATGGTATGCTAATATATACCTCAACAAAAGGTTATCAAGATATTAGAGTCCATGTAAAGATTCAAGAAAGGGCAGGGTCAATTTGGAGTGCAAACCCAACTTTCAAAACCTGTATAGAGGCTACTTAGAATATTACATTTCTTTGAGGTCTAGCTGATGTCAATGAGAGACATCCACAGTATTCAGCTGCGCATCCTGTGTGTTGTGAAGACATTTCAGGCCTCTTCTTGCTTCCCCTCCCCCCGAAACAAAACAAAATTTATGTTTTCAAAAATGATCAAAAGCACCTCATTTTTTTTTCTCATTATGCTATTCAAACATCAGCCAGCTTTCACAGAAATGCAAAGTCTGCTTATCAGGACGAACAACTGATCTACATAGATTGTGTGACAATTCATAAAATCCTTAGGGATCAGAACAAAGACTTCCACAATGCTTTTGTTGTAAGACTGTGATCTATTCCTGAGGGGGAATTCGGTGTTATACTGCTGTCTGCTTGCCAATAGAAAGATGTTTTCCCTGCATTATTTGGGTTAGTAATGCAATGTTTGCTATTTCATTACAGTATACTCTTGCCAGAAGAATTTGTATTACCTCACACACTATTGATAAAATGGAGTTGCTTGGGAACAAATGTTTGGCCCACTGAAATAAATCAGACAGGAATTTTATAAAATGAAAATACCATTTAAAACTATAAATTACCTATAAACAGCACTACATGTTACTGTGGTCTGTTCTTGGTTTTTATAGTTTATTTTCTGTAATTTCTATAGTTTCTATAATTTATTGTCACCTTTTTTCTGTCTTTCCATTCCTGCATTGTGTAAATAATAATTAGGTAATTTAAAATTTCCCAGTAGATAGATGTGGCTTGTTTACACCACTTAACAGTACCAAAAGGAAGGTAAGGTCTGTGCCTACTATACTGCAGCAACATTTATTTTAATCACAGTGAATGTTTCCTTCACTTTAGCATCAAAGGTACATACTCAAGCTCTTCAGCAACATTTCTTTCTGCCTTTTGCCAGGACAGGACACCATCAATAAAGCAGCAACAGAAGAGAGAATGAGTAGTCTTATTCCTGAAGCATCTAGAAGCTCAGGGCGGACAACTAAATTACTTATTCACTCTAAAATGTTATAGTCTTTACATTTCTTTTATAGGATATAGAACATGTCCAGTCATTTCACATAATGCAGGATTTAGGGGTTTACATTTTGCATGAAAAATTCTAATAGAATCCAGAGGGCTGATGAAGTCCTTAGGAAGGGCAGATAGATTTCACAGAGCAAGAAGCAGCTAACTTTAAAAAAAAAGTCTTAAATCACTAGTTCTTCTCCCACATAATTTTTTTAGGGTGGTTTTCAATACTCTAGTATAAAGGTAAAAGAGCTCCTGGCATGGTTTAGAGAGTGATTGCCTTTATGTAAGGGCATAAAGGCCAGGTGGGAATGTCTCTGTTTACAGAAATATTTTTTAAAGAGATTTCAACTGAAAAATGCTCATCCTTCTACATATTTATACATTTTTATATATACACACTATATTAGTGTATATTTACTTTCTCAAGTTTACCAGCATGGCCAGCCCCAGGACAGCCTGTATGGCTCCAGGCTGAGATGCTCAGGCTCAAAGATATGGCTTTCATGTGAACCCTGCTACTCCTGGGTTGCACAAGAACTGAGAAAACTGAGCCCTAATGTATTGATGTGATGCCTCTCAATATAGCAAAGTAAGGAAACATTTCATTCTACAGCTAAGTTTGGTGCTATTTTCTCCTTCAGTATTTTGTGGGTTTCATATTTACAGGTATCTGACCAGGATGGGCTCTGAGCAGTCACCAGGAATCAGTGCAAGAGGGAAACTGAACCTTAGCAAAAATTCCCACTAGGCTAACCTCTAATTCTTCCCTAATTAAGCTTGGCAGATGAAGCTGAATGAAAACCATGTTGTGTTCCATCCAGCATTTCAAGGGGTCTTTGCTAAATCAGAAGTAAGTACTTTAATCTGTGTAAGGAGATATTTTAAGCACAAAGTTGTGTCTGGAAAGACAAATCCTTTATGCATCCCTCAGGCATGTGAAAATATCCCTCCTGGCAGAGCAGAATACTCAAATCTATAGCAACTGCCTGCTAGCAACAGTAACAAAACAGTCTGCTGTCCAATTGTTTCAACTCTCTGAATTGTTCTGCAAGACGCAGAGAGAGAGGGAGCCTGAGTGTGCACAAGGTTCAAATCTCACACCCTGAAGGACTCAAACCTTAGCTTGGCCAGAGACAGAGAAGAGCACGGACTGGAGACTTTTGTGCCTCTGTTTCCCTTTCCCAAAAGAGGAATAATACTTTGTTTCCTTTCTCATTTCCCATACAAGACGCAGAAGTCCAGGGAAGTGGATAAACCAGAGGCAGCACATGAGTCAAAATTATTGCTTGTACATATTTGTGTTGCATTTGCAAGGTTTCCTGTTGGCTTAAGTAGGAATAATGATAGAATCATAGAAAGGTTTGGTTTGGAAGAAACCTTAAATATCATCTAGTTCCAATGCGCCTGCCATGGGCAGGGACACCTCCCACTAGACCAGGCTGCTCAAGGCCCCATCCAACCTGGCCTTGAACACTTCCAGGGAGGGAATAAGTTGTATAGATACAATAAGTTGAACAGAGATTTCCTGGCATCCTGAGTGAATGGACTTATTTTTTCTGTTGTTTTTATATTTTTAAATTAAAAGGTTAGGTTATCTCCATTAATATGAGCTCAGAAAGCTAGGCGGCTTCACCAGATGAGGTTTATGGACTGCTACATTAGAGATAACAGAGTTTACACTTATGCTTTTTCTATGCAGCTGCTAGAGCACCCGTCTGTGCTGGGAACCTATGTGAAATTCAGGCAGACCAGAGCNGTTCTTCTCCCACATAATTTTTTTAGGGTGGTTTTCAATACTCTAGTATAAAGGTAAAAGAGCTCCTGGCATGGTTTAGAGAGTGATTGCCTTGATGTAAGGGCATAAAGGCCAGGTGGGAATGTCTCTGTTTACAGAAATATTTTTTAAAGAGATTTCAACTGAAAAATGCTCATCCTTCTACATATTTATACATTTTTATATATACACACTATATTAGTGTATATTTACTTTCTCAAGTTTACCAGCATGGCCAGCCCCAGGACAGCCTGTATGGCTCCAGGCTGAGATGCTCAGGCTCAAAGATATGGCTTTCATGTAAACCCTGCTACTCCTGGGTTGCACAGGAACTGAGAAAACTGAGCCGTAACGTATTGACGTGATGCCTCTCAATATAACAAAGTAAGGAAACATTTAATTCTACAGCTAAGTTTGGTGCTATTTTCTCCTTCAGTATTTTGTGGGTTTCATATTTACAGGTATCTGACCAGGATGGGCTCTGAGCAGTCACCAGGAATCAGTGCAAGAGGGAAACTGAACCTTAGCAAAAATTCCCACTAGGCTAACCTCTAATTCTTCCCTAATTAAGCTTGGCAGATGAAGCTGAATGAAAACCATGTTGTGTTCCATCCAGCATTTCAAGGGGTCTTTGCTAAATCAGAAGTAAGTACTTTAATCTGTGTAAGGAGATATTTTAAGCACAAAGTTGTGTCTGGAAAGACAAATCCTTTATGCATCCCTCAGGCATGTGAAAATATCCCTCCTGGCAGAGCAGAATACTCAAATCTATAGCAACTGCCTGCTAGCAACAGTAACAAAACAGTCTGCTGTCCAATTGTTTCAACTCTCTGAATTGTTCTGCAAGACGCAGAGAGAGAGGGAGCCTGAGTGTGCACAAGGTTCAAATCTCACACCCTGAAGGACTCAAACCTTAGCTTGGCCAGAGACAGAGAAGAGCACGGACTGGAGACTTTTGTGCCTCTGTTTCCCTTTCCCAAAAGAGGAATAATACTTTGTTTCCTTTCTCATTTCCCATACAAGACGCAGAAGTCCAGGGAAGTGGATAAACCAGAGGCAGCACGTGAGTCAAAATTATTGCTTGTACATATTTGTGCTGCATTTGCAAGGTTTCCTGTTGGCTTAAGTAGGAATAATGATAGAATCATAGAAAGGTTTGGTTTGGAAGAAACCTTAAATATCATCTAGTTCCAATGCGCCTGCCATGGGCAGGGACACCTCCCACTAGACCAGGCTGCTCAGCGCCCCATCCAACCTGGCCTTGAACACTTCCAGGGAGGGAATAAGTTGTATAGATACAATAAGTTGAACAGAGATTTCCTGGCATCCTGAGTGAATGGACTTATTTTTTCTGGGTTTTTTTATATTTTTAAATTAAAAAGTTAGGTTATCTCCATTAATATGAGCTCAGAAAGCTAGGCGGCTTCACAAGATGAGGTTTATGGACTGCTACATTAGAGAAAACAGTTTACACTTATGCTTTTTCTATGCAGCTGCTAGAGCACCCGTCTGTGCTGGGAACCTATGTGAAATTCAGGCAGACCAGAGCATTTCTGCAGCTTTCAAGTGGCCTGTTCTCTTCAGTCTGCAGCTTTCTGAGGGTTTTCAAAGTCCACCCTTTGAAGGAGAAACCTCCTACCACTCTCAAACTTACTGTTACCCTTTCCTACTCACTGCATTTCTCCACTTGTCTGGATTCTTTCCTTGGGTTTTCCCCTCGTGCTGCCTAGAGGAGAGAAGCCATCTCCCCATTCTCCTCAGGGATCTCCTTCCCTCTAGCCAAGAGGGAGGCTTGAAAATCCCCACAAAATGCTCAAAGATCTCTTTTGTACAATAAAAAGATTACAGATGAAGCAGATAACCTTTTTACTTGATACCTGTGATGCCCATTACAAACTGCCTCTGGCAAAATCACAGGCTGCTGCTTGTAATGGAGGCTTACTCAACAAAAAAACCCCAATAGATTTCATCCACTCTGATGCCCAGAGGGGAACAGACCATCCACCTTAATAGAAATTAGATCTATCTGGCCCTTGAAACACCTGGCTTGGTTTACCCCCAAATACCACCAGTATATTCACATTTAATCAGGAAACTGTCAACACAAATGTCAAAATGCCTTTCTGTGAGAAACAAGGGCAATTTACTTTAAAATTAACTGCTCAGTAGGTTTTCATACGAAAAGGAAAGCATTGTCTCCACCATGACAAGCTTGCTCATTTTTTGTCTGCATTATCTTGTTAGGCAGGATCCCATCACATGATACTGTTTTCTCTCCCGACAGCAAAGCCCAGGAAAAGAAACACTCTTCTATGCTAGCATTTTACGTGCAGGACTTGCCCAAAAGCTGGGAAGCTAGAATAATATAATAGTGATGAATAATACATAGCCAAAATGGATTGGTCATACATAATCTGTCCAGTTACGAATCTCAGCTTTACAGCTCTTCTTATAATCCTTTCTATTTTGCTGGTTTCATCTGACAAGTTTAAAAATTATCTTGTAACTCCAAAATAGCACTTTCTTCCCATCGGTTATTCCTCTCCTCTCAGCGGGTGCTGAGTGGTGCCACTGATGATTTTTTATGTGTGCACAGATGGATTTAGGCTGCTTCTCCAGAAAAAAGCAAAACACTGACAACCCCAGTCTCGCTGAAAGCCATGAGATGCACAGCTAAGTCATTCACATCTGCTGCTATCACTTTCTTCCTCAAGCCCATGTGATGAGTTTGATCTTGCAACCAATATGCTCTGCCACGTACACACAGCTTGTAATTTGACCCCAGGATGGACTTTGCAAACCAGAAAATAAAATACACTGCTAAAAGCATCCTTTTGAGGCCTAAGGATGAAGGATTTAATGTTTGACTATCTGAATTAATGGTATCCCACTGCCAAGACAGAGTAAGCACGGGAAAGGAGCCCACAGACTTTCCTTGGAGACAGTGAAGGTCAGTGGGAAATGCTATTTTGAAATGAAAAGTGAAATTAGCTTTACCTAAAACAAGGTGGAGTTGATGTGAAATCTAGCTACAGGAAGCCTGCTGAGCAAACCCCACTCATGAAGCAAGGAGGTGCTTAGGCCACGTAAGGAGTATTGCTGTGTTTTGGGATTAAATACTTCATCTTTTCGCATGAATATTGGTGAGGAGGGACTGGGGTTTATTTTAAAAGGCCATAATTTTCTGCCAAAGCAAGAAATACTCTTTTTTTGGTAAAAGAATAAGTTTCAACAGAACATATTTGCTAACTTTGCCCCAGCATCTGAGCCCCTCAGCTGCCACAGTCTCCCATCACCATCACTGTCGACTCTGTACCATCTGATGCTGCCTGAAAGGGGAACATTTGCAGTGAAGGAACCCAAGACAATAGGCTAACACATGGCTTTTTCCCCCACTGTGCTGTCAAAAGCAGAGCATGCCCAAGAACCTCCCCAAGAAAGCTCCTGCAGCAACCCTCCTCATCTCATAAAGTGATTTAAACACTTTACAGCAATGTCAGTGCCTTCTTAGATGGGCAAAGTCTTGTTGTATGTAATATATCAGAGCAGAAACCAGTTATAATGTAGCACATGCCATCACAGCTGGAGGTCAACCTGTGTAACACACGCTGAGGTTATTACTAAGCTTTTGTACAACGCATAAGCTGATATGTAAAAAATTGTAACATAATTAAAAAAAAATAGAAAAAGCACCAGTGCTCTCTGCTGGCCTCTTTTTCGAGGATGAAAAAGTAAATGCACAAAATGCAGAAGAAAATTGCTTCAAGTGAGTGACCTGATCACAGAAGAATCCAGGTGCTTGTGTTCTCCATCACCTTTAAAAACACAAGAGGAAATCTGATAAGACAAAGAATGAGATTATTGTAATTTGATGGTAACTTGACAGCTGGCCCCAATCCACCTCTCTTTGAAGTCAATGGAAAGATGGCAATTTCATTAAGTCAGTGACAGGTTCATGAAGTCCTAGTGAAAGACTAATGTAAGTTGCTTGCTCACTCCTATTTTAAACCATAGGATGGATCGCAGTTCTGTAAGTTATTCACAGCATGTTGAAGGATGTGTTCCTCTGACAGGTATGGAGATGCCGCATAACTCAGAGTGAGATATCACTTCCTTGATGAGCTGCTACTTTGGGTTTTTTTCACTGTTAAATCACTCTATCAGAATATGGCTCTTACAGGCATATACAATCTAAATAAGCCATTATCACAGCAAGGAAATTGTCAGGACCTTTCTGCTGGCTGCCTAACAGAGTGTCTGTGGACGTTCGGTTCATCCAGCACCGAGCAACACTTTTAAATTCACCAAGAAGATTGGATCGAGTTTATTTTGCAACACATCCAATTTATACAAGGTTGACCAGTGTCAGTGAATGCAATTGTATGTGCATCTCATCATATTTTTATCTGGAGAGAAGATAGGGAGTAAAAGCTTTGGGTGGTGCTGCACCAAGGCACCTGCCATCTGAAAACCATTCAGTGCAGCCTGTAACAGGTCTTCATTACTTAGTGAAGTCTGCTTTTAATGGCCTCTCAACACGGCTACAAGAAGTTTCTACCAGAGCAATACAATATCATATTTCAAGGGAGAATAAATGAAAAGCAGCTCTTCATCACAAATATTACCCATTATTGATTTAATTTCATTTCAGCCCTTATACAATAGGGATCCTAAACTGCAGCATGATTAATATAAGCAGTTGTAAGTTTTATCTCTGATGTGAAAAAATTAGGATTTGAGAACACATTCCTGAGTAGTGCTGGGAGAAGAAGAACCGTTATGTTGCTTCGACATGAAAGGAGTGCCATTTGCACCTTAGAGCTGGGACTTAGATATGTTTTTAAGGTTATCTTTTTCAGAGTAGTCCATGGATTTAAGATATTGAACATGCAAAGAGCTAAGACCTCAATTTCAGACAACATTCTACAGCCTCAAAATAGCAAAGCCAAAAAAACAGTGACCAAGCTGGACAATGCTGATCCCTGTCTCTGCTCTAGTTACCTGCTCTGGGAAATAGCTGTAATGCTCACCTGGGTCTCAGGATTAATGTCTGGAAAGGATTTGAAAGATCATTTAAAACCCAGTTGTATGTACAAACTGAGGCTGGGAAATGTAAATAAATCACAAGGAAAATAATGAGGTTCTTTCAGGAGTATTTCCGTCACTAAGTCTTTGACTTAATTATTTGTCTGATTCCAGAATACAACCCAGAAACCACTTCAGATGAAAGCTATTCAGTAAGCAGAAGGAATTGTACATAATTTTGATGTATTGATTAAACTGTCAGTGAATTATTTGAGATGAAGATTGAATACTCTGAAAGTAATAAGATATGATTGAAGCTGAGACCTATGAATTAGAATGGACAGATTTCGTTTCTGCTACACTGCTGTCATTTATCAGCACACTAATAATGTTTATTACTTTAAGACTTGCAGCTTGCTTGTTAGATTTAGACAAAATTAAAACTGCATGGGCCGTGCAAACCCTTTTGTTCTTAGGCATCTAAAGCTTACAAGGTAAGGAATATGAAAAACGCAGCATAGAAAATCCATGCTCCTGAGATAAATCTGAAACTGAAGGCAACAGCCACAGAGGCACCAGGTCCTTTCAGGACTGAAATACATGTCCGTCAGCCCCACCTGCTAGTCCATCTGCAACCTTTGCACCTAGGGACATGGAGCATCTTCACAAGACCCACCTGAGAGACAAGAGTCTGCGACTCTCCTCTAGCCATCATTAATAAAACGTGAACAAATCAGCCACAATGAAAGAAGACGATTGCAGTTTAAAATGAAGCTCCACTCTGCCTTTTGCTGGACAGCCTCCCAGATGCACCTCAGTGGCCAGGGAAGAACCAGTTCTCTCTCAAATCTTGTATTTCCTGTGCAGGGCTAGGGAGAGGTGGAGGTTTCTGTCCTTAAAGCATCTGACAGCTAAAATCCACAGAAAGAGTAATGAACTGCAACCATTCGAGACTCATTTTTTATCTGAAAATATGCTGGGTTTAAATTCTTGTGCTTTTTCCTTTCCTCCTATGGAGTTTTCTTGACAACTTTCCCTCTCTGATTTCAGCAGATCCCAATAACCCCAATTCTGAGCACTCTCTGAACTAATTCCCAGCTCCTTTCCCAATAATGTGATCTCCATTAATAATTTATCAAATATGTTTGACTCATCAGACCAAAAGGGTCATATGAAGATAGTGAGTATGAAATGGAAAATGTGTTGGTTGGGGTGCTTAATGAATTGCAGATCCATACTCATGGCTTGGAAAAACTGATGTACATCACATTTTGCGGGATGATAAAGCCTTGAAGTGCATGGTGGATTTATGACCACAAGAAAAGCTACAGCATAAAAAAATATTGTCATTACCTAAATATGCAAATGTTCCAAGTATTCTGTTTGTGAGATGAAAGCGAATCTATTTGTCTAGTCTTACAAGCTACTTGCAAGCTAATAAAAATGAACTTTTCTCCGTTACATGATCATGGAGCATGCAAAAAGCAATTTGTACTTCAGTAGAGCTATGGTGAAATTACAATTTAGGGATCTTATTTATCAGCCCTGCTGGCTTGGGGAGGGCTCAGCACCCCAGGTTGTACACTTTGCAGTTTGCATGACTAGTCACATTCTGAGCTGTGGCTGTCCCTGGCAATCAGATCAATGAATATATGAAGGTAAAACAATTCCAGAGGAAGACTATGCCATTTTATTCGATCCCAAGGGAATTCTAAAGGTAGCATTCCCTCCCATAGCTGAAATGTTGACACTGAGAAGCCATCTCTGTTTCTTAGGCATGCAAGGCAAAGCTGTGAACTTGAAGACTGTTAGCCTTTGAGGAGGCCCATCCCTCGTGCCTCCCCTTGCTTTCCCTCAGCCACTTTGCCAGATGAGGACAGGTACTTGCTATGTGGAGGCTTTTGGCTTGTTCAGCTCTAGGTTAAATTGCTCCAAGAATTCATTCTTGTTGGTTGTGCCAGGATTGAGCGGGCAGCAAATTTGGCTTCATGGCAGTCCTGTTCTTCTTACTGGAGAGTGAGGGGAAAAACATACCCACCACCCCCACCACCCGCTACTCAGGCTCAGGTTTGATGACGAGCAGTTTGATGGAGTGATGAATCCATATCTCTGACCTTTCATTTCTGCCAGGTGCCCTCCCCATGGCAGGTTGTGTATCCATTTCAATGAATAACTCCTTAAGGACATAACTTCATGTTATCTAACATCAAAACTAAACACTGTCTGTGTTACAGGGCTGCAGTTTATTTAAATTTCTCACTGAAGCATTATGTCATAAAAGTCCTAAATGCCGTTGACTCCACCTGCCAAGGCAGTTGGGTGTGCAGAAGAGAGGTCACCAAAATTCTGAGGTGGGCACTAATAACCTGTGCCTGGCTTTTGGGTAGCAATCACAGGTTTTTCCCCTGCTTACTCTTTGCCATGAGCAAATCACACTGTTTGCAGCAGGGAAAGGGTTTCTGCCTCTTAAACCCGTAAGGTGACCTAACAGGAAGTCATAAAGAGGGTAGTATTGGCTTGAGCCTTCTGTAACACCTCTGGTGCCTACAACCCCATGGTACAGAAGTCACACTGGCTTTTGCTGGTGATGCCCATCACAAGCACCTCTTTGAAATGAGCATTTGTCACGGACCCACAGACCACGCTGCTCCGTTGTGTGTTTGCTTCTTAGAGATCCCCAGGCAAAGCTATCTGGCTTCACAGATGTTAATTATTTCCGTCTACTGTTAATTAGCTGTCTGCAGTCGGTCACGCCGAGCTGTGACAGCCTGGGAGTCTCTCCCTGGCAGCACAGCCTGTGGGCTTTTTTCCCCATCTCTCCCGTCTCCCCCGCCTCAGCTCCCAGCCAGAACATTTCATTTTAGTCATGGTGCCAGAGGCCAGACCCCGGAGGACCTTTGAAATTAAACACATATGAAGCACAGTGGAGAGGGAGGGTGGGGAGAAAAGGAGGGGAAAGGGGCAATTTCAGCTCCTCAAGCATGCAAGTCGAGAGCTTTTGTGATGCCTCTCAATGTATTTTTTTCAGCAGGCCACAAATCATGTTCTCAGCTGTCCAATGGGACCTGTCTCTATGATGGAAATTTCCACACTTGCCCCTGTTGGTGTCCTGTTCTTAGTTGTTGCTTTGCTGCCTTCAAGACATTGTAAATAATTGATTTTTTCACTAAAAGAAGGGTTCTTTTTTTGTTGCAGAAAGGGAAATTCATCCCTGGTTTGCTAAGCTCAGAAATACAACATTCAAGGTAAATTCTCATTTGCAGTTAGAAGGAAGAGAAAGTTCTTCATTCATCAAAGACTCCATAACTGAAGACACATCACTTAGGTTTCAATAAAAGAGGTTCATCAAAGGACACATTTCCTAGCTGCATTAAATCTGGATCCTATTTCCTTTGTTAGAATGTTAAACAAAAATAAGTGGTTTGGAATTTCAGCTAAACAGCTGTGAAATAGCCTGGGCAAAAACAAATCACAGGGAACAATTCATTAATCTCTTTCCACCTGCAAATCGCCTGACAGGTTGAGTTCTTAAACAAATATTACAGTGATTGTTGAAACGTTACAAAAGGATTTTCACAAATGTTTTTTTTCTTAGTAATATCCTGGTGATGAGTCAGTGTAGATATTTGACATTTGAAATTCAAATTTCTAGCCCCTCTGATAGGACGCACAGATTGCAGGAAGAGACCTGTGCTCCACTGGATGAACACACCTCCAGTCTCCACTGGAAGTGATCTTATCACAGAATCACAGAATGCATTGCTCAGCCCCCCCAAAGCCACTACCTCTCCTTCAGCATCCCAAAAGCAACACAAGCTCCATCAGCTCTGAAAGCAGCCAGCATCACTCACTTTGCTTCTCCAAGCCAGCATCTTTGGGCTTTTTCCCAAGCTGCAAGCTCATTTGCCCAATCCCTCCTTGCCTGCTATAACTCAGGATGACCAGATCAGCAGTATGGTGTGAATAGTTTGATCTCTTTGACCACCACTGCCAGCACAAAGTCTCCTATTTTCCCTGGCGTTCCCCAGCAGCTTCCCCTCTCTCCCATTAGCACACAAGCTCCTCAGGGCAGAGGCTGTGTCTCTAGCACATCACTCATTTGGCTCATGGATATAACTCCTTGTGCAATGTTTACACAAGCAATAAATAATACCAACAAAACCTAAGTTTCCATCAGAGGCTACTCTTTCTCGTGTGTCCATCTGAAACTCATTTGCTGGTGCATTTACCCAGAAGCAAACACAAAGGACATGCAAACACCCACCAAGCATGTTTAAGAATTCACATGAATATTCATGACAATGGGATTTTTTTTGCATTGCTCAGCCCCCTCTCTGTCTATCATTGATACAGAAATGCTACCAAGAGTGGGGGGGGGTTGTGGCCGTTTAAGCATTCACTGCTGAACTACCAGCAGATGCTCTGGTGCTTGCATTTGATGGACTAGCTGGTATCAGTGGCTGAGGAGGACTGGTATTGCACACAGCTGCCACCGCAGCCCCTGTACCTCTGCTGCCCTTCAGTGTGGTGGAGTTGGGCAATTACATTTCAGAGAGGAAAAACTGAAATGAGATAGGGAAAAATATTTTCAAGGACTTAAAATAAGTATTTTGCAGGAAAGCAGCCAAGATTTGATGGCTAAGAGTGTCCTCACTTAAAAAACCCTGACAAATTTTGATAGGAACAGTTGGACTCGATGATCCAGTGGTTCTCTTTCAACCTGGTTGTTCTATGATTCTATGATATGCCATTGGGAGTAGCACTGCTTGGGCCTCTTCAGTAGGAAAACAGTGTGACGCTGTAGGTCATGTGCACTCCTGCCTTTCAAATTAAGGAAGTCCTGGTCTTAAGTGGTTCTTTCTCTAAAAAATTCTATTTCTATTGGGCCTAAAATGTGTCCTTTTACAACAACTTTTCCTTTGCCAGGTCCCTAGATCTTCCTTCTCTGCTTCCTAAAGCAAAACATCGACACATTGTTTCTAGCATGAGTGCTCCCAGCAGCCCAGAGTTCTGTGCTGTGTCATTTAATGCATCTGCATCCCTTGTGTGTTCAGGTTGAAGCATTTGCCATTTGCAGAGTGCACACAGTTTAGGAACTCGGTGATCCAAGTAACTGAGTCTCAGGGCTCCCTAGGGTGAGACATGACTGTGCATCCCAGCATCCCACTTCTCTCTGTGGTGCATGGGGCAGAACTGCTTCCAGTCAGCTCCTAAATTGCCACTTTTGAGATAATCCAAGAGCTGCTGATTTACTCAAAAGTGTCATGTTAGGAGCAACAGCTTCTGAGGAGCTGGTTCACAAGGAGCCTGAGCCCGCCTGCAGCACAGCAACAGGGGAGGCTGCAGGAGGTAAATTGGCAATGAACAGAGATGTTCCCTGGAAGTAAACACGAGGCTGTAAAAGCATCTTTACTGTCGGCAGAATGACCTGAGAAGGAAGAGCAGGGAGCCACCACACTACAGCTTTATGCTAAGCAAATTACAGAAGGCAAGACTGAAGGAATAGTTGGGATTAAAAGGCTTTAGGTTAAGATGGAAAGTGGCAGTTGAGCCAGAAAAGTGGAAGGTTGTTTAAACGATACTAACAAAGCTTGAGGAATGGTGGGTTAGGAGGGATTCTAAACCTTGAGAAACTGCTGTGTGGAGGATGGGAAAGACAGGGGTAAAACTGGGGCCATACCTGGGATTCCTGCAGGATTTCTTTCCAAGGAGATGGGGGAGAAACAGGGAAATGGTCCTTTGCTGTAAGGCAGCTCAACTCCAATGTCTTCAGTGGAGCTGTGCCATTAGATCCAGCCTGCTGCCACCTGTCAGTTCTGGTGGGGTGGGAGATGCTCAGTGACAAAAGGTTCCCACTGCGAAGAAGAACATCAGTGGCTTCAGTCTAACCAGTTTGGATCAAACTATGAAAAGTTTGGGAATACTAACCAGCTTGAGTCTAGTTAGTTGCCAGTTTGCATTGCTGAGAGACTGGATGGCGCAACTGACCTGGCAGTTGCCCTGGCAGGTACTGAAGGTGTGAGGGCAGCCTAGCAGCGGTATCAAAGATAATTTAAATAAATTAACAGGTTGGACTGGAATATGATTATCTGTTTGCATTGTCACTGTGGACCATCAGCTGTCAACAAAGGAAAATGTTACTGAAAAATATATTTGAGGCAGTTAAATTTTGTGGATAAAGATTTCAGCAGCAATGAAAAAAAAGAATAATCTTCTGTCACAAAACTAGGAAGATGTGCCCCAGGAAACAAAATGTTCAAACAGCATAACCGTTTCAAACTTTCCACTTTGAGCTCATTACTTCTTCATTTCAGGAGGGAGGGGAGAGGAAAGAGGGCAAAACTAATGAAGAAAGGGTACTGCATGTGTTAATCTTGCATGATGAAGCAAGTGGCTGGTAGAAGCAATGCACCTGCCTGGAAGGAAGGTGGAGTGGGCATCCCCTGGGAGCCTGGGGCTACGACACATGCACTGACATCTGAATGGAAAGTGAAAAATCACCTCTTGCAAATCTGGTAAGTGGCTGGAGAAGTTCCACTGTGCAAGGCAATTTAAGCTTAAGAAATGGAGCTGTAAATCAATACAATAAAAAATGATGCAGCAAACCTCTGGCTTGTCGTGGCACATGATTATTTTGCATGCTGGATTCTGCTGGCATTCAAGGAACTGGCAAGGATGTGCAATTCAAGAACTTGTGAAGAATGCTTTCACAGGCATGGAAAACTCTGAATGACCAGCAGAATATGTCCCACATTAAATCTCTTCATACTGTGTTAAATGAGGCAACCTTTTCCCTGGGTGGAATTATTTAATAGCGCTATTATGNCCTTACAACAGCTTTTCCCTTGCCTGGTGTCCCTAGATCTTCCTTCTCTGCTTCCTAGCAAAACGTCTATGCATTGTGTTTATAGCATGAGTGCTCCCAGCAGCCCAGAGTTCTGTGCTGTGTCATTTAATGCATCTGCATCCCTTGTGTGTTCAGGTTGAAGCATTTGCCATTTGCAGAGTGCACACAGTTTAGGAACTCGGTGATCCAAGTAACTGAGTCTCAGGGCTCCCTAGGGTGAGACATGACTGTGCATCCCAGCATCCCACTTCTCTCTGTGGTGCATGGGGCAGAACTGCTTCCAGTCAGCTCCTAAATTGCCACTTTTGAGATAATCCAAGAGCTGCTGATTTACTCAAAAGTGTCATGTTAGGAGCAACAGCTTCTGAGGAGCTGGTTCACAAGGAGCCTGAGCCCGCCTGCAGCACAGCAACAGGGGAGGCTGCAGGAGGTAAATTGGCAATGAACAGAGATGTTCCCTGGAAGTAAACACGAGGCTGTAAAAGCATCTTTACTGTCAGCAGAATGACCTGAGAAGGAAGAGCAGGGAGCCACCACACTACAGCTTTATGCTAAGCAAATTACAGAAGACAAGACTGAAGGAATAGTTGGGATTAAAAGGCTTTAGGTTAAGATGGAAAGTGGCAGTTGAGCCAGAAAAGTGGAAGGTTGTTTAAACGATACTAACAAAGCTTGAGGAATGGTGGGTTAGGAGGGATTCTAAACCTTGAGAAACTGCTGTGTGGAGGATGGGAAAGACAGGGGTAAAACTGGGGCCATACCTGGGATTCCTGCAGGATTTCTTTCCAAGGAGATGGGGGAGAAACAGGGAAATGGTCCTTTGCTGTAAGGCAGCTCAACTCCAATGTCTTTAGCGGAGCTGTGCCATTAGATCCAGCCTGCTGCCACCTGTCAGTTCTGGTGGGGTGGGAGATGCTCAGTGACAGCAGGTTCCCACTGCAAGAAAGAACATCAGTGGCTTCAGTCTAACCAGTTTGGATCAAACTATGAAAAGTTTGGGAATACTAACCAGCTTGAGTCTAGTTGCCAGTTTGCATTGCTGAAAGACTGGATGGCACAACTGACCTGGCAGTTGCCCTGGCAGGTACTGAAGGTGTGAGGGCAGCCTAGCAGCGGTATCAAAGATAATTTAAATAAATTAACAGGTTGGACTGGAATATGATTATCTGCTTGCATTGTCACTGTGGACCATCAGCTGTCAACAAAGGAAAATGTTACTGAAAAATATATTTGAGGCAGTTAAATTTTGTGGATAAAGATTTCAGCAGCAATGAAAAAAAAGAATAATCTTCTGTCACAAAACTAGGAAGATGTGCCCCAGGAAACAAAATGTTCAAACAGCATAACCGTTTCAAACTTTCCACTTTGAGCTCATTACTTCTTCATTTCAGGAGGGAGGGGAGAGGAAAGAGGGCAAAACTAATGAAGAAAGGGTACTGCATGTGTTAATCTTGCATGATGAAGCAAGTGGCTGGTAGAAGCAATGCACCTGCCTGGAAGGAAGGTGGAGTGGGCATCCCCTGGGAGCCTGGGGCTACGACACATGCACTGACATCTGAATGGAAAGTGAAAAATCACCTCTTGCAAATCTGGTAAGTGGCTGGAGAAGTTCCACTGTGCAAGGCAATTTAAGCTTAAGAAATGGAGCTGTAAATCAATACAATAAAAAATGATGCAGCAAACCTCTGGCTTGTCGTGGCACATGATTATTTTGCACGCTGGGTTCTGCTGGCATTCAAGGAACTGGCAAGGATGTGCAATTCAAGAACTTGTGAAGAATGCTTTCACAGGCATGGAAAACTCTGAATGACCAGCAGAATATGTCCCACATTAAATCTCTTCATACTGTGTTAAATGAGGCAACCTTTTCCCTGGGTGGAATTATTTAATAGCGCTATTATGCTATTTGGCAGCATTGTTTTTACACTGCTGGCCCCTATCAGAATGCCCCAGGAGCATCCAAAATAGAAAAAGAAGGAGCACCCTCACCTTCCAGCAAATACATCACTGGCCTCTGGCAGGACAGGAAATTAAAAAATTCACTTGTCACCTTCCAAGTATAACACAACCTCCGCATCATATGAAGAAATCTACCCCATAAGGTTAAATCACTACTTATCTGCTTAACGGCAATAAGACATTAAGCAGATTGACTGGGAGATTCATTTTATTTATTTTTAAATGGGAACCCAAACAACTTAATACTCCTTCTCGACTTAATCTGCTGGCAGGCTGGGTATCTAATTTATTGCGTTTGTTTATTTATTTATTTATGCCTCTTCTCCTCCTGGGGCCTGTGGGTTCCTATGGGAATATATAGCTCTGTAACAGGCCTGTTGTAGCAATGGACAAAACCCACACAGAGATTATCCTTGCTGTATAGCCATCTGCATTGGCTGCACTGACTGCAGCAGCAATTTTTAAGTATAGACTCCCGCGGATTATCTGTATGGTTCGGTGAATACAAATCAACTTGCAGTTAAGATTAAGA
Source organism: Piaya cayana (assembly GCA_013389865.1). NCBI lineage: Eukaryota > Metazoa > Chordata > Aves > Cuculiformes > Coccyzidae > Piaya > Piaya cayana. The sequence continues at coordinate 24,458 of WAAB01009542.1, forward strand.
TACAACAATTTCCATGTCTGAAAAGTGGGTGATTATCAACAGAAAAAAAGTAGTAAAGTAGCATACAGGTTGCAAGATGCAGTCAGCAATTTGAATTGAAGAGCTACGTGAGAAGAACACTGGAACTGGGAACCCTTTATGGTTTAAGAAAGCAGAAAATGTAGATCTAAGATGGCATTCATTAAAAATGACCCAAACTGTTCTAATCCTTTCCCATGAAATCGTTATCTTCTAAGCTGCTACATGTTAAGTCTACCGAAGAAAGAAAGCTGATTTAATACAGCCGTACCCCAGAAATGAAAGGCAGAGAGTTGCCACCTCACTGTTATTCACTTGCACTACGTTCCCTACTATTATGGTACAGATGAAGGAGGGTAGAAAGGAACTAAAAAGGGCTTGATGAGAATTTAATCACTGTAGTGATTACCATGTGGTAATTAAAGGCGCACTGCTGTGAGGTGCTGTATCCTTCCAGTGCTCTCACTGTTTTGCTACTGGCAGTGGATGGTCTTTCTTAAATAAGCAGGGTGGGATTTTCAAAAGCATGTGTAGGTGCCCACTTGACTTGAGTTTTCATGAGTCAGGTGCATGTGGATAATTTCTGGAAGCCCCATCATTTTGTGATCTAAGAAGAGATTTTGTTTGTTTGCTTTTACAATATAAACAGGTGTAAATGCTTCTCCTGTTCTAAACATGAAAATCTAGCAAATTCAGCCATCCATACCAATCTGCATGGGCCAGAAAAATACCAAAACATTTCTTCTGGTTTTAAACTCTATTCTCAATTGCAAGAAAAGGTGAAAGCAAGGCATGCTCTAGTTCAAGCAATCTCATTTCAATGTCCTCCATGTCTGTGATGCAGCTACACAGCCCTGAAGAGAGGTGTTAAATATCATAGCTGCCTTTAAGGTTTTTATGTGACAGCCCACTGTCCCTTTGTCTCTCATACACATATACCTTCTGTACTATCTAAATGGTCCCTGTTAAATACTTCTCTGACTCTTTAAACTTTCTGGAAGTGGAGATGCCCACACTATCATTTAACAGAGATTAATATTTGCAGAAAGTGCAGAATTTATTCTGATTGTGGAATAAGCTTTGAAATCACTGCATGAAATTATGTAGAATTGCTTTGAAAGAATTTCTGATGGAACCCTGAGGGCACTAATTAACCTTATTAATAGCCCTGATCAGCCTCACCTGGCACCTCCACCCACTCCCATGGGCACAGGAGCTAATTTAAACTCAGCTAGAGACAGATGGGTTGTTTTTTTTGTTTTGTTTTGGGTGGGGTGTTTTGTTTTGTTTGGGTTTTTTTTTTAAGTCATGTTGGAAAAGCTTAGTTATGCCTGATTCTGGACCCTCCAACAACAACTGAATTCTTTGCTTGACCGTAGATCTGTATTCTCCACTAATTTGCTTCATGATCTAGGCTTCTACCTGAAGCTGGGTACTAGCTCTGGGCCTGCCGTGTTCAGATACTGAGGGGCTGAGTTTTGGTTGGCAAGGACTCAGCTCCAAGGTGATGCTATGTGGTGCTCCATGTTCCTTGGGGATCTGCTCCATAATGTTTTCCTTGCTAAAGGTAAGATAACTTATGCTAAATTCTTCTATGACAAACAGTTTCCTAACCCGTTCCTTAAACCCTGTAGGGTATTTTTGCTGTCACTGTGCTGCAGAAGTGAGGTTTTGAGCTTGTGTTGCAGATGCAGTGTCTGGAGCTGTTATAGAGTTCAGCTTATCTTGTGGTTTTGGTGAGTTTTGTACTAATGTTTTTCTAATTGACGTTGTATTTGTTACATATGTGGGATTTGAATCATAGGTTAAGTATGCTGCTGAAGTGTTGCCTAGATAATGAGCTTCACCAGAGTGATTCTTATTGTGTTTTCTAGGGGAACATTTAAAGTGTGGCTTCATCTTCATGGAGTTACATGACATTCTTCTTTGAATCACAGTTGATTTCATAATGGGCTTGCTTGTAGGTTCTGTCCTTTGATATATGGAAAGGCCAAGACTCTCTATGACGGCAATTGCATTGTTCACTCACTCACCAGAAGCCATTTCAGAATAGCCATGAAAGAGCACTCTGGAGGCTGAGAGCACTAATGGAAGGTCAAGTCCATTTTAGGTGGCACGGGGTCAGAGTCTGGTCTAGCTTCCATTACTGAGGTAATAGAGCAAATCTCGTGGCCTAACTGTCATTATTCCTCCTTGACACCAGCATAACAAAACCCTTTGGAGTAGTTTCGGTTCTTATGATCAAATAAACAGGATCCAACAACTGGGCATCTGTTCATTGGAATTATGTCTGTTGACCCTCTTGTGGTATTTTTAGCTGGTGAAATGCCTCTACTGTTATGCTATTTTCCGTCTTAATGTGTCTTGTTAGACTGGCTGGTAGAAAGGCAAAACAAAAAGCCCTCACATCAAACCCCCATGTAGCCATCAAGATCTGCTTGACAGCTAGCAGAGTAGCTTTGGTTCTGGTTTATGGCTGTCAGATGTGTCTGGACATAGAAGCAAAGTAGCCTCAAGCTCCTCAAGCTCTGGCCCTGAAATAGTGTGAAGCAGTTCTGTTTTATTCTTTTTCTTTTTTCTTTTTTTTTTTAATGCATTAAGAAAAGTTTGATGGCCCTTCTGTAGCAAGGAAACAAAAAAATCACAGGACGAAGTGGTGTGGAGAACACACTTAGGCACATTTATAAGCATTCTGTAGGAAAAGAAACCTATAGGTCAAATTCTAAGAGTACTTTATGGTAGGATGGAAGCTTAAACAGCATCTCGCAAAAAGAATTTCCCCTGCATCCAAGAAGCACTACAGTTACTGCCACTAAGTCTGAGTATGTATGCAGTGGCTGTCCTTGCAGCTTGCCCTGCCCAGGTGTGAGGCTTGAGCCTCCAGCAAACCAGCACTTCAGCGTTAATGAAAGAGCTCCTCTATCTATTAGCCTCACGTATTGGAGTAATCCATAGCATTGTTTGCATCTCAGCTAGAGTTTCAAGTCTGTAGTTTAGCAAAAAACAAAACCAAACATCTGAAAAGGAAAGTAAGCAAAGTTCTAGATGCATTTTGAGCAGAAGATACACAGAAGGTGTTTCTGCCTCAGGATGGATTTGTGAGGAGGATTGTGAGTCAGGAGTACAGTTTTGTTGCTGTTCACACTACTGATCCTCAGCTCTCTTCACTTATAAATGGTAAGGAAAGCTGTTAATACTTATCTTAGTGACGTACCTTTGGATGTCATGATGAGATTAGTAAGTTTTTTATTAATACATGGCAAGGTAAGGACTCTTGGTCCCCTTGACACTAGAAGGCCAGATTTTGAACAATTTGGATAACATTGTGAAATACATGGGTGTGTGAGGGCTTGATTTGAATCACTAGGGGGTAATGTGACTCCAGGGACAAATTGGGAAATAGTTTTATAAGTGTCTTTCAAAACAAATGAACATTCAACTCAGTCTGAATGCAGAAATCTGTCAGGAATACGAATGTAAAAACTTATTACACTTCTGTTTAGATACAAACATATAGGGGTGTAGAGAAATACTCAGTAGCAGAACCCCTTCTAGCATGAATGGTGCTGCAGATACGGGAATGTGTCTTCTGAAAACACTCATTCTTGCCCAACAGCAGTTGGGAGACTTGCAGTAATCGCTGGGTGTGGAGTGCAAGGTGGTTGGGCTGAATGACCATAACGAGCCACTCTGCACTTCGTTATCTGCTTTTAATTCTAGGGAAATAAAAGTAGATCAGTGGATAATGAAGCAAGAAAAGCCCAGTAGACTGTGCTATCAGCCATCAGAACAACTATTGTTTCTCTGAGAACAACTTTACTGATAAAAGGAGCAACAGTCATGCCTTCGGCTTGTTCTCTCTTGTTATCACTGAGCATAGATAAAGGAAAAAGGTCTGTGAGAGCATGTGTAGGACCTGAGTGTGTGTTTCTTGTCTTTCAGTTAGCCTGCAGAACTACCTTTCACTTGGGAACTAGAAAAAGGCCTAGAAACTTTTTTAAAAAATTGGAAAATTGTTCAGCTCCTTCTGCAGACTTTCTCTGCAGTCTCTAGCTCAGCTGTTGTGTCAATTCTGTGTGTAGGAGAAAGTATCTCACCTGCAATATAAATTAATTATATAGGTAGGTGGGATAGATCATGCTAAGCTCAAAGAGTGAATGTGCAGGGAGATGCCATGAGTAAACCTCAGGTTCACTCATCTGAATTTAGTCCTTTGTGTTTGGGCATCACAGTTGGTCTCCTTGAAGGACAGGAAAGTGAGATTTTATCACCAACTGTTCCCTTAACATGGGGACACAGGTTATAAGCATCACTTATGCATGTATGAAAAAGCCCGTTATCAAGATCAGTAGCAATTAGTCATTACCCTTTCTAGTTGCCTTGTGGTATTTTAGAGGAGTATCTGCTAGCAGAATCACATTTAAATGAAAACTCAAGATTGTGCTGCTATATTTAAGAGATTATTTACTGTTGGGCATAATTAGCAACTCTGTTTTCCCTGTGTTTAAGTAACACCTTATTGATGTAATTTAGTACCTAAATTTAAAGCGAGAGGTAACTCAAATAATTTAAAAACCTGCAAGATTGATCAATGAGTTTTTTTAAGCATAGGTATAAGGAACCTGTGTATGGGCAACACCACCAAATAAATCCAAGGATGTAATATGTTTCACTTCTGTTTCAGGTTGGGCACAGCCCCATAAGCCCACTTTCTGGCTCTTGGGTCTTAAATTTTAGTTACTTAGATGCTAGCATGATAAGACTGGACAGTGCTATTTCTGATCTTCCTGTGTTCCCTTCTGCAAACCAGGGAAAGTAGCAACAGCTTCCTCCGTAGAGGTCCCTCAGAACCTAGTGCGCAAGCCGAGGTGCTGTTACAGAAATGCTGTAGCTTTAACTTTGTAAACAGTATCTTGAAAGCCCTTTTGGTTGGTGTTGATAGCAAGGCACCGTATTTAAACTGGACAGGATACCAATTATGATGGTTTTATCACAAAGGCCAACAATAACCTTATTCCAACATCTGCTAGAGAATCTCCATGTCAGATCTCACTTCAGCCACAAACAAGGCAGGAAAGACTCTGTCAGGCAAGAGTAAGAGGACTGATGATAAGGGAAGGTTTTACTTGCATGTGGTTACTGATGTTGAAGGCATCCCACAGCCTTTCTATGATAAGTGGTGTTAAGGGAATCAGCTTGAAACAAGACAACCAGTAAATCATGGTTGATTGTCTGGGGCAGTAAACAAGGACCTACACCTGAAAACAGGACAGGAGTTGTGTAATGGTACAGAGATCGAGACACTTCAAGTTGAGCTTTGTACAAGTGGCTGGTGCAAACAAGCTGCTCACATCAGGAGTGCAGTGGTGCCCCAGCGATACCACAGCAGCCCCACTGAAAGCTGAGATTAAACATGTATGAATGTATTTGCTGAATTTGGACCCTGGATTTGAATCCTGGCGTCTAGATGTTGGTTTTGCAAACAGTTTCTCAGGACTTAGGTCTGCTGTTGTATTTTTATAATAACAGTTTGTGTGTTTTGGCAGGTAAGGTAAATGACATCATTTCGCTCTATCATTCTGTGTTTTATTTACCTCATTTCCTTTTCTAAAAATACACAAGCTGACTATTCAATGTATAAGGCACACTATATGAATCTGAAAACAGAGAAAAGCCAGCAACACCTCATATTCCATTTCATTTAAACCACATCGTCTGCATTAAAACACACAAATAGACAATGCTTGCAGAAGGTTGTGATGAGGAACAGACCCCAGGATATTTCAGAGAAGTGAAGGAAGAAGGAAAGGAGGAAGGATTGGGGGGAAGGGCTTCAACTTCCTTTTCCTATGGAGAAGAGTTGTGCTCAAGAGAGTGACAAGACTGTGAACTTGGTACAGTTCTTGCCTGTTCCGGAGGCTTCCACCCTCTTCATGGAAGAAATAAGGAAAATCTGTTTGCATGACAACATGGGTAATGTGCATGGTACAGATGTATCTATTCAGCTTAGTAGACCTGTTCTGAAAGGGGAAAGAAACACATAACTGGGAAATAACTTAGATAGGAGCAACGGAATTGGGGAATTGGGTGGTTTTTTTTCCAAGATTGAGCATCTTTTATAATCTCCATATTTAGATATGAAACACAACAGGTAACTTGTGGCATTTCTGGAGTTTACGTTAAGTGGCTGAGGGAGTTCTGTTCTCGAACTCTAGGAGAAACTGAAAGAGGATTCTTGGAATCAGCCTAAACTGAAACTTTACCCCAAAGCTCTCCCAACCCTGGATTCCTTCTCATAACACACCTGTGTGAAGATTATCTACAGAGGACATGAAATAGAGCAACCTGTTCCTTACCATCAATCAAGTGATGCTCATCTTAGGATCTTTATATGTCAATGCCAAACTACATAAAAAACCCTTGTTTTTATTGGGGTCTGCCAGAAGAATGCTGCAATGGGTTAGTCTAGCAGTCCATTTAGCCTGGCACTGCACTATTCATCCTAAATAATAAATGATCCCCAGTCTGGCAGTTTGTACAGGTTAGCATCAGTGGGGAGGTCTCAGCAGAGAGGCAGAGTACCTTTTTAAACATTAATATTCCTCCACTGCAATAAAGGGATTTTGCAAAGAGCTACGGTCAGTGCTGGGATCTACCTTTCACATATGGAAAGTAGGGTAAATTCAGCCAGCCACTCCCTGGATATCTTTAACTCAACCCAATTCTCATGTCTGCAGACTTTAGATACTTCCTTAAGAAGCTGATAGCCAAAAAAATTGTTTCAGGGCTGGGAATGTAACACACATTTTTGACTGCCAAACCTTTGGGAAATTGACTAATTGTGCTGTAATGCATTTAATCTCTGGAGCTTTGAATTGTGTAAACAGTTACTAGCCAAGGAAGGTAAAAGGATTTTATTGTTGAGTTCTACTTTAAGTTCCCCTCCTTATCAAGGACTAGAAATGAAATTTCTCACCAAAACTGAGGCATCTTAATATGGGACACATATGCACAACTAGCTTGGTTGAAAATGAATAAACACTTTGTGGCTTTTTGTGGTGCCCCAGGCAAATGGCATCTTCACTTTCCTGACAGTGCTTCATTTGTCTGCTCTTCAGGACAAGAGCCCTTGAGTGTTTGTGAGACACCTACACAATGGAGACCTGGTGTAGGCTGGTATCACAGGGTCAAGTGCAAAGTGATCAGGGGCTACTCAGCTGAAGAATTTTGCCCTGCATCCCTTCATGAATCACATTGGAAGGTCCTTTCTGCTGTCATGCACAGCTATCATTCATCTTCTGCTCCTATGTGGTTCAGGTGCACCAGCATTATTTTCTGCAGGTTTTTATTTTATCATAACACAGCTATAAACTAGATAAAGCACATTTATTTCAGCTACTATAAATATTGTGTGACCTTTCCTGTTCAAAGGAAGCTCACTCCTCTGTCTCCAGACTTTGATTTAGCACTATTTGTGGAGGGCAAATGGATGCACACATCACATCAAAATATGCCAGTGTAATTTCCCCTAATGAAGTCCTATATGCAGGAAGGAGAGTATGGTGAATTTTAATGGTTGAAATAATAGGTAGCATTAGACTTTGTTGTGATGTAGAACCATGTTTTTAGGGAGACTGCATAGTGGTGCTTCATCTTTTGCAGTACAGGGTGCTTTGAGGGATGGTGGTCAACGGTAGCTGGAAATTAGGCAGGAATGAGACTACTGATACAATGGTATATGTACCTAGAATAATCTGTCTGGTGTTTATAGGGAGCAGATAAACTCTCTACTGCATCAATATCCAGGAAACTTGAGGTCCTGTGGATAAAGCAGGTAGAAAGGATCTGCAAGATGCAGAGTATACAGAAGACAGTTTTGGAGGTGATGTGCAAAACTTAAGGATCTGAAATTTTTATTACGCTGCTCCTGACTCGTGGCAAGTTGGTGCAGGAGAGGCAAATGTTGCCACCTTCCTGGCCACAAGAAACATCTGAGAGCACTTACAATTCCCAGACCACAACCTCTGAGAAGAAGATACCAGAGGAAGTCAGATGGCAGCAAAATACAGGCATGGGGGGCCCTCAGGTGCAAGCAGTAATCTCAAGGGAGGAGAGGTGGGATGATGAGTTGGATGTGAAGTATTAGCATGATTGATGCAGTAAGTACCAGGAGAGCATGAATAGATCATTCCTAAAATGTCATGGATGCAACTGAAGCAAGGAATCCTGCATGAGCGTAGGTGTGTGCAAAGTATGTAAGTGAACCCCACTGTTTATTCTTCTGCCCTAAGACAGGCTCTAAGTAGTTTACTGCTGTGGTCTGTCAATGCGATAAATTTGATAACTGGTGTTGCTGGGATTAATAACTATTACTTGATATGAGAATTCTATGGGAAGAAAACCACACTTCCCTAGGAGGATCTTGTGAGCCTTTTGCTTAGATGAATGAACAAAGGTTTGTGAAGTTTCTTGAGAAACAGCAACATATGCCCTCATAGCAAAGTATTAAAGTAAAATTATTTATTTATTTATTTTGCAGCAGTGTTTGTGGAATATATTGGACTTGCTGTGGTGTGGCTTTGCAGGTGCAAGCCTGGTTTTTCACACGGTTTGCTGGCACCTGCAGTCGCTCTGACAGCCCCAAACAATAGCCAGGCTGCTATCACTACTGCTCTTCAGACAGCCCGTTTCTCTATGGCGATTAGGAGCCTGCACGCGTAGCGTACCAGCAGGGATTTTCGTGAACTCCTCTCATTGTTCTGTTCCGCGCTGCACAAACGACAAAGGGCCTCTTAGAACAGAGATCGCCGGATTTAGGCAAACCCAGCCGCTTTCCCGTTGCCCTGTGGCCACCTCCATCGATCACCGAGGGGAGCTGACACGCGGCTCCTGCTTACGCTGTGAATTGCGGCTGGGAGTAAATCAAAGGCAAGGGGAGGATCCCCAGCGGCTCCGGGGAAGCCGATCCCGGGGGAATCGCCGGTGTTCGCGGAGAGTAGGGCTGGACGCGTCCCCGCGCTGCTCCTGAAGTTGAGGAGGAGGATGATGATGCTCTGAGTCGCCCGCGTCCCCTCCGCCGTGCGGCTGCGGCGCTGTCGGGGTGAGATCGCGCCTGCCCGTGCCCACACACCCACCGACCCACCCACCCGCCGATGTAAACATGACCTGAGCATCCATCGCCGTCGCGGCTGGCGCTGCTGGGAGCGGCTGCGGGGAGAGGGGGACCCGCAGCCGGGGGCGGAGTTGCCCCTCGCCGCGGGCGTGGATGCGAGGGGCTCGGCCGGCGGCTCCGCGGCCAAGGTAAGGGCAGCGCATTGTTCTCGGAGCGGGGCTGACGGCGGCCGCGCCGGGGGAGCGGGGCCGGGGGAGCCCGCACTGCACCCGCCTGGGGCTCCGCCTGCGCTCCCGGGGGTGTCAGAGCTGCTCCCCAGCCGGGGCTCTGCCTGCGCTCCTGTGGGTGCCCGAGGTGCTCCCCACTCATGGCTCTGCCTGCCCTCCTGTGGGTGCCCAAGCTGCTCCCCACCCATGCACCCACCGGGGGCTCTGCCTGCCCTCCCGTGGGGGCTNCCCTTGCACCCACCTGTGACTCTGCCTGTGTGCCCACAGGGGACCACTGTGCCCCCCAGTGCACCCACTCATGGCTCTGCCTGTGCAAGACCTGGGTGCCCCCAGCCTATGCCTGCAGGGTGCCCCCATGCAACCCCCTGTGACTCTGCCTACATTCCCATGGGGGACTGTGGTGCCCCCCACACACCTGCCTATGACTCAGCCTGTGTACCCAGCCAGGATGCTCCCCATCCTCATACCCACCCATGGCTCTGCCTGTGCATCTGGAGGGGTCTGGGGTGCCCCCCGACTCCTGCACCCACTCATGGCTCTATGTCTCTGTTTGGAACCAGGGTGCTCCCCACGCACCCACCCGTGTCCCTGCCTGCACACTCCGTCCCCCCAGCCTGCTTGGTTTTTCAGTGTCTGGCGGAGCAGGGGATGGCCAAGAAAAGCAAACCTGGAAACGCTTGGGGAGTATTGAATTCCCCATGGAGCACAATGAAGAATTAAGTGTCAACACTGCAATTCTGCTCTCGGCTCGGGAGATAACAAATATTTGCTTGCTTGCAGACAATGAATGCTGTCTGTGGAGTCAGGGGGCTGAGAAGTGTTCCCATGCAACTTAGTCTGCTGAGCAGGAGGGAATCACTGGCCCTGTCATTTTGCTTTTCCCCTTCAAGAAAGAAGCCGTGGAGCCCCTTAGGGCTATGAACAAGCTTGTTTGGACAGAAATACACCCCTGCCGGACCAAGGCTCGGCAGAGGAAGCTCAGGGTGCTTCCTTTGCCTTTGTTACGCTTGTTTTCCTTCCCTGCCTGGCCTCACATCCTCCCTCTCGCTGAGAATAGTCCCTTTTCCCTGTATTGTTCTCAGCGTGTTTCCTTTCGCCCTTCTTTTCCTCCACCCCTCCTTAGCCACAGGTTCCCTGCAGACACACTGACGTGCATTTTCCCTCCCATCTATGGAGTTTTTAAGTCCAGACCTACCTATTTTGAGGAAATTCTCTGTTTTATGAGTGCAGCATCCGTGTTTCAAATTGGACCTAAATTTTCCTTTAATGGGTTTGAACTCAATTGAAATAAACATCACTTGGAACATGCCACATGGTAAGGATGATTTGTTTGCCTGTGCACCACTTTGTACCAGTTCAAATTTTACCGAGCATGGTGTGTTTGCTGACTGAGCTTTTGAACCCAGTCATTGATATGATGTAAAATAATGTTATGCTGTACCTTTGACCTCAATGTTCCTTGATTTTATACATGGGACTAGGCTAAATAAACACAGCTTTGTTGAATGTAGCTTAAGACTGTTATACGGAATACCCTTGTTCTGGAAAAAAAGTTTTGGAGTTGCAGTAGTGGCTGGAGATGAGACCTAGGGAGAAGCCACATTAGGATCTTGTCAGAAAATTGTCTCTAAAAGGCTCCAGTCCTCATCTTCTGTTGCATATTTGGTTTGAGTCTTAGATTCATCTGAAAGTGTTTGCCTGTCTCTGTTGAAACAGAGGGCAGTGCATAGCTGCTGTCTGTGGGGCTTACTGATTTTTCCTTTAGGGGATGGTGTTCTTTATGCTCTGCCTTTAGAGTTCTGCCTAATAGGAAGCAAAGAGCAGCTGAGCTCATTCTCGTAACTTTTGCAGGATTCTCATAGCTGCAGTGAAATAGTCAAGTATTTAATCAATTTTTACTTGGCTATAACTTGGGAAATCTTTGAGCAGCTGCAGGGGCACTGGCTGGAGAGCTGGGGAAGACAGCAGCGCTCTAGTTATGCCTGATTTGCACAGAGGTAGGAGCATAGATTTAGAAAAACGTAAGTATTTTCACTTGTGTTCTCTACTTTTTAAAAATAATTTTATTGAAGCTGCCACATTCCTCTTTTTAAAGAGTTTATTCTGCAAAAGTTAGCAATGCTTGGCTTGGAGACACTTATATTTCCTATAATTGCACAGATTTCTAGGTTTAGCCTGTATTAAATGAGGGTCATCTTGCTGATTCCTTTGGACTTGTCTGGGTACAGATAAGTTAGAACTGATCTTTTGTTTTGCTTTTGATGCATTTAAACACATCAAAACCCTCTTACTAAGAATGTACCCTTCAGTTCACTGGAACTATGCATGTCATCTTAGTTGTAAGATGGGGCTTGTATAGAAACCTTTGTGTTAACAAGGTTTAGTATTTCATAGTTTTGAAAATGTTGTCAGGAATGAATGAATTCCTGAGGTCTAACATGTAGGTGACTGTTTTTAATGTGGCTTACTGTGAGGATGCTGAGTTTGTATTCACAGCATCTAGTGTGTTTCCTGGCTAGTGAAATGAAATTGCTCTCTGGTTCCTCATAAAGGTTGTGAATGCATCTCAGCTTTAGAAATTGGGGCTGTTCCCTAGGCTTTCTGCTAGAACATTAAAAACAAACTCTCACATACCACCTAAAACTTAGTTTCAGTGCATTTTACTTCATTCAGTCTTGTGAATATGAAACTGAAAAATGACACGAAAAGGCTTCTATGAATGTGGCTGTGTCACTGTGTGACTTGACTGAAGTGGCCATGGATGGGCATCCTTGGTGTAGGCAAGTTAACCCTTAGTTTCTGATAATGGAAGCAGCAGAAGGTAAAAAGGAGGCCCACTGCGTGTCTTACATAACTTTGGAAAAGCTCTTGTGTATTTTCTGTATCCTATTTTCTTTTTCCAGTGCTCTTTACCATCCAGTGAATGGCAGGGTGAAAGAGAGTGAAGGACTTGGAAAAATGAAGTATTCTAGGACCTCAGGACTGTTTGTGCTCGTTATACCTTTCCAGGGAAATGGTGGGCCTATGTGTCAAATCCATTTGCAACTGGTAGTATAAATTAAAGCTGGGGGATAAATGGGTTAGAAGGTTAATGAGATGTCTGAACCTAATTGATTCTCCATACAAATTGGCTATAATGTCTTTTGTTTGCCGTTTTACCCTCCCTGGGTTGCTGTGTTACATGAATTTAAAGAGTTGCAAAAGGGGTGGTGGTGACAGTGGAGTCTTGGCTATTTGGAAAACATGACTAGGAGACTGATCATACTCCCTAGGATGAGCTGATGTGTGTTATTGGACACAGTAAGGTAGCTCTGAATTAGGACTCTGCATCCCTTTTGTGTTCTAAGTCTCTAGTGCCATGGACTGTTGTCAGTGGTTGAGCCACAGACAGTGGTGTTCCCTGACTGTTACGTAGGGCTGTAAAATCCTGGTGTTAATAGAAACTTTATTTAGATGTGGTGTCGTGCAAGCTGAGCTATGAAGGATGAAGGTGAGTAGAGGAGGAGCTATAATACTGTATCAAGTGATTTCTAGGTCTTAAAGCTGTCAGGCAGCATCCCAGCCAAGATCAAGATTCTTAGATCACCACACCATCATAGGATGTGAGGCATGAGCCTGGCACCTCTATGCTTGTAACCAATTTCATGTAAACTGGCACGTGCTGTATGCTGCAAGATTGCTCAATACTTAAAACAATTTGCTTAGGATATCATTAAGTCAAGAGCCAAGTGCAGTAAGTAGGTTGTTGGACATCATGGATAAATGAGCTGCATCCTTATCTTGTGTACATCACCAGCAATATTGTATGACTGTGTTTAGTTGTAGGAATAATTCCTTGGCTGGCTTACAGCCTGTATATCTATTTAATTTTTTAACAGGCTAAGAAGTTTGCATCCCGTGTAATAGTGAAAAGCCACAAGCATAGTTGCTATTGTTTGGTTGCAGCCATTTCAAAGCATTAAGCCTTCCTCTTGCCCAGAGTCCTAATGCACCAGTACTTTCAGCAGTGGTTAACAGTTCTGTGGTTAAATGGCACAGGTTCTATCTAGAAAGGAGATTTTTTTTTGTTTTCTGTTGGTATTTAAAGCAGCGGAACAAACCATCAAACCATGGTTCCTTCAGAATTGTAGTAATTTTTGTGCAACAGACTACACATTGAAATTATGGTTTGTATGTTTTCAGTCTGTTTTCAGGGCAAACTCAGGAAAGGAGATACTTTTATGTGATGATGTCTTTGTTTAGATGCCACACTCTTAGGAGGTTGCCTGTAGGTAGGGATGACGAGCCTCAGACCTTCAGCAGTTGTCAAAACTTTGGTGCAAGGGAAGGGGGATGCTGAAGGATGAGAAAACAAGCAGTTCTGCTGGGATTATCTTGTTAGTTATGTCAGTTTAACAAACTATTATAAAAACTGCTGTTTGAGAATGTTTGCAAAGATGCCCCAGACTCCAATGTATGAATCCTCAATTCGCCTCTGTCCTTTCATTCCTCTGCAAGGGCAGGATTTGTCACTACTGGACTCCCCTAGTTCAAAGCTGTCTTTTTTCAGCCCCACTTTTGGTTTGTTTTGAGATTGTATGGTTTAGTTACTGAGCCAAAATAATCATTTCAGCCACTGCTTATTGGTCCTGGAGCATGTAGGTGATCAGTTATTGTAGTTACCGATCAGCAGTGATGAGTTAAACTTGTCCCACTCTGGTCATGCTCTGCTGTGCATTCATGCCTTTGCAGTAGGGAATAGGTATCTAAACCCCTTTCCAAGATGTGTAAAATGTAGCCCTGCAGTTTTTCTCATGCTAATGTCTGAGTTATCTTTATTCCCTTTGAAAGAGAGTTCCATAGGCTGGTTAATCTCCCCATATATAAATCTCTTTCATACAATTAATCCTTTTTTTTTTTTCCAGATCCTGCTGTAGAAGAGAGATGGTTTTAGAGGCAAATACATTTACCTTGTGTTGTATTGAAAATAAACCCCTTTTACTTCAAAGCAGAAATAAAGCAAAAGTACAGATGCATTTTTCTGCACGTTCTTGGTTATTGTTGTATAGTGTTAAAATAAAAGATTCCAAGGATTATTTTCTCCTCAAACTTTCCACTAAAGAGATTTACTTTCAATCCTGAGAAATCTTATAGAAAATCAAGTGACAAAAGATGCAAAATAGATGACGAAATCTTGAGACTCCAGAAGTTAGTGGGAATCTTAAAGCCAGAATTTCGCTTGGAGCTTTAATTATCTGCCTGGAATATTGTATTTTTGGTTTTAGAGTTGTGGATTTGTAGAATTTACTGAAATACCAATTCATAGGTATTCCAGGCTTATTCGTAAATGATCCAGCTTATTTCCCACCCTCTTTCTCCCCCTGAAGTGATGTAAAATATTAGGAAACAGGCTCCTGGAATATTTCAATTATTTTTAAAGAGTATATTAAACAGCATCAGCAAGGGTTGTGCATCCTTTTCCTTTCCCAACAAATCCTAGAAGGACTTAAAGAGACATTAGATGTATCTTGGGGCAGAGATCGCTTTCTCTAGTTTGGAAACAAATCTGGAAGTAATAAAAATCAGTGGATATTTTGGAGAGTGTTTTTACTTGAATCAGCCTGCTCTGGCCTTCAGAATGCAGCAGAGTCAGACTTTGCAGAGTAGTTACATGTGGCAGTGCTTGTTGTGCTCGTTTCTTTGGTTTAAGGCTCATGGAGGGAAGAGGTAGAGGGTAGTAGATATAGTAGAAGGATGTAGCATTGCTTTAGAGCAGGAAGCAAAGTCTGGTTGGTAAGGGGGACAGAAGTCCCAGGAGGGAAGAGGAGACTGCTAGGCAGAGTCGTTATTCTGGGCTGGGCAAAGCAGAAAAGGTGGTTGCCATCTGTAACCCAGCCTTGGGCTGAGATTGTAGTGTATTGATGTATTTTATGTGACATATTGCCTCTCGAGGCACTGCAGTGCTAAATGTACAGGTTACATGAACATGGTTACTGCATCTGTCTTGACAGTCCTGCTTGGGTGTTACGGAAAGCAGATGCTCACATGTTCAGTAGCTGTTTTGCAAGAGAGCTGGGACTGAAATAAACCAGTAAAGAAAGCAGTTCTTATAGAAGTAAAATGTCTTGACTATCAAAAGATTTTTTTTCTTTTAAAGGTGTGTGTCTAAGATTAACCCTTGACATGGTGTGTTCTGCTGTTTGTCCCTGGAGGCAGTAATGATGGAAAATGTGTGTCTGGAGCTGGGAAAGCATCTCTGAATTGTCCCTAGCGCACAGAAATGGCTGTAGTTGTCTAATGATTTGTGGCTTTTTCTCCTACTTTCCTCTGAAATTCTATTTTAAGTTTAGGCTTCTGTTCCTGGTTTAGAAAGCAAGCTACAAAGCTCTCTGGATTGGAGATCAGCAATTTGAGTATATATAAGTCTGACACTAAGTTTCCTCATGTGGTACAATACGATGGAAATGTCTTTGTTGGCAGGGCTGCTGCCCAAGAGCAAGGTCTGGCTAAAAGCAAAATTTAAATGACCAAAATTTTAATTATACTTTTAAAGTAAAAAGACTGCAACACGTACAATAGCTGTATGAAGACTAGAAAAGTGAAATGTGGAAAATTCAAAAGAATGTCCTGCAGCAGTTCTTCTAATTCATACTATATTACTCAGTTTTACAATGAAATAGAAGTATTTCTAATCACTTGTTCCTCTTACAGTGTCAAAAAAGCTTAGCAGAGTTGATAGAATCTAATGTTTTAGCAAGTAGAATACAATTGGCATTTATTGCAAGCACTGTGTTAGTGGGATGGAGAGATTTGTATATATTGTGTAGCTAATGTGTTAGAGATTCTGAATGCCTGGAGTTGCTTTGTCCTTCTGTCACCCAAAAATGAATATTTTTTTCTAGGCAACTGATTTTTTTTTTTAAACTTTGCTGTTGTCTCAATGATTTTGAAAATCCGTTGTATCGCTATGTAATTTAATAGTCTGTGTTCTTGTGAAGAGGAGGAATTTTGGAGAAATAAACTTTCCTAATCACTTCTCCAGCCCCACCTGATCTTGCTTACTTGGGAGGCAGAAATAAGGAAGCTCCAGGAGGTGTCTGTTTGGCAGCCTTGAGGCTGATGCATTACCTGGCACAGAGTAAGCAGCTCTATCTGCTTATCTGTCACTATTTCCTAATGCTGACCATGTGAGTCTGCCTCTCTTGGCAACAGCATAACTCCCTTTCCATGTTTTAGCCATCACTGTGCTTACAAGTAAATCACTGTAAGGAATGGATGCGAGTATCTGCTGGAAACACAAGAGAGTCATCTAATTACAAGTTCCTGTGAAACAAAGGTGAATTGAAGTTGAAATCTAATAAATGTCCCCATTATCATGGGATATCCAGGGGACAGTGAGAAAACTTGTACAGCTGTTTCTGTAAGCAATAGCATGAACTTGATAAACATGGTAGTGTCAAGGCTTTCCAAGTTTGTCGCTTAGATGAATTGTCATTGGGGGAAGGAGAGGGAAACCAGGAACTCTCTCAGATCTTCCTGACAACAGATGTGGTGAAAGGAGAGTGTATGTACATACAGGGGGCTACTGGTATGATAGAAGATCATACGTCTGTGGACTTGCAGGAAGATTTGTTGTGATGGTCTACATTGCTAGATTACAAGATCTTCAGGGATAGAGGTTTCTTGATGATCCACCCCCTGTGCAACTGTGGTGGGTTTAGAAGGGAAAAGGATCTTCAGTGTGCACGTGTGTGTATAATGCAGATCTGCACGTAAAGAATCAAACTGGAGGAAGAAGAGCCTGGAAGACAAAAAAGGAGAAAGTCCTGTTGTGGTTTCTGGTGTATTACCTCAGTTTATTGGAAAACAGGTTTCATAACAAAGGTATCTGAAGAAATCTTACAAAAAACTATTCAGCCAGGCTGAAGTAGGCTTTGTCTTTAGCCCTGTTTTGATGTACACTGAAGGTATTTTACCACCTGGAGTTATCTGGGCTGCTAATTTTCTTCCTTTCACTTTGAGCACTGAGGAGCTAGTGTTAGTAATGTCAATCCCCTTGTTCTCAAGCTCGGGGGTTTTTTTAAATAATCCAGCAAGATTGTATTTGTTGTTTAATGGTAGAAAGGCTTGTTTGCAGTGTATTAAGATCGGAATTTCGGAATTCACACCCTGTTGCAGGTTCATAGAATCATAGAACAGGCAGGTTGGAAAAGACCCACTGGATCATGGAGTCCAACCATTCCTATCAAACACTAAACCATGTCCCTCAGCTGCTTATCCACGCGTCCCTTAAACACCTCCAGGGAAGGTGACTCAACCACCTCCCTGGGCAGCCTGTTCCAATACCCAGTGACCCTTTTTGTGAAAAAAATTTCCTAATGTCCAGCCTAAACCTCGGAGTAAGCTGCACCCCTCTTTTCCTTATGAGAGAAATCCTTTTCCCTGTATCAGCCTCATCCCTCCCCAGTACTCAAAGGGAACCTGGGCTGTGCAGAAGCTGTGATACAGTATGTTTATTCAAATACATTTCAGTGTGGCATCTTTGCTCTTGACTAAAACATAACTGCGTGGGATTTTAGTGGCACCAGGAATGAGACTTCCAGTTTGCTTTAACAGTTGTTGTCTCCAGCTCTGTTGTTTAAGTACAGGGTGGCGGGTTGTGATTGTGGCAGACTGTGTGTCTGGCACTTCCTCTGCAAAGTTGTACTTGCTTGGGTTTGTATTTTACATACTAAAATACATACTGTGTTCTGTAGCCCTGTCCTAAAATAAAATGTGGGGAGGAAAGAAAAAAAAAAAAAAAGCCCACTAAGAGCAGCTTGCCATGGGTGGGACGGATCTAGAAAGAACAGCCAGGAGAGAAGAGGCGAGTGATGTTAAATGAGTACAGTGGGGAGCAGAAGTGTGGAATCACTGCAGGGGATGAACTGCCTGGCAATTCGTCCTTAGGAAGTTTGACGCAGTGAGTCCAGGTAAGTGGAAACTCGGATTGAGAGCGGTACTCCCAGAGCATCGCCGTGCTGGGCCATGTACACTCCTGCTGAAGGCCAGGGAGGGTGGGGGAAAGTGTTTACTGCCCTTGGAGTTGTTATGTTGCCTCAGTAAAGAAATATGCCTAGTTACTTTCCCTGTACAAAGGCATGGAATAGGCTTGAGAGATGTGGTCTGTCTCAGCTGAAACCTGAACCGTGAAAACTGCCAGGAGAGTTGCTGTCTGCCCAGGGCAAGGGAGCAGGGTAAAAGACTGTAGCGTCGGTCTCAAGTTTAGTGGTGCAAAGCCTTCAGGATGTGTCTTAGAGCCGTGCCTTAGGAAGGAGCAGTAGTTGCAAGCTGAAGCCTCTGCTTTGTGGTGCTAGAAATTGCATTTAATGTTTTGGGGTTTTTTTAATGTGCTAGTAATTTTTATAGTTGCAATCCAGCCTTGTAAATCTTAACACAAACTATTCCAAGCCCCTGACTGACTATTGCTTAGGTGTGTTGGCCTGTGTTGTAACAGCTGAGTTTAAACAACAGTGGCCATAGATGCCTTCAGTGCATGGCAGGGAGGGAGGTAATAGCTTACTGGGAGAGGAGGGAAGTCGGAGGCTGTGGCCTGACCTAGCTGTGTACTTCTCCACATCCCTCCAACTGCAGTGCAACGGGATCTGGCCCTGTCATCTGGATTTTAGGCATGAGCTTCAATCTATCCACATGGTTTTGTACCCTCGGGCTGTAAAGTGGTGCTGTACAGAACTGCCAAGTGGAACAAGGAAATGGGAAATGAAGCTGTTGGCAAAAAATAGGATCTTGGTTCCTTCATCAGAGAAGTCATCTTATTTGCTTACTTGAAATTGGGAGGAGAAGGTGGAGCCCAGGTAGGAATTCAGTTCTTTCCATTTAGAAGAACATATTGGAACCTAACACAGCATTTGCTGGTGGTACCTTTGGCTGTGCTACTGAGGTGTTCCTGCAGTGGAGTGTTCACCCTCCTAAAACAAGTAGGCAAGTAGGCTGTTTTGCACAACAAACTGGAGAGAATAGGGGGAAAACGGGCTTCTCTCTCCCAGCTTCATATAGGACCGTTGGCATGCAGTTATAAAATATATGCCAATGTGTATACTGCAGCTTGTACTAAAGAGCTATCACTGATGCTTCACCAGGACACTAAGATCATATTCATCTTTGAGATTCTCTTAAAAGGGATATTGCTGAGAATCTATTGTTTGTGCCTGTTGTCTTCCTCTGCAAAACTTGTCTCAGTAAAAGTACTGAGCTGGGTACAGCGTGATGTTAGTGTGAGTCTCTGGATGTGCTGCAGGAGTGTGTACGTGCATGAGTGCTGGATGGAGAGGAGGGGGATCTCTGCCTGATGCTGTCCCTAGCTACTCCTCCCAGCACTTCTCAGTCCTGAACCCTGGAGCCACCAAACCCAGGTCTGGGGAGGAGAGTTCAAAGCGGTTTTGCCTCCTGGGGCAGGTGGGAGTGGAAACTCCTGTTGTACAGAAAGATGTCTGATAACAGTTGAGATAGTGCTTTGCCAAAAGCAGCTGTTCTCATGCTTCTGGAAAAGAATAAAAGGTTTGGGAGGAGGTGATGTCTGACTAGTAAGTCTGTAGTAGATCAATCGCAACATCTGTAGCATAGCCTGCTTTTTTCCTCTGGGGCTATGAGGGGTGTGATAGCAGGTTTCTACAGCAATGCCCATCACCTCAGGCTGGAGGAGCTTTTATTTTAAGGCTTCACATCCCTTATATCACTGGGTCTTGTGCAGGCCAGTTTGCACTCTATTGTTCCTAACAAGGGTGGTGTGGTAAGGCATGGCACCTTACTCTGGGAGGAAGACTTCTGAGGTGTTTATCAGTGGTGCTTTGTGCCCTTCTCCAGCACAAAAGGTTTTGAAAATTTCGCATTCACCATTTCAGTGTGCAATTATTTCAAGTGATGAGCTCCTCTGTAACTGTGTGACACCCGTGTTCAAATGGAAGGTGGGGCAAGGTAGGAAGAAAAACTAAATTGAATTCAAATTTACCACCATCCAGTAACTTATCAGTACTAATGACAATAATATAACGTTAGCAATGGTTTCATTGCCATAAAGCATAGGTCTCTACATAAAGGACACTTTCTTTACCTCCTAGAACTTCCTGGCTTGGCTACAGCTACCCTTTTTGTCTAAATGATACAGCTTAGAATACTATAAGTTAAGTTATAACTAAGAGTTAAATATTTCCACTCTTGTGGATCTAATAATATTGATTAGCAGAGGACAAAATCAGTGAAGGTGTGTGCTTGGTTTTAGTGAATACCAGGCAGCAAGGCGATAGCCATTTTTTCAGACTCCGCTTCTGCAATTAGAATCCAAACTGTTTGTGTGAGCCAGGCAGGAATGTGCTGGTATTTACCCAATTTTTGATGAACATACTTAGCAGAAGAATGTGCTCTGCATGCTCGCCATTCCGCTAGGAAAACTGTGCATATAAAATAAACATCAAGCAAATATCTGGAGGGCCAGGGAGGCTGCAGAAGAACAGTATGTCCTCCAGTTTTTTAAGGAAAAGCAAGTAGTCCCCATGTATTCCATTGTTTTGTCCTCTGCAAACTCCCTCCTAACCAATACTGCTGCCTTGGTGATTACAATAAACCTCTTTATTTCATTTCAATATGTGTCTGGTCGAGTACCTGAAATTCGGAATGGGATTAGGAGAGATGAATTGCTTCTGAAATTGGTAATAACAGCAAAAGCAAACCTGTCTGACGGTATCTGCCCTGTGATCTTCTGAGAGCAGGTAAAAGAATACTTAATGAACTTTTTGCAAGGGTGGGGTAGTATTTTTGTGAAATTCATTTTGGAAAGTTACAGCATGTGTTGTTGTTGCCTGAATGACAGTAGCCTAATGAATTACCATAAATTAGATCCTAGCCTGTAAAAATACTGGCTTTAAAGGAGGAAAGAAGCAGCAAAAAGCCGTAACATTTGTTGTGGGCTGAAAAGAGGGAGCCGACTTGGAGAAACTTGTTAAAGCTGGGGTAACACGTGAGTGAAGCCTCTTGTAACTGTTGTTTTCAAAACAATTCCAAAAGCTCTTTGCACTGCTTCTGTTTTGCTTTTCTGCCTCCTGTCTGCATGAGACACCTCAAAGCTAGTCAGAGGCTGTGGTGCAGGTGTGATGTATAATATACATGGTTGCATGAGTCCAGGCCAGTTACTCTATGAATATTTTATCTCACCAGTTAAAGTCCTGGAACTAGCCGAAGTCGGAAAGAGCTTGAAACCTTCAGTGTTTTAGCTTCCAGCTTCTGAAACTTTGAAAGTGACCTGGCTGCTTAGTGGTTGTGCACGTAGCGGTATCAAACTGAGAGTAGTGGAAGTAGCAGCGTGTTAAGCTTGTCTTGCATGGTACTGAGGGCTCAGTGCAGAGACTGTCACTGCTAATTACTGCTGTGGCAGGAATGCATTTTTTTCCTCCAACAATGCTCAGTGAAACTGTCATCAAACTCTTGTGTCTTGGATTGCTGCATATTCCTTATTAAAAAGTATTTGGGTGATTGAAAATAGGAGGTTATTGCAAAGCAGCAGATAATTACTTATCTCAGGACTAAATTCATGTTGTTCCCAAAGAAAATGCCTTGACAGACCATTCTGTCAGCTACTGGAGTAATTAGAAATGAGGTGTGTCCCCTTAGTAAGGGCTATGCCATGGTTCAGCGAGGGTTGCTCTAACTGAGTGTTTTTGTGTCAAGAAGATGGATAAGCGTGTCCTCTCAGTGGATGTGGAGCTAGCTGCTGGTTAGGAGGGGCAAGCAGATTGCCCCCATGGGAATAAGTGGTGCATTTTCATCCATGTCATGTGTTAGTTTGCACAAAATGAGGTGTGGGATGCTTTGAGGGCAAGTTTGGAAGGGCCAAGGCAGAGAGCATTGGGGCCCTAAACTGCTTCTCTATATTGTCCATGTGCTGAGAATGGATCTGGGTGGCTTTACACCTGGGACAGAACTAGTGAGAGACTCTGCTTCCTGAGAAATAACTGTCCCAAAGCTAAGTAATTATCTTCCCAGATCATAAACCCACAAGGGGCTCTCTGAATGAGAGGCAATAAGTACCTGTAACTCAGGACAATTGCCTGGGAGGCATAGTGAGTTTGTATTGCTTATCCTTTAGTGAGGTTTATGCTGCTGTATTGGTGCACCATGAAATTCATGTGCTTCTCATATTAAATGCCCTTCCATCTTTGCCACTGCGAAGATGACAAAAACTTTGTATGAAACTTGAAGTCTCAAGTGAAGGTTGTAGAAATCTGAATTAATTGACTAGTTCAATAGCCTATCTCCAACAGCAGCCAATACCAGCTGAAGGAGCCTGGTACTTTAGATGTTTTGTGTGTTGGGAAGATTTTTCCCAATGAATTTTCGTTCTTGACACTCAGTTCAAAACTGGTCATGTCCAGAAGTATGAAAGTGGCTTTGAGTCCTGATAAACTCAAATTTGCACAGACCTTGCTTTGAAAAAGGGCCAAATATTGCCATAACTTTATGCTCTAGAGGGGCACGAACTTTATCGCATGTACATTTGGCTCGCTGGAGTAATGCAGTCTGAATTGCTGTATTCAGAGAGGGGGAGAAAAAAAGCTGCAGCATGAATTAAACATAGCCAGTATTTCTAAGGGCATGATGTCTTGATTGAATGGTTTTAATTAGCATCATTTAGATATTCTGTTATTGCTTAGCAAACAAAGTCCTGGTTGGCTCACATAAATATTGAAAAAACAAACTAGGCAATACTCCTGCCAGAGTATTCTTATCATTCCAGTTTGGTTTCTATCTGTGTACATAAGTAGGATGAAAATGGTGCATGCAGAGGAGCAGGCAAGAAGAGCTCTTCTGCTTGAATACAGATGTGCGTGCTTGAGATGTCAGTACAGAAAAAAGCTGCCTGCCTGTGAAGAGTTTGAGGCTTCTAGAAATAGCCCTGGGCTCCTTATGGTTTTTGCTGTGCAAGTTATTTGGGATTAAGTATGTTTGGAACAGGGAGGGTCTGGTTTAAAACGACAGCTGGGCAGAGAGAAGGAACACCCACCCCCCTGATATATCCTGTAAAGATTCATTTAAAGAAGAGTAATTGCTAACATCAAGCCAGTTGTGCACTTATAAATTGCATGCACAGCTCTGCTATGTAAACTACTACTTCTGTCCCGTGTTTTGACAGTCTCTGCATGTAAACCTGGATTCCTCTCACAGCTATTACTTTTGACAGAGTACTGTATTTGAGCTTGCTCTTTTTGCTCTGCTTTCCTGATGGTTTGGAATTAAGTGGGAAGATGAGAAGTCCTGGAGGAGAGGTGTTACTGGGAGGTATGGCACATGACCCCTTTGTTCAGTGGCCATGGAGGCAGCTGCTGTAATAACCGCCAGGCAAGCCGTGGCTCGTTTGGGGATCCCGGCACTCTGAGAGGTGTTGGCAGTTGGTTACTGGGCCCCGGGGAGAGGACGTGGCTCTGTGAGATGGGTGCAGCTCCTGCTCCTTGGATTTGAGTGCAATAAAGCAGAAGATTTGTATGAGTTGGTGCTGCATGAAATAGATGCAAATAGCAAAGGAGATAGGGGAGGAATTCCCTTGTTGATATTGAATCAACAGGCAGGAGCTTGTCTGATGCTGCTCTGTAGTTGCGGTCGATCCTGTCTGAATAAAAGACCTAGTGGTCTTGGTTCCCCCTTTCCAAGAGGGGTTGTATAAACACATGTGGAGCCAGGATTAAGCCCCAGACCTTCTGACAATGTTTTTCACTACCTCAGATTACAGGCAATTTGTCTTAACAGGCAAACACCCACCGCTGGAGTGTCAGAGGTGAAGATGCACAGCATAGCGCATCTGAGGGAACTGCATGTTGGTGTGTGTGTATGCGCAGGGATAACTATATAGCTGCTTTCCAAGAGTTCCTGTAAATCTAGCTAGCTGCATGGGGGGTTGGTGGTTGTATAGCCCTGTGTATAACGAGACTGTCTTCCAATGTCCTTGTATTTCTGAAAGCTGATAGTTGAATGCTCAATAGTCTTAAATGGAATATGAATTCGTGAGGCTTTCTAGGCATATTGATGCTGTTACATGGGGATGCACGCCAAGGTACTTTCATCTAAGCTGCTTGGCTCCAAACAGTTTCAGGTTTCACTATCTGGCTTTCAGAGTTGCTCTGAACTAATGAACCTGGGCTGCTACTTCCATAAATAATGTTGCTGCATCCAAAGTTCATACAAGTCTGATGGATTCAATTGAAATTTAGGATCAAATTTTTGTGACTAAGAGTTTTCAAGCCTCAAATGTTATGCAGTGGTAGCTCTATGTGTGTGTGTATATATATATATATATGTTTATCTTATGGTTTTTAATAGCTCAGATGTGGCTTTTTATCTGCTGTATGTACCCGTAGCACTATGCTGTGTGCAGTACTAAGGGGTGCATCCCTCTTTGTTGTTTCTCTTTGTTAAAGAAAAGCCAAATAAGCTCCAAACCAACAATGCATAATGTTAGAAAAATTGCTGCTTTGAGAGGGGAGAAATGTGATAGACCAATGTCTCTGTTAAATGATATAAGTAGCTATTGCAGTGAGCAGGAAAACTGTTCTTTGCTGATGTTTGAGTTATGGCCACGTTATTCTAGTGTGTGCATGCTGCTCCTGCAGATGCTCCCAAGCATGTTAAGTACAACTGTGGGAATACAGCTTCTTTGGCGCCTCTGCTTTCCTGCAGTGATCCACTCACTTGAAATATTCCCATCTGTTTTTATTGTTGCTTACAGTCTTTGCTCTTGTGTCATCTTGTCCCTCCTTGTTTTAGTTGCTCTGTTTTGGGAACTGTCACAAAGTATTTTCAGGTTAATCTTCCCGTCTTCACCTCCTGCACCCTCCCTGGCACCATCACTGTGTAGTCTCTGGGTAGTGCTTCCTACATTACTGAAACAAAGGAAAACCCACTCTCTGTAGGGCTGGTTTCAGGCCAAGCCTGCTTTGTTTGAAATCTATATGGGTGCTTTCAAAAAAAGAAACACTAAATCACAGTGTTTGAATTGCCACTGCACTGCCACTGACTATAAAGGGAAGAGCAAAACCATACACATACACAAAATTACTTGATATTTTCATATGTAACTGTGCATTTACATAATGTGAAAGTTTACAGCCATGCAATGGGTACCCAGCACAGGTAGGTACAATATATTCCCAGGGAGGTCTCTGCCAAAGGCAGGAAGAAGACCAATATATTCTTGTATTTCTTAGGCTGCTGGCAAGGAAGAGCAATGAGGTCACAGATTTTCCTAAAAGGACTTTGTTTTATGGGGATGCTTGTGGCACTTATTCTCTCTGTCAATGGATATGAATTGCTGGTCAGTCCTCCCCAGAGATTTCCCTGGCCCAGGAGCAGTGACTGTGCGCGTGGCAGTGCAGGGAAGGCTTTGGAGAGAGGAGGGGGGCACTGGGATTGTAGAGTGTGTCCAAAATGCATTTAGAAACCTCTTTCTTTCATTTAGTGTAGGATAAGGAATATGCACCCCAGACAAATCTTGGACCTGTTATTTTATAAAAGGGTTAGCAATGTTTGTAGTGACAGAAAGCTTGTTGCTGCTTCCAAATTGTTGATAATTGGGTTTCTTTGCCCTGGCAGTTAAGAGGGTCATGGTCGTAGGGAACAAGCATGCTGCAGCTGTAGAAAAAGTACTCTCCTTGTTCACGCACCCTGTCTTCCTAGGCATCTATGGCTGTTGGCACTAGGGATATAACACTGCAGCACAGGCCTTTTTTAACGATTTGGGGGATGAACTCTTGGCTGGGAGTGATGAGCAGCTTGCCAGGCACTGGGTGTTGGCCACTTCTCTTCCCACGTAAGCTCCTTGCACAGCTGGTATCTACCCTGTTTTGGATGGATTATGACATGGACTTGCTGCTGTACCCCACACCCAGGTCCTTGCGGCAGTTGTACTTCTGGTTTGCAAAGGGATAAGCTTTCATTTTTCCATTTGCAGAGTGGCCTTTTATCCCTGAGAGCCTTTTGAGCCCTGACTGGTTTGCCTGGGCTGTCCCATAACCATCCCTTTTGTAACAGACGTTGCAATAGATATTACCTCTTCAGCACTGATAACAGATGTCCATACCTTGCCCAGGTAGCAAAAGCAGTGGCACATTATTTCTGTAAGTCCCGCTAAAGCAAGGATGTGACATTTGGGGTGCTGTCAAGGGGAGGGAGCATCCTAGTGCCATTTTTTTTGCAGGGATTGGCCCAGTCCTTGCTCCGTGCAGGCAGGGGCATAGTTACCGTGTGCTGCTGCAGGCTTTGTTCCTGGTTTATTGGACCTGTCTAACAGCAGAGCTGGGATTTGCTCTGCCGTGGTTTCTTCTGTCTACTTAATAGGTGCTTGTGGGCATCTAATAATCAAACCCAAAATGAAATGGGAAGGTAAGGCTGCAAACAGGATGTATATAGGCTTTCAATTGGGTATGCACAGGATTTGCATCTCTGGAGAGGTAGGCTCATAAATGCCATATTTGTTGATGGCACAATAGAGACCTAATTACAGGCCTGCTCTCTGTCACAGCTGTGTTCTTCTCTTGTACAGACCAGGCATAAATTTGGGGTTCCCATGGGAAAATGTTGTGTGTAATTATGTGTGTGTATTTTAGTGTTAACTATTTAAGCAAAAATGAAGATTTTCCCATCTTTTTGCTCTCTGTGCCATCGTTATAACTGTCCCTTTCCCCCTGCTTCTTTGCAGGTTAGCTGTGGATTTTTAATATCTTGCTTTCATTTTTTCTTTCCTCAATCCACCTCCATGTTCTGTATTCCTAAACTTTAGAGGGTGCCTTTTTCTGGGTCACACCTGGAGAATCAGTAGGATTTGTACTTTTTTTGCTCATTGCATCTGCATGTCTTTGGAGCTAATGAACCTCAAAGCATAATGCCACCCAAGACTGTAAAATAAAGGGGAGGGGAAGGAGTGTAAGGAGGGGCTGGCAGATCTCCATGTTAAATCACGGTAAAGCCAAAGCTGAGTCCCTTGAGTACCTCTAATGCTATGTTATGGATGAGAACTTAACAAAACAGACATTTGACTTTTTTTTTTTTTTTTTTAAAAAAGGGACTTTCTTTCACCATGGAATTGCTGATAGTAATGCAGAAAAGCATTACAGGGAGCGAGCTCCTTTGTTGCTTCCCTCCTTCTGGTGGAGGAATAGAATAAAAACCATTTTGGGTTCATCTGCCACATTTCTTACTGGGACAAATATTAAACATTTCTGTCAGTAGGCATAGACCCTGACTGCATTTGTCTTCTGCCTGTGCAGAGGACCTGCTTTGATTTCTGTAGAGGTGCTCAGGACTGAAAACAAGGGTGAACTTGGAGCATCTCCTTCCCTAAGGCTGTGGTCATAGCAAATGCAATATTGCAGTGCACGTTTGTTATGTTCGCCTGTTTGTAAAAACCAATGAATTAAAGCTACATTTTCATTCCTGGTTTTATATTTTCCCCTGGCCTTGTGCACTTAAAACCTTTGCGAATACTTTATTGAGCTGTGTTGTTGCAAGGATAGCAATATCAGGCCAGGCATCCACCAGAAATGTGAGCTGGAAACATCTAAACGCACTCACAGTTTCCCAGCTTTGTAGCAGGAGTCAAGGTAATGGCAGGAAAAAAGGGACTAGATTTGAGCTAATGGCACAAATTCTTACAAAATTAGCTGCTCTCTGTGTGTGTGTGGCTGGTGTGTGTAGCCAGGGCTCTGCAGGATGGAGTTGAAGCCTAAAGAGCAAGTATCTCTGATCACTGTTTGCCCCAAAATTAGCACAGAGCTGAAAAGCTCTGTTCCTGGTGGACTTGTATTCAGGATGATGAGAAATTT
Organism: Piaya cayana; assembly: GCA_013389865.1. Taxonomy (NCBI): domain Eukaryota; kingdom Metazoa; phylum Chordata; class Aves; order Cuculiformes; family Coccyzidae; genus Piaya; species Piaya cayana. Next base: position 52,654 of record WAAB01009542.1, read on the forward strand.
ACATTTCTGACTTTGTGTTCTTGAACTCATTTGAACATCTCTGGATTTGACGTCATTTTATTTACTACATTTCAGTGATAATTTTGTACAACCCAAAACGTTTTTAAGGTTCTTTTTCCTAGAAAAGAATATTTCCAGGGGAGGAATAATAATTCCTCAAACTTACCTTCTCCATTACAGAATGACTACATGCAGTTTTAGTTCTGGATTTTATTTTTTTTTAAGGTAACTCAAATTATCCAATGCCTTCAAATAAGCACTATGTTTGGTCTTGGATCTTAATGTCATCTTAATGACAAGAGGCGATAAAGCTAGCTTAGGTGAAATGCCATGGCTTGGTGCCTACCAAGTTTGTGGAAAATAAACAGCCTGGACTTTCATGTTTAGTTGTGAAGAGGTTGATAGGTGCCNTCCAAAGAAAGAAAGAATGCGATGTTAACTGTCCTCTATGGGAACAAGCAGTCTTTGGGGGAGAGCTAGTGGACTTGAGCAAAGTTGTATTTCTTGGGCGATGAAGAAGCTGGTGGAAGGATCTGGATTCTCCAGTCTGTTATATCTCCCTGACTCTTAATGACAAGAGGCGATAAGGCCAGCCTAGGCGAAATGCCATGGCTTGGTGCCTACCAAGTTTGTGGAAAATAAACAGCCTGGACTTTCATGTTTAGTTGTGAAGAGGTTGATAGGTGCCCAGTTTTTTAAACTGTTGAGCCAAGTGCTACATCAACAGCCACTTATCACCAATGTGTGCCTGAATTCATGACTCTTGACTGTAAATGGTATGGGAGTGCAGATCTGAGGGCATAAACCATCCCGTGGCTCAGTTTGTGTGAAGAATTAATGTTTAAAAATCAAATAATGTTCAGTGACTGGAAAGTGGCCAGATATGGGAGTGTGGCCCCCAGAGCTTTGGGTGGAGAGAAGCAGACTTGGCTGTCACTTGTCAAGCTTATAGCAGATTTAGAGTTCAGACCCTAATTCTGTTAAAATTAAGCTTGTCTTCCCATTTACAAACAAGGCTATTTTTTTAAATGTGGTTACATAAGGCTCAGTGTGTGTACAAGTCATTTACATAATGCACTGTGTAAAGACATAATAAATTGAAAGTGACTTTCTCAGGTGCAGTGAGCAACCTTATTTTCTGCTATAAATAATGAATCCATTTTTTCATCACAAGTGGTCCCTTTGGGGAAGTCTGATCAAGGCCATTCCCAGGGTCTTGGAGCTTTTAATGTGTTTTGCAGCTGGGCTGCTTTGTCTGTTGTGCTGGTCCTCAAGCTGTGGCTGGTGATTGCAAAGGACTAAAGGTGTCCTGTAGTACTGTCAGTATGCAAATCTAGTGCGAGGTGGTCACCCTGTAAAGCTCTAAGGGAATTGGTTTGTGTGCCACATCTCGGGCTGAAGACTGGAGAAATCCATGGGCAACTTCATGCTTGTCACTTTCAATGTTGCTTCTAGTGGGATAGGCATGTACAGTAATTTTAAATGCTATTGTGTTGCCTGTATCAGGTGTATCTTGGCTCTTTTAGACTCTTAAAAGGATCATTATTTGGTTAGTTTGGTCTGTGAGGATTCACTGATGTTTGTAAAGCAATCTGATACCTTACGAAGATGAAGTCATGTTTCCTTTTTGCTGTGAAAATGTATTCGGTGTTGACTTTGAATGTAATAAAACATCTGCCAGGGAAGGCTTTCTTGGCTTTATTCTGAGGATAAATTACTTTTTAGGCGTATACTGTTATGCAGGGTCGTGTGGGTGGGAGGTCTCAATACTTTGGTGCTGCATCACTCTGAGAAATTGGAGCTGCTCAAAGGTGCAGCAATTTTAAACGCAGTACTTGCAGGGAAGATGTGGTATCAGCCAGTGGGTCTTGCTGAGAGGCAGCTTGAGGTCCTTTATATTTCATTTAAGTCCAAGTTTTCATGTGAAACAATAACAGAGGACTGGGGAAGGCTGTGGATGCAGTAGATGCAGTGAAAGGTGTTTCAGTGTGCAAGTAAGGGAAGGCCGCTTTCAAAGCTGCAGTACTTTTTGCTTTCATTGATGCTGCTGAAAGCTGAAAAATAGCTCAAATGATCAGATGTCTGCTTAGCAAGATTCAAACGAGAAGGAGCTGTTTATCTTGTATGTTGTGAACAGCCTTGGCCAGTAAATAACAAGACTTTGGTCTCTGATTAAAACTTGCAAAATGTGAGTTAACTGCTTGAGAGCACAGGAACATCAAAGTTACTGCACAGAACTGGAACAGCCCCCTGTGAGCGTTGTTCCTACTTGCTTGTTTTGTTGAGGAGATCTAGGAACCAAGAGAACATCTGTGGTTCCAGCTGAGATGGCAGCTGGTGTCAGTAAATCAGCTTAGACAGGCAAGATACCTGCCTACCATGTACATAGGATAACGTTTCTCCATAACCGCATCCTGTAATACTACTTTATGCCTTGGAGTGTGTATCTTTACTAGTGTAAGCTCACTGGGCGCTGAGGAGTGCCAGCAGTGGGGTGACCTGCCTAGTAGGTATTTCCTGAGCCTGGAAAGGGCAGATCTGCCAGGTTCAGCTGCCCTGGAAGTGAGGATGACACTCTGGACAGTGACATGCAAGTGGCAAAATGTGCTCTGCTCAAAGCAGAGGCGTGACTTTATATAAATTGCTCTCTTGCTTTTGTATGGAGCAATAGATATTGGTTGTGCCCTGGGCTGGGTTCTGTGCATCTTCCCTTCATGGCAGCGTCATTATATGAACTGGAGCAGCACCGTATTGGCTGCTGTGTGCTCATTCTTCCCAGGAATGTGCTGCAGCATCTGTATTAGCCTTTTCAACAGCCTGCCTTGACACACACTGCTGCTCCATGCTCTACCTAAGATGTCCCTTTCCATCCCTCTGCTGGGGTCATTTTGATAGGAATGGCTGGACTCGATGATCCAGCGGGTCTCTTCCAACCTGGTTATTCTATGGTTCTGTGATTCTGTGCTGGCTGCAGAGTAGTGGCAGGTGCTGTGCTTGGTCATGTTGGTTGGCACCTTCACTTTTGCTGCTTTTCTCATTTTAATTTACTCTCCTATGCCATTTCTGGGCTTTAAATACTTGCAAGTGGAATGGGCTGCATGTACTATGAATGTGATCATAGAATTTGTGCTCCAAACAATGCTGGGTAGGTTTAAACAGAAGAGAGGGTGGCTAGAAGTGGAACTAGTTTGTATTTTGTTTTAAAAATAGTCCTCTTTAAGGCTGTAAATCTGTTTGCTTTGAATCAAAACACTTGTGTATTTGAGCAAGTCTGTAAGATACTGGAAACTAGGTTTCCTATTGCTGCCTTGAAATCAAACTGAAGCCAAAAATCACAGAACCAAATTAATCATCTTCGAGTTAAATCTTGCAAGTAATACTGTATAAACACTTTAGATTCAAAGGGGATTATAGGCAAATGCTGAGCTGATGGAGGAGTTTAAAGATGTTCTGAATTGCAAAGCAGGCATTTAGTAAGCATGGGCTGTAAGTGCATGGAGGGGAGGGATGGAGGTGATGCTTAGGGCAAGCAGCTAAGAGGAAATTAGACTTGGCTGAGCTTGCAGAGATTGAGTGAGAGCAGAAGACCCCAGGGACAGGAAAATTAAGACTGCAGATCCAAGAATGGCCAAAGCTCTGTGGGTCAGCAGTGCCTCGCCTGCTGCTGCATCTCATCCACTCCCATGGTGCTGCCTGTGCCCATGATGTTTCTTGTGCTTGGTTTGCTCCATGAGCTTTGGGGTGTTTTGTGTATGCTACTGAGGCTGAGTTGGGTAGGTGCGAGCCCTGTCTGCTCTTAGCCTCAGTGGTTTAGGACAAATGTTTTAATTTCTGTATGGATCTGTTTATGTATCTGTGGGATGAGCAACAGCTATACTAAGGAATTCAAATAAACTGACCATCCTTAAGTACTTGGGATGGTGTTTTACAGTGTGAACAGACTGTGAAACAATGTTATTAAAGTTCAGGATAATCATGATGTGTTATGGATGACCTCATTGTGATAACAGGGGAGGCGAGAACGACCAACATTTTTTGTGATTAAGGAAGATAATATAGTATATTGCATAGTTTTTAATGCTGTATCAGCACAGATGTCTCTAGTAAAAGAGGTGTCAGACACTCTTCCTTATAGAAGACACTCTTCATTTTTTCGTCCTGTTTGTATCTCCAGTAGAATACATATGGTTAACTGATGGGTTCGTTTTCCAAGGAACAGTGGGTAAATCTAAAGTCTTTATACCCTCCCTGTTCAGACATATACCTAGGTTTTATACTTGCTAGAGAAATTACTTGAAATATATATTTGTTTTCCTAGTATTTTGGAGTTTTTCTTCTGCTTGGAATGCTTTGACTTTTCTGTATCTGCTTTTACCTGCTGTGACTTGTGGTGCAAGCTTTCTACACAGTTAATCTCCTTGGATGATTCATTTATCAGTGACACAGCAGAGCCTTTAACATAGTAATTGTAATGACGTGATCATCTAAACATCAAAGGCAGAACCCCTGGTTTGTCATCAGCTTCGTGCTGCTGCAGTCCTCCCGCCTCTCTCTGTGCTCCCTCATTGCTTTAATCCTTTTGGGGAAGAAATCTCTTAACCAGATATAAACTGGGTGAGAGCTGGAGCAGCTTTCTGTACATAACATGAGTTCTTTTAGTCAGAGAGTAACAAAATGCTGTGCAACGTTGCTTGGGGGTTTGCTGTCATGATGTCCCCTACTTGACCCGGTGCTTTAACTGGCTGTGTCCCAGCAAAGATGGATTTTACTGAAGCAGGATAGAGAAATGCGTATTGTCCACCCTGTTCTTCCTGGAGCAGGAAAAGTGGGGATGGGTGTGAGGGGAGAGGAGTAGAAGGAGCCTGGGTGCACTTACTCCACATCTGGTGTAAAGCAGCGGGGTTTGGATCTCCAGGAACCAGCCAGGTCTGGTGGAAGCTCACCCCTTGATGGGCTGGACAGGACCAGGCTGAGCTCCAGTGCTCTGCCCTGCTTCCAGAGTTCAATCTCTCAGGCTGGGCTCGGGTTGTGCAGGAGGAAGACCTCTGAAGTCTGCAGTGATACCTTCCTAGGACTGGAGCGTACAGAGGATCCTTGTTATTTGTGTGTGGCTCATCGACTTCTCTGGTTGTCTTTGTCAACTCTGCTACGTGGAGCCTGTCTCAGGCAGAAGTGATGCTCCCCCCTGACAGTGATTGACTTTAAGGTCTTTAGAGCAGACTGATGACTGCTCTGGTGTGCATGATTGATGCTTGGATTCAATAATTGCATCAAATCAGAATCTAAGCATGTTGGATAAACACAACTATGTAGCTCTGAGAAATGTTTTTTATTTTCTCAGTCCTCACCTCTTTGCCCTCTTCCATCGTTTAATACGAGAAAATATTTCTTGCAGGAGATGATGATGGCAGCTGAATGAAGCTGAATCAAAATAGGCTTTACTGGGAAGGAATTTCAGTTTTTAACTTATCAGTAGAAGCTCTGGGGCCTTAAAACCAAGGACCTGTTCTGGTCTAAATGGGACTGGAGAGTTCATTTCTTACATGCTCTCCTGTTTGGTCTAAGCAGATCTTCATCTTTTTGCTGGTTTCTGCTCAGCTCTGCAGTCTGCCAACAGGTGCTTCAGCTCCTAAGGTCAGTGGGAACTCTGGGATGCTTCTGTCTTGAGAACAAAATCCTTAAAATCTTGGGATTTGGATGCAGCATCTCAGCAGGGAGCTAAATATTAGTATGGAGATTAAGGACTGCTTGGAAGGAGAAAGTCTGGCAGCGCAGTGTGAACTGCTAAATCATTGCTTTAGGCATGCTGATTTCACCAGTTTAGGCAGAGACCATTAATTAAATTGTTCTATGTGTGCGCACATCTCATTTAAACATCTTTGTTGTTTGGGAGAACTACAAAAGGGACAGACTGGGAGAAAGTACTTGGAAAACAATTATAATTATTTTTGTCTTCGTCCTTTGAAAAGCAACTGGAAGCTCTAGTTCCTGCTGGGAGCATAGAGAGCAGAGCTGGGAGATTCTCTCTCCCAAGATGTGCTGTAGGATTCAGAGGAACCATCTGACCCAAGGCAATGTGCTTACCCCTTGGCACAAACTGTCTCTCTTCCCAGACAGCAGGAGACGAGGCTGTTGCTGCTCCATTACACACTGATAGTCTGAGAAATGAAATACAATTATTAGTTAAATTGTTAAATGGACCTAGAGCCTGCATCAGAAGTCTCTGATTGCTGCTACAAAAAAGCTGCAAAAGCAGGATTACTGCAGGACTTTAAAAAAAATACTTCGTTATTACAGTGCAACAGACTCATTGAAGGTGGTGATGCAGCTCTAGGGCACTGGGATGAAATGTGGCTGTGCCTGCAGTTCCAAAACTTGCTTTTTGTGTGGAGTCAGGCCACTGGTCTGTGCCTCAGTTGCTCTGAGAAGCGAGTGGAGTCCATGAGAAGGTCTTTATAGTGCTGGTAGAGCATTTATGATCTAACTTTGAAGCCAGAAGTATTTTCTGTTTTGGCTTGGTATATTGGGTTGAAAATACAGTTTGACTTGTGTGTGCTGAAGCTAAGGACAGCTGCCTTTATCGAAAGGGTTATATCTGCCTTGGCTTGACTGTAGATAAAATACTGCAGAATCTGCTGCAGAAGAATGGCAGGTGGATGATCAACAAACGAGTACCTGAGCACTGGGATATGAACTGCAGCTGCAAATGAAACAGGTGGTTACATCCCTCTGTTACACTACTCCAATTAGACAGGACAGTCCATGATCTAACTGGTAACTGAAGTAGGAAAGTGTTTGGATTTGGACATTAATAAAAGGATTAACCATTTGTTACAGTTCTTCCTACTTTTTTTTTGTGCCAAGTCTGTGCCAAAATATGAGTATTAACTCTAACCCAGTCTTCCGAGAAGCATCATTACAAGTGCATTGAAACTGAATAACTGCTGTGTAACTCAGCTGCATATATGTTAAGTCCAGCTCTGTGGGATTACCATCCTGGAGCAAAACTGGTTCTGTTGTTCTGAATCTGGCTAAGTGCTTTGAAACACCCAGGGAGAGTCCTTGATGTGTATTGGAAGGTCTTGGGGGCAAAGCTCCCCTCTGCAAGTAGATGGCAACAGATGGGATGGAAGCAGCTCCTAGATGAAAAATGCCTGGGACTTTCATAGGTGCTGGCTAGCTCTGCAGGTTTTGGTGGGGCATGTCTTTGGTCTCTTGGGTGACGCTGGTAGGACCCAGAGAAGAGCCATCCTCTTAACTTCTCCCTGTATAACAGGAGGAGATTGTTTGGAGACAACTGCTCTCACCCTCTTCCATGCTGCAAAAACATGAGGCAGAATTCTTTAAGGTTGCCTGCAGTGCTATAGAGCAGCATGGAAACTGCTCTTCCCAGCAGGGAATGCACAGTGGGGTGAAGAGAGAGAGGGGAGGTTTGGTTTTAAGGGTTTTGTTTATGCCAGAAGCCTGCCTATTTGTCTGCTTGAAGGCAGATGGAAGTAATTTTTAAGGGACAGGAGCCAGCTGACACTTGCATCTTGATACAGAATGACTATGGGCTAGCCGCTCCTTAGAGGAAGTTTTTATCCCAGCCTCTGTAATTTAGTGGCTGGTCTGTGTCCTAAGAACAGGTTTTATGTGCCCTTACTGCCTGTGCATGGGGATTTTAGTTGCTGCTGTGGCTCCAGCCCTCCCTGGTATTGATGGGAAATGATGATCTCCATCTGCTGCAACTCTTAAGGGCTTGTGGCCCTTTGTTTTTGTTTTATCTTCTTGCATCTTAAATTGAAAATTCCTACAGTCTTTATTGCAATACCTGCTTTCTCTTTTGATAGATTTGTAGCTTTCAGGGTAGCTGAGGAGATGCTGGAGATATGAATCTTAGAAGGCAAATGGAAAAAAAGCCCAAATGGTAATAACTTTATAATGCTTTTCTCGCTATTTCATGTGGTTTTATTCCAGTCAAAGCTTTATCTTTCATCTCAAAATCATGTGATTCCCTATCAATGACTTCAACACTTTTGAAAGCTCACTTCATTTTATCTGTTAGATGCTTTTTATGATCACCAAGTATAGACCTTGGTACTAGAAGGAAAGTTTTGAGGGCAAATTCCTATAGTTTGTGAACTGCCTTATCAGACTAGCTTTGAGCTTGCTTTACAGGATTGTCTGCATTTGCATTTGTTAGTGATACTGTTAAGTAATATCCTGCTGGAGGGAGGCTGTTGTCTCTTCCCACATCCCCCTTCGGCTTAAGCAGTCTTCAGTGTATTTCTCAAAGATCCTGGTTTTTTACTTTTTTTCAAAAAGTGCTAAGCTTTTCCTACATCTCCCAGAAAACTCTCAGAACCCATAGATGAAATTTAATTTCATCTTGAAACTATTTTGTGCTTCATATGCATTTTACACTTTAGTGTCTGTTTTTATTTTTGCTTGTCATGTTCTAGATTGTGCTATGCTTATTTGTTCATACTCAAAGCAAATAAACATCAGTAGGTGGTGGAAGGAATAGAAGTTTTTTCCCAGGCTGAACTGAACTGTAGCCATGTAGGACAACAGTTACAAAGCATATCTCAGCATGGGATTCAGGGTGCAGAGATGGGTCAGACCAGTGATTACAGAAACCGTGTCCATTCATACCTCATAGCTGCTGCTTTAAACCCACAGTGCAAGCTGGTACATGGCCTTTCTCAAAGGAAAGGGGAAAAGAGCAAGCTTGTAAGCTGTGAGCTAAAGCAAAGAGATAAGAAGCTTTGAAAACAGAAGGGACTGTTTTGAATCAAATCCTGGAAAGGGAGAGTGAAAGGAATTTGGGGGCTCATGTGCAAGAGGGATGATTCACTGCTGTTGTCATCATCAAGCTTCCCTCGTTCAGGATTAGTGATTATTGCTCGAGAATATGGTTATTTACTAGAATCCAAATTGAAGTTTCCAGCTGGATACTCCTTACCAAAGGCGTAGGGTGCTCTGTGGTGTCATCTCACCTTGCCAGTGAGGTCCTCCTGCTGCTTGTGCCATTGCTCCAGCAGAGCAGACCCTCAGCATGGTGTGAAGGGCCCCACAGGCAGTTAGGGGCTGAAGACTTGTCAGCCCTGCTTGTTGGAGAACTATAAGCACCAAGAACCCCATGGGATTGCATCAGAGTAATTTGGCTGGTGCAGAGATGGAGAAGTGGAACTCTTGTTGGAGAGGAGAGCATCTCTGTTCCTAAAATGCTGGATATTAGGGGAAACTACATTTCGAAGATGCTGCCAGCTGAACCTCTGCACTCCTATTTCAAAATCTTTTCCCTCATTTCACCACAGTAGCTGTGAGTTTGGGTGTCTGGTACCTTGGTACTGCAAACTGGCCCATGCATTTAGGGGTACATATGGCTGTGTTGGGGAGGGGACCCTACTGCCACCTTCACACACTCTAGTCCTGCAGCCAGGACATGCTTTCTCTGAACTGCAGCGTGGCTTTTAGCCACAGCTTGTCATCAAAAAGTCTTTGCCAAGTCCAAGTCTTGGTTTGTGGTGAGCTTTTTTAAACTTTCATGTAGAGCAGAGCAATGTACATTTAGAAAGGTGCTGCTTGATAGAAAAAATTGTGGAAGGAGGGGATGTGGGGAGACAGTCACTCCCTGATTCTCTCATTAAAAACACCTGAAATTGCTTGAGTGCAATCTTGTTTACTTGTTGGTGCTGGTTGACCTAGGTGGGAGCTAGGAGTGCTGCTTCAGTCTAGGTGGGAGCTTCTGCTGAGTCCAGGTCTGTTGGTGCACTCACCTAGATAAGCTCCCAGCTTGCATGGAAAGTAACACCTCATAAATACAAGGCTGCTTCTCTGGGCGGGAGGCTCTCCAGGGCAACTGTTGTGAATCTCCACATTGTCTTCTGTGCTGGGAGGAGATAAACGTTTGAAAATGCCTGGCTGCAGGACTCTGAGCTGCTGCTGCTGGCAGTGTGAAAGGCTGAGGCCCTTCCCTTGCCTTAGTTTTTAGGACAGGGGTTGCTTTATATAATTTCTTCACTACTGGTGTCAACTGGGAGCTTTTTGTGGCCACTTCCCGGCTGGTGGGTGACTACTGGTGGAGACTGGGACTTCAAACGCATTGTTTTGTTCCTGCTTGATGAGACACAGGGAGAGCTCTGAACAGCCTGAACACAATAACTGCCCCTGTAGGCCCCCTTGATGTGGGATTTGCTGCCCCGAGGAGGGGGTCTCCTCCAACACTGTGCTTTCTGTTGGGTGCATGGAGGACGTTTGTCTTCCATATGATGTGGTCTTTGCTCAGAAATGGCATTGTCTCCTGTCCTGGAGATGACAACCCCAGGTCACTGATTGTTTTCTCTCCTGTCTGTGGTAAAATGAAAACCCACCCTCTCAATGGGCACCAGCATGTCCCTGTAGGCTTTCTTTTGTGCAGCTGCGAGGGAGACCAGCTGAGGCCTCCTATGCTGGGAGCAGCTGGCATGTGGCATATTCTGAGAGTGTCAAGTCAGTCGGTGTGTGTAAGCTCTTGTCACTGTCCTACAGATCCTGCTCTTCTTCCCAGTTGATGCGGGATGCTCATCCTGAGCAGATCGAACTTGAGTACTTTTTTTCCCCGTTTGATTTTTCTTAAAAACCTACAACAACAAAAGAAAAACCCAAACAAAATACCCAAACTCAACCCTAACTCTGGATGTGTCTTGTATCAGAAGAAAGCAAGAATTGCCTTGTTAGCCTCACTGTTGTTGCATGTTTATTCTGTGCCTAATTAGGAAATGTTCTTTGGAGAATATAATGCTACATGACAAATACAGCAGTGTCACAGCTCTATGGGAACATGGGGTTTTCCTCTGCTGAGGTTATGTGGCCAAGACTTCCAATTGTGCCATGTATCAAAACAGCCTCTTTAGCAACTGTGCTCAGCAATCTGAGCCAAGATTCTTGTTGCCTTGCAGGATGCTGCAGATTAATACTGGTGCAAGATTGGGCTCTTAATACAGTCTCAACCCTTTAATTAAAATAACATGGAACAAAAAGGGAGAACTAGTTAAAAATAACAACTCTCAGAAGCCCAGATTGTCTTTTTATTAGACTTGTCCTCACTTTCTCTGCTGCTGTGATAAGAAGGATATTCTCCCTCTGGGATGGAGTGAATGAACTGGGATGTAACTCATTCATTTGGGCATTATGTGTTAATTAATTTCTAACAGTAATCCCTTCCCTGTACACTGTTTCTTTCTTTTTCTTCTCCTGGTTGTGGTTTTGGTGGGGTTTTTTTGTTTGTTTGTTTGTTTTTGGGTTTTTTTTGGTTTTTTTTTGGGAAGGAGTCTTCCAAGGAGCCCATAACCTTCCTGTGGATCTTAAGTTCTCCTGAAAGATTGCCTTAACCCTTAGCTGTTGTATTGCAGCCTCTTGCTGGTGTGATTGCTCTGAGACCTGGGTGAAGGGGGTGATCCTGTGTGGCACTGGAACTGCTAGGAGTGACGGTCCCTGTGTCAGCTTTGGCAGCACTTGTGGCCCTGTACTGTGTGTGAAAACACTGGAGTCACAGCCATGTGATGGTTTCAGTGGATAAAATCAACAAACAAAACCACTTACACTTTGTCCTAAAACTATAATGCTATATAAACCAAAATAATCCTTGAGCTTCTCGACAATATGAGCAGGTTTTCCTTTTGTACTCAGACTTTTCTGTATTTCCAGTGGATGAAATTTTGGTTTTGAGAGTTTGCCATCCGGGTAGGGAATATGTGGACTCTTTCTCTGATCTTTCCATGATTCAGTTATTTTACTTTTTTTCTTAGTCTTCACCCAGTGGTTATTCTTGGCTGTCACTGCCTCCTGCTTACTTAGCTTTGTCCATTCTTTCAAAATCAATATATGCTGCTAAATTACTGGCTATACATATATATAAAAAAAATCTAGGGTTTTGGCATGTAAGTTGCTTATAAGAAGTGATAGGATGATCTTGAATCCAAACTGGCATGCTCTCTTGTTCTATACATAAGTGTCTCTGAATGAAAATACCTGTTAAAGGAGAGGTAAAGTAATGATAGGCAATCCTGGAAAAAGGTTAATTTTTCATTCTGTCCAAGTATCTAAGCTACTGCAGGTGTCTCGAGTGGTGACTAAATGGGCTTCTCTGCGAACTCTTTCCCACTGCATGATTGCTCCAGGCTCACTTTCCAGTAACAGTAAATAGTGACTCTTTCCTGTGGTCTCGCTATGACTTGAGGTGAATTAAGGGACAGACTGTAATGTGTATCAAAATGTGTATCAAACATGACAGAATCCCAGCTTGCCTACATGCTTTTAAAGTGCTAATAACAAAGCATGAGTATGTCAGTTACGTAGTTACTGTGAAGAGCAATGGTTTCTCATGGTATTTCTTGGATATGGTGTTTTACTCCTTAGATACAAGGAGGCATTTAGGAGGCAACTTAGGTCTAGGAGTGGAATTGGGACTATCATGGCCCTGAAGATCTGAGAGCAGCTTATTTAATAGGGAGGAAAATTGTCATTTTCTTTAAAATCAGGGGTTTTGTGGTGTATTTTAAATTACATTCTTGTTTAGTCTGGGACCAGTTATCATCTATTAGATACCAGTTTGTGAAGACTTAGCTATAATAAAACTGAGAAGGGTCAGTTAAAACATGGAGCAGAACTACTTGAAGGGTAGACACTGCTGAGATGAGCTGAGGGTGCCTGTAGGGTTGTGCTAGGTTCAAGCCTCAGCAGAACCTTCTGTTGACCTTGCAGGGACCAGTCTAGCACGGACAGGCTCCAAGTAACTTGGAGTAAGCTTTGGGTCACATTGCTGGTCCCTCATATAAATAGCCTGCAATTGGAAAAGGGTTGATTGGGAATATTTGACCTAGTTATTGACATAAGCAAATCACTCTCACGATGGGGGGTTAAAGCCTGGTGAAGACTTGTTGTCTTCCTTAAATCTCTACTCCCTTGGTATCCTGTAATAGGATAATATATAGTTGCCATACAAAGGCAGTTGCACCCTGGTAAGAGTTTACCAAGAGAATACAGAGTAAATCTTGCAGAAATGAGGTCAGATCTCACGGTTTCTGACTGCTGTGAAGGAACTTAGCAGGTGAGGTAATGGGTATTCCCATGTGAGAGGCAGACTTTGTTGGGGGGGGAGGGAGATGTGGTGGTTTATTGATTTATTTATGTATGCCTTGCATAAGATAGAAAACAAAAGCATGACCTATTTTTTTTTCTAAATAACTGTTTAATGGGGTGGTTAGGGTTTTTTTGTTGTTGTTGGGTTTTTTTTGTTTGTTTTCCCCCTAGGAGTCCAAGTCTCTGTCTGAGGCATGCTATGTGCATAGTATAAGGTTAATAAGGGTTTTACTACTTCTGGTCACACCATCACTTGTGCAAATTCAGTGGTGCGATTGATGTGTTGATACTGGAGCCTTTTAAGTCTGTGCGAGGAGGCTCTCCTTTCCCTCGCCAAGGTCCAGCGTGGCAGAGCCGAATGCCGGCTGCCCTCTAGTGAGCCGTGGTCCACAATGTGCTCTCCATCTCTACCCTCTCAAAACTTGTCATCAGTGTAATCCTTTTAATCGGAGCCTGATGGTACTCAGTCTTCCTAGTAGAAATCCAATTGCTTACTAAGTACTGTGTGTTGGGCAGAAGGGTGATCGAATTGTGCGCGTTGTCTGTTCTGTAAGGAACAGATACTCCAGGGTGGGCTCTTTTTATCCTGTGTTTCTCTGGCTGCCTGTGTATTGTGGTGGTCTTGGTGGGTGTGTATGTGGGGAGGGTTGAAACCAGTGCAGGTCCTTGTCTAACAGCTACTGTCATTGTGATTGTGATGATTCAAAATACAATCATTAAGGTGTGGTTGGCAATACTAAAATTCCTTGGGGACTGCTAGGCAGTCTGCTGATGAGCTTCTCCAGGCGTGAGGATCACCAAAACTGTAAGCAGTGTGTGCTGCAGCCTGCAGAGGAGAAAACCTAGAGAGCGGAGACCTCAATGGTGTTGGATGGTTTTGGTGCTAGAGCTGCTCCCTCTGAAGAGCAGGTGTGTGGATGCTACAGATTTCACCTGGGAGGCGAATTGGGTGGATTCCCTGCATGAGAGCAGGCTTGAAACAGACACCGGTGCCCTGGGCTGTTGAAAGACCGGTCCTGCAGCAGCAACTGCTGCTTTGAGGAACTGCCTGTAGGGGATGCCCAGAGGGTCCAGGGGGGAAAGGATGGGGGGTAAGCAGGGTTAGGAGAGCTTAGTCAAGATGTTTTGTTTAAAGGATTTGCTTTGGCCTGACTCTTGTAATAAGTTAATGTATATTTCTGTTCCTTGGAAACACTTCATTCATTAATGGGAGGAAGGATTACGCAGAGATGGACTTAAAGATGTTAAGCAATGCTGAGTTTGCATCTGGAATGAACCAAAACAAGCAGAAGTCGTAGCAGTGGGCTCTGGAAACATTACCAGGGAGCTGTGCTGCAGTCCAATCTGTGCACCAGTGTCTTGGCTGTGTAGCTGGTGTCTTCTGTAGACAACCTCTGCTATTAGCAGGTTTGGACAGGGAGATTGTTCTGTGCTACTGTGGGTAAACATTTGGGGAAATGTGCCTGTGCAGGATGCATGAGATTCTTGTAAGGGAGAATAGATACTATCCTTTTTGTCCCACAAAGAGACTGGATAAAAGGAAGAAGACTGAAATGATGAGAAGGATGAAATCATATATGATGTGGAAAAGTGAGGATGAACAATTGCAAGAGAACTTCAGATGTGAGTTGATAAGTCTTCCCTTAGAAAAGCAGTCCAATAATGTACCAGAGGTGCACTCGTGTAGATACACTTTAAGATGTTTTCAGTGTTGAATGTCACATTCTCAGAGTTGAGTATTCTGGATGCTGTAGGCAAGCCAGTGGCTTCTTTGGGGATACTGATTTTATATGTGTCATCTAGGTAGGAGAATCTCTCCTTAAATAGTCCCAGTTCTCTACTGGGAGGTGGTGGTACATGAAATGCAGCAAAACATGGACACTCTCAGAGCTGCAGTGATGACAAGACATCTTATACCTTAATTTCTCCCAATAAAGCTAATTCCCATGGAGAAGTGAGGACAAGTAACTTGAGGTCTGAGCTCCTTGAGCTGAGCTGAAGATGTGTATTCTGAGTGTCATGCAGTCGTGGACAGGCTGGTTCCTCCTGCACTTACTGAGAGTGACTGCAGCCAGGCTAACACAGCTCAGGATCATCCTTTCCCTTGGCACAGCGCTGTCTCAGACCTGCAGCAGCCAGTTGCTGTGTATTTTGATGCATTTGTGTGGTGCAACCTGTACGCAGCAAAACAGCTACTGAAACCTGCAACTGAGATATTTAAAACATGAGCGAGATATCATGGGTTGTACTTCTAGATCGGATGAAACTTACTGAGGCTTTTATGGATCCTCTCCTTTCCTTCCATGCAAAGTTAGAATATCGGGTCTGGTTCTTTGTAAAGTTCTGCTGGTTGTTTTGATTCCTTATAGCCTTATAGTCACCTGGCCTCTTCTCCCAAGTGACAGGGGTCAGGACAAGGGGCAATTGCCTCAAGCTCCACCATGGGAGGTTTAGGCTGGACATTAGGAAAAAAATTTTCACGGAAGGGGTCACTGGGCACTGGAACAGGCTGCCCAGAGGTGGTTGATTCACCTTCCCTGGAGGTGTTTAAGGCATGGGTGGATGAGGTGCTGAGGGGCATGGTTTAGTGTTTGATAGGAATGGTTGGACTTGATGATCCGGTGGGTCTTTTCCAACCTGGTGATTCTATGATTCTGTAAATGAGGCTGGAGGGGAGAGAAGTGGAAATGAAACTCCCTGTTCTAGACTCTGAACTGTAAAATCATGGCTGCAGAAGAGGAGATGCACATGTAAAATAAAATTGGGGAGAAGGAAGAGCTTGTTTTGTTCTAAGTTTGGCACTGAAGTTCTAACTCTATCTTTACAGTCACCAAATACTCCCTTTGAAAATGCCGAGGTGAAAGTCTGAAAAGCCACTTTCTTTTTTCCTTTTTTTTTTTTTTTTTTTTCCTCTCAAGCTTGGGCAGGAGCAAACATGACTTAAACACCTTCTGTGCCGGGCTGGCCTTCAGCATATGCAGCAACAGGCTGAACCAGTTTGCTCATTGCTTTGTCTCCTGACAGGCATTCTCTTGTCCTGGGCACCCTGGGAGGTGCTTGGCCTCTTCTCCAAGTGCTGCAGGAATTCCCCTGCCTCTAGCCAGCAGCTCCGGTGCTGCAGTGTGTGGCAAGCAGCCCCACAGAGGAGGCTTTGCAGAAGACCTGAGCTGAGTTTGTGTGAGTGGAGTATCCAGTACAGAGTTAAGAGGTTTTTATGGCGTGTGGCAGAGGGTAAGGTGTGTGCAAGCAGCTTTCACTTCCAGAGGGTACCTGTCTCCTGAGTCGCAGGTGAGAGAAAATTCTTGCTTGAATTGACATGTTGAATTACTTGAAGTTGGGCGACCCTTACTGGCTTTTGAGCTGGAGATGTGTATTCCTGTGGTTGGTGGAGGTGCTCCTGGGAACTTGCTTCAGAAGTACTTGAGCATGTGTGGTATTAGAAAGCTTCTCCCAGGGTTATTTTGCATGGGTGTTGCTAGTGGCAGACTTTCTTCTGGTGTGGTTCCTGATGCTGGATGCTAGCTGGTGGGTCAAGCATGTGTTTGGAAGCAGCGTCTACTGTGGACACTGAGGGGATGGAGGCTTAACCAGGCTGTCCTGCCTTGGGCTGGGTTTTGGTGCCCATACTGAGGACCTTGAGGGCAGAAAACATTTGTTATTGCAGCAGGAGCCAACACTGTTCCAGGCTGTGGTGGGCTTTGCTGTCCTTGTTCTGAGAACAGAGCCCCTTACCAGCTGTCCTGCAAGCAGGAGAGCAGAAATTTGGATGAGTTGGAGGGGTTGGGTTTTTCTCTGTCACCTGCCAGGTCTGTCCTTTAGCGCTAGCTCTGTACCCAGCCGAGGGGGCAGCTGGATAGGGAATCCTCAGCTGAGTCCTGGCAGGGCTCTGCACCCCCAGACTGCCCTGGGGTTGCTCGTCTTCAGAGCCTGCTCTGTACTGAGCTTCCTGGTGCTTTGCTTGCTGTGAGGTCTGCCCTAAACTGATAGACACAAGAACTTGGAAACTCCCTGATTAGTGATCAAGACCTTCATGAATGCTTGTGCACAAGTCCTTTAAATTTCCGTCTAAAGATGTAGAAATATTGGCTGTGTTTCTACTTCCCATTCATGTATCATAATTTGTGAGCTTGCAGCAACCCTCAGAATATTTAGAAATGAAATTGCTGATACGAATGTGCCTTGGCATGAGGCACAAACAGCTGGAATGTGTGCTTCCTCCTGCAGTATTTTCAGGATGTGTAGCATCATCAAGCGCTATTCACTACAGCTGGCACTGTGAACCTATCCTGTATGTCAGAAAATAAATGATCAGTCCCCACCTTTCAGTAGGGTATATCCCAAATATGCAGTTGACAGGTGACAGATCCCTTTCTCTGGTAACAGATGTTATGCCTATCAACTCGCCCATATTTCAAAAGGGGTATGTGAGTAAATCCCTGTTACGGTAGCTGGCAGGAAGCATATTGAGAAACAGATGGTGCTGTGCTACAAATTTACCTGCTGTAAGGCCGACGCATGATTTAGCGAAACAGAAACATGAATTGTATTCCAGTCACTGCTATGTTCTTGTGAGACTTTTATTTCATTTAACAATCAGTAGGAAAAAGGGGTAAAGGATATTATGCAGCTTTTGTTTATTATTCCCAGAGGATCTGGAAGTGTAGCATCCAGTAGGTGTGCTTTTTGAACCCCCCTTGTAATTTCCTAGGAATGAGTTGTGTGCTATGAGGTGTGTGCTGAAGGAGCTTGCTGCCTCTCTGTGGAAGGGGCAGATGCCCTCTATCTGTGCCCCTCATGAGAAGTTATTCTCTCTACAAGCAGCCTATTGTACACTGAAACTCTCTTTAGCCTACAGCTGTGCCTTCACTACTCCCAAGTTACTGGTTCCAAAGCTTCTCCCCATCCTAAAGCTACTGCTTTTCTCCTGAGAGTTTTGTCTAATCTTTTTTTCCTGCTGGGGCTTCTCGCCTCCCTGAACAATGGAAAATATGCTTAGGGATGTAGTGGGCAAGAGGCACACAGCAACCTCAGCTTTGGTGGGTCTTGAAGATGGGTCAGGACCTGGTGAGACACCTGATGTTGATTGCAGTTTACCATACTGAGAAAGACAGGTGCACATAAGGGGAAGGATGTTTGGTCCTTCACTTCCTTGTATGACTTTTCAAGGCTTGACAAATATTTACACGGGACAAGAGGTAATGATGCTGGATGTGGCAGGGCCCAATCACCAGTAGCTGGAATGCTTCTTTCTCCTTGATGTAGGACTAGAGGGAAAGGAGAATCAGGTGCTCTGGTTTCCCTGGGCTTGATGTGCCCCATCTCCTTTCTCCAGCTGTGTGTGCAGGATGGGGCTAAACTCTCGGGAAGCATCCTCCAGGAGCAATCTGACAGGATGGTGCTACCCAATGAAACAGGCTGGTAAAGGGCTTCTTGTGCTACAGTTCTGTCTATTAACCTGAATGAGAGCAGCAGTTTGTTTTTGTTTTTAAATGTCAATTTGATCCTTTCACCTCAGAAAGGGCATAATATGAGCACACTAGCTCTGTTTTCAAGCATCCTTTTGCTGCTCCAAATGGCTTCTTTTCCTGGCTGAGCTCTCAAAGTCCTCTCCAAGGAGGATAGGGAAAAATGCATTATAATTTTGCAGTCTTGGCAAATGAAGAATCACACCCATGAAAGCAAATAATCGTTAATTAGGACCATGAGATGCTGATTGAATCACAGCTCTGGTAATGGTAAGGGCAGTTTGCAAGTGCTTTATATTCCAAAGGAGGGGGGAATAAGAAATAGGAATTTTTCTTTTAGCAAGCCATTTCAGGCACTTCTATCCATCTATTTAAAAATTTATCTGCCAACAGGTACTGCTCAGTTACTGCATTGTTTCCATTTGAAGTATGAGGGAGAGACTTAAGTTATTGCCTGGAATAATTGTTAACAAATGCTGAATTCTCATCTGTGCCCATTGTAGCAGGAATAACTTTTTAAAGCAAACAAACGGTCTCCAATTGACCCCCACTGGGGAGTTTATATTGTTGCAGGATGGCCAGAAGAGAGATGAGGAAACCGTGGGGAGCCTGGCTGAGGTAAAGCTCTGCTCCCAGTGTGTCTGCTTAGCTTCCCTCTCTGCCAAGATGACTAGAGGAAAGTTTAAAGGGATAAACCAGAACAAAACACTAGATTCGAGCTATATTTATTTAAGGTTTCTTTGCTGAAGGTGAGTTTTAACAGTCCATGCTACCAAGAGCTGACCTGAACCGGCTGACTCAGTGGTGGGGTCCAGAGCCACCATGGCCATCCCACCATCTCCTTTGTCTTCTCCACCTTTTCCTCCCTGCTTCCTTTCTCTTTATTTGCATTTCCGAGACTTCTGATGTCTGCTGCCACCCTAGGGGCATCCGATTCAGCCACTGCTTAGGCCTTTCTTTTCCTGCCTTTTTTTTCTTTCTTTTTTTTTTTTTAAAAAAAAGAGAGGGAAAAATTGGAGTAGGACTCCTTACTCTTGTTCTTGAAGGGGCCTAGCTCAGCGAGGACATGAGAAGTACCACTTATCTCAACTTAACCTGTCTTAGTGAGAGGAACTTTGAATTTCTGCAGTATGAGTGCAGATTTCTTCTCAAATACTGAAGGCTTTAGGGCAAATACAAGGGTGACAGCTAGGGGAGCACTGACTTGTGTGGTGGCTCCAGAAGATGCCTCGGGAAGAACAGTTATGATGCAGGCTTGTGGTGCAGAAACAGATCGTGTGGGCCCAGCTACATGGGTGGCTGATTTGTGACTTGTGTTCCCATATTCCTGGGATTGGCAAGGGGGAAAAAAACTTATTTTAAAAGGTTTTTTTTAATGTAACATAAATAATTTTGCATGGCTTGAATAGCTAATGATTGCAAAATGCCTACTCAGGCCAAGGAGAGATGAAGGAAGAAATTGCAGGAGGAGCTGCAGGATGTGGTGATGAAGAGTCAGTGATTGGGGTCAGGGCGTTGATGGGGCAGCACATGGAGCTCCTGTGGTGTGCCTGACCTTGCTGGAGTCTATTTGGGGCAGCTGGAATCTTTCCATTGATTTCAATGGGCTTTGAATCAAGCTCATGCTGTGCCGTTTATTTGTTTTTGAAGCCTTTTGAGGATAAAAGCTCCCTTTCAATGGCTGCTCTTTCTCCTCTTTTCCTTCCGTTGCTCCTTTTGCTCCATGGTACCATGCTGTTGGATGCACATCTACTTTCTGAACGTCCAGCAGCTTGCCTGCTTTGGAAGGCTTGCTTTAGTCTTACTGTAGTGATATTTAGTGCCCTGTATAAACCATGTTGTTCCTCTGTGGGGAAATGCCATGAGCTGCTTGACTTGTTTTCTTCTCTGTGGTCAAATACTCAGGACCAGGACTCCCCTTCAAGAGTTACACAGCTAATGCCAGAGCTCATCTGCTCTAACAACAAAACATACTGATTTGCCTCCTTTCAAATTCTAGATGGCTATCACCATTTATTTGCTCAGAGTTGACAAATGAGCACTGTGCAGGTACTTTGTTAGTAAAATGAGACACTAATTGCTGTAGCTGGTGATGATACATTGTGAAATGGTGTTTCTTGCTTCCTAGCTCCAGACTCAATGCAGCAGACCTGCATTCTCAGGAAACAACACTCTCTAATACTGAGAGAGCTGGCAACTTATTATATAGATTTACAGTACCTTTTTTTTTTTTTTTTTTTTTCTTTTTTGTTTTTTTTTTNGTTTACCAGAGCTTTCTCTTTCCACTGGTTTGTGAATCGCCCTCTGCAAAAATGGGCTGGGAAGATGTACTGTTCTGCCTCAAAAGTCTCTGAACTGAACTTTTCCATGGCAGGTGGACTAAGACCTGTTGACCTCAGGTTGTGCTGGATCAAGCCTCGAATAAAAATGGCAACGGAACAGCATGCCAGAGCAGTGAGGTTGGATGCTGGTGGTCTGGACTGGGGGAGACGAGGTGAATAGTGTGGCCCTGGGAAAGCATCATCTGCCTGTGCCATGCTGCTGCCCTCATATTTGCTGACCTCTGCCAACCAGTGACAACAAGGATGGGGCTTGGTTACTTCAAGTGTGGATTTTGATGAAAAACTTATATTGGTGCTCTAGTGTGCCAAATACTAAAAAGATGCAAATGAATCCTGCTTTACTGGGTTTATGGTCTGAAACCTGGGGTAGGGAGAAGAAGCACAAAGGCACCCAAGTTGGTCTCTTTGTTTGGTAGGGTGCAGGGATCTAAATGCTGCCATTTGAGTATGTACGTAGGGAAGGTTAAGCCCTTTCCTGGGTGTACACTTTTCCTGTGCTAGGCATGACCCACAAAGTCTAATCAAGGGCAGAGCTTTGCTTTGAGTCATGATTTTTCTGCAGGCTACAGCAACCCGAGTTACTCATCCTGAGAGAATGAATGCACTGAGGATATAATTATAATAGTTAGACATCATTTATTCTCACTGTTTAAGAGATTCTTGTCAGGAGAGCAATAGGTTTGGGTTGTTATTTTTGTCTTCTTTGCCATATATATCATGTGAGATGCTGAAACTTTACTACCTCATTTATGCTTCCTCTTACAGCGTTGTAGATCTCTGCTCACTATGTAGGTTATGTAGTAATTCTACCCCATTTGGCATAGATTAAGGAGGCTATAAAATACTCATAAAGCTCGGACAGCCCTAGATTTTCACGCTCCTCACGTATTTATATCTACCATGAAATACTTCATCCAAAAGTAATTACCTGACTTCTTCAGGCATTGTTTAATACTCCTTGCCAACCTAAAACATGGGAGATGCTGCCTCATTTTTGGTTGGAACAGTGGCAAGGTGGTGTTGCCATCATAGTGGACCAGTGCCTGAGGGAAGCTGAGCAAGTTTGGTACTGGTTAGGGGGTGTGGTGCTCATTTGAGTTGACTGGTCAACAGAGCTGGGGAAGAAGCCCTTATGCTGCCAGGGCTGTGGGGAGCACTGGACAAACTGGTGGAGCTGGATGTGTCGCCCTGCCTGGAACTCCAGCTCCTTGGTCCTCCAGACTTTGAACTTGCCATTCTGGTAAGACCCTGAAGTGTTTCATGGCTTCAGGAAGGTGATGGAGAGGAAGAGCGAAACCCTTTACTAAATGCAAATCACAGAAGTGTGTGGTATTGCTTTGAGCTGCTGGGAAGCTGCTGCAGCAGGTCTTGATGGGAAGTAGAGGGGACTGTGCTGCCCCACCTGAATATTTGGGCACACAAGGTAGATATTTTGTCAGAATGGTGTGTCCGTGCTCAGAAGCTGTTATAATTTTGCTGCCAAAACTAGGATGCTAAAAGTATTTTGTGCACTTTGTTACTCCCCTACCAGTCTGGGGGAGAGGTAGAGGTATGAGACTGCTGAGGTAAAGCTGCAAATGTAGAAGGAAAAAGTGGTTTTGTCCTTTCCTTTTATTTTTGTGAGGTATAACAGCTGCCTGTCTGTTCTGTAAAGTCTCCTTTTGCCCTCTCAAGCTTAGGGACTATCTCTGTGGGCTGGTTATTTGGTGTAGGAGGCATGGGCACAGTCTGCACATGAGTCAGTGAGATGCTGTGGCACTGAATGCTAGGTAGGCAAAATCAGCAGCTTGGAGAGAAATCGGTCGTTCTGCTGCAGCTTCCAAAGGCAGTCATGAGCTCTCCCCTATGCCATCACTTCCCATGGGTGCTCCCTGGAGAGGTGGCCCAAAGGTGGAGGTCCCGGTGCCTCCCTTTCATAAAGGGCTGTCCCAGCAGTAGGCTGGCACTGTTAATCATTTCCTTCAGCAGCACTACCACCGCCCTGGTCACAGGGTGGCTCTGGGGTGAAGCCTTCTCTGAGGAAGGCAGTGATGCTGTCATGTTCTCTGCAATCCTGCTGCTTTGAGAAAACTCCAGGTTTCCACCCTGTGCTCATTTGTTCTCTTGGTTTCCTCCAGATGTGACTTTAGAGTAGCACTGAGTGCAGGATGATTTCCCATGTCACTGGTGGTGTTCATTTGAAAGAAGCTTTCTTTGAGAAGGAAGCCCTTCCCATGAAGTGGAGAAGAGGAGGATGGATCCTCCAGGCTCTTGCATTGTACTGGAGTATGGTCACATTAATCCCATGGCCTTCCCAATGTACTGAACTGTGTCTCTGGGGCAGGTCTCTCCTGGAGTAAGAGAGAGCTGGTCCCACCTTACTGTGGGTCCCCAGCCTGCTCAGCTTGCAATCATTCCCACCACTAAAAAAGGGCGTAAGGATGCTGTTAGTCTGAAAGCATTCACAGACAGTGTGATAAACATCCTATTTCAGCTGGAAATCACTTTTTTTTTTCTTTTTCAAGTTTTTTCTTTTTTCCCCCCAGAAATCTGGGATGGTGTTAGCCCTTATTACATTTCTTCTTTGTGCAAACTAACTTTACAGGGCTGTAGACTTCTATTGACTTAGAAACACGTATGTACAAAAATTTAAATACAATTTGTTTATATGTACATATTAAACAGCGACATGCATTAGAAGTCATGCTCACTGCTGCCACATTGCACGTAAACTTCTTGGGCTACATCCTCACCTAACTGTCTATATGGTTGTGTGAGGCTTCACCAAAGCCAGAGGAGTTATGCCAAATTATATCCCTGATGATCTGGCCATGAATGCTGGAGGAGCTAGATCTGTGTAACAAAAACTGGGTGACATGTTCTGATGGTGATAGTGTGATAGCAAAACCTGATAAACCCTGACTTGTGAAACTGGAGCACATGCTGCTTGTTTTGAACATGACCCGATTTTGTAGTTTTGGGTATAGAGAGTAAGAAAGTTTGCTGTTTGAGGAGTCAGACTGCAACCTGTTTAATAATTTATAAAGTTAAAAGGCAGTGGCACTTGATTTCTGGTGTGAAGTGCTAATTAGTTTATTGCTGAAAATTCATGTTTCTGGCACAATGTCTGTTTATCTTTAAGAATGTGTTTCTTTTTCACAGTACTATGTTTATATTGTTAGTGTCAAGCAATATATATACAAGTCGAGCGCTCTCAGAAAAGGAAAAAAAAAAAGCAATACCTCATTTAGAAGTAGGTAAGGCTGCTGTTAAAGTAACTTATTAAAGGCTGTGCCTCACCCAGAGAGGAGACTAGGTACCAAAGCCTCCTTCTGCAACTGTGGATTGTTTTGAACATAACTGTGGCTTTCAGCTACATTGGTTACTTGACTTAGGTGCAGTTCAGTGGTAAAAAGCTGGGAATCAGTTCCATGTGTAGCTCTTGGGGAGGAGTCCAAACATCTATACCAGATGCTGTTATTAGCCTTAAAGCAAAGTGACATCTTCCTTTACTTCTGATGTGATTTGCTTTCTAAACTAAGATTTGATAATGTGAGTGGTGGTAGACAAATCTTAGTGGAACTGTGGACTTCAAGAATTTATTTGGGATCCTCAACATTCAGTTAATATAGAGGATTACAGAAGGTTTGTTAGGAACATCTTATGTTTGTGTTTGGGTTTGTTTTGGTGGTTGTTTTTTTTTTTTCATTTAATAATCTCAAAGAACAACATTGGTTCGCAAACACCTTTTGCCAGAAGTCTAATCTTACTTTGAAGGCTCCTGATCTGGGCAGGCTTGATTACAGACTTATCCTGTGCACTGGTGCTGCTTTTTAAAGATCTTATGTACTGAGAGGTTACAGCATCAAAGACAGGGTGCACGATGACTATTTCACTTTATCTTTATTAAGTAGGTAATTAAGGGCCAGAGTGTAGCAAAAACGATTTTTGAAATGTCACTTCATCTTTATTTGGGGTTAATTGCATTAATGCTCAGTGCTTGACAGGCTTGTTTCATGACGGGAATTTTAAAAATAATGTTAAGGGGAAATGCAGCTTCAGTGTTGTCTGAGAATGTCCTAATTCCCAAGTAATCTGGTTGTTCATGCTCATGAAAACTCCTATAAATCAGCACCTTTGGGCATTTTAAAATGTATCTTTAAAAGCAGCATAATCATGCACTTCTGGCTTGTAACTGGAGCAAAATGTGAAAACTTGAGAGATTAAGCGTGGGTTTGTACAGAAAGGAAAAACATGTCTTGGTGTAGCAGGACGAGGTGAGACTGCAGCTGGTTTCTGGTGGGAATTCAGGAGACGATGGTACCATAGCCCTTTAAGGCCTAGCATGGACCTCAGTGATGCTTGTTATTATCCTGAGACCATGCCAGGGTATCAGTGCTGGAGAGTTTGAACCCTGGGAGCTCAGGTAACAGTAGAATTCAAAACAGGTGTATGTGCCATGGAACAGAACAGTTTCCTAATAACCTTATGAGAGCTTTCTCTCTTTTTTGTCTTTACTAGATGATACTGCTCTCTCTACAGAATGCTGTGAATATGGATTGGAATCATGTGTAGTCAATATGAGGACAAATTAGGGATTAAAATGTACTTTAAAGCATTGGTTAGGACAGGTATCTTCTAGCCCATATAAGAGGCATTTTATATGTCTGGACAATAATTCACTTTTTACTGTTCAAAGTTCAGAGACCAAAAGTGATCAAGGCTTTGACTTCATTAGCTGCCACTAGGACTTTGTGTTTGTGTCCTTTTCCCTATATGTCTAATCAAAAGCTGTATCTAGGTGCAATACTTCTTTGTAGATATAAAGGGAGATTGATGCTCTTGTCCTGTGGTCTCACAGGTAGATGAATTCTCTATTCATGTGAACTTCCATATGAGTTACTTTGAAAAGGAAAGCAGCAATTCAACTCATTCCATTCATTCTGGCATAGAAGATAACATGCAAGGAAGCCTGAGAATCCACTTGGGATCATCATTTCCTATTATGTTGGTAGCAAACCTTTGTTCTCTTGAAACTCTTTATTCTGGAACTATGATCAATAATNTATCTATCTTCTTCCTCCTTCTCTTACAATAGAGATCTAGGTACGGCAGCCTTTGGAAACTATCTGGATATCCTACTGGCTTTTTTTTTTTGTGAAATGTTCTGTGATCTCCATTCTGACTCTCTTGATGTTATTTAGATATTTCAAATCAACCCACTTGCAATCAGATTCTGAAAGCGGAAGTCAGTAGAAGACTGATTTGAATGGGTAATTTATTAGCTGCATATAGAAGCACCAAAGTTATTTTAAATTACATTTAGCTACTCTTTGCATCATAACCCTTTTTAATGTTCTGTTCAGTGTTCTATGCTGTGCGTCAGGTCCAAAGGACAGTGTGTGATTACTGCCTTGGATACTTGGGTCAACTGAGAAGTTGAGGTCCAGATGGCACTTGCTTCTTATTTTATCACCTGCTTCATCTGCCAAAGGGATGACAAGATGTATGTGGAGTTTTTTATTCATGAGACTGGACTTGAAGTCCATGTACCCTCTGGGTGGGGGAAGAGGTTCTTGCCTAGCTTTAGCCTGTGTGCAGAGCTATAACGTTACTATAAGAGCCTCAATCTTGTGCTTGGTAAGGGAAATATTAATCATTAAAGCAATTGGGAGCAGTGAGGAGGGAGTCTCCGAGTACATATAGCTCTCCATTCTGAGGTGAGGCCATTGCTCAGGTACATGGTAACTTGCGAAGTATGTTCAAAGTGTTTAATACTCATTTAAAGATACCATGGATCATACACCAACTTGAAAAAAAAAATCCCTTGTAGGGTTTTAAAGGAGAAAATCCTCCTTTAATATTTCACTAATTAGGTGATAGGGAAAACAAAAAGGCACTGAGGACTGCAGGAAGAGAGCAGAAGCGTTCAGTCTTTTCATAGTAGCTTGCTTGGATTTTCCTGGCGCAGGACAGGGCTGTTCCCTGCAGTGTTTCTTTAGTGACAAAGCTCCTTTTATTTTCTTTTAGAAATGGAACTTGAAATTAATTTTTTTTTTCCTTTGGTCATTCAGTGTTTAAATTTGGGATACCCTTGGAGATTTTCCTGGCTGTCCCTCTCCAAAGCAGTGTTATCTGAGGGAATGGCAATTACCTACTGCTGAGCCTGGTGCTGCCACTGGCTTATGTTATTGGAATAACTCTGTGTAGAAGTTACTCTGTCACTTCTCACTCCCAGTGGAAGATGGAAGCTTTCTCCATTTTGTACATTAGTTGATTTTCAAGTCCAGTAAACAAGGAACAGTGATGATGGGCAACGGTGGAGGAGGAGGAAGCCTGCCTTGTGGCTACAGGCTCTAAGGCAGCATTCAAAGGGGCAATAAAAAATGATGGAGTGGGTATGTGGATGCTGAATTTCAATGTAGAATCCAATTCTTTACTTGCCCCTTGTTATAACAAGCCATCTCTCTCTCTGCAATCGTTCACATTGTAACAGCTTCTGATAAGATTTGAAATGCAGCTGTTGTTTTCCCCATGTGAAAGCAAGGTGCAGACATTTAAACTCCCCGGCAGTAGCATAGCCAATAGATACCAGTACCACAAGGAGCAGAGCTGCTTTTGCTTTAAAATGGATAAAAGCCAAAATTGTGGTGCTTGGAGACATAGAGGTCCAAATCCTGTCTTAAACAGGCAGTCACCTGTCTGTGGAATCACATTACCGTGACTGCCACATGGGAGCATAGGTTCTTGAAGTATGAAGAGGGTTGATTACTGTAGAAAGAAATGGGTTTTGTGAATATTTGCAGTGTGCTACAAGTGTGCAAGGTGTCTTCCTCCCACAAAGAGCATTTGGGACAGGGAGAAGCTGTCTACAGGCAGTGCCCTTGGGGAAAGAGTACCAGCAATGCCATGGGATTTAGCTCTCCTATGCAACCTTTATACAAGCTGTTCCTGACCCCTTTCCATTCATTTCATTGGGCAAGAGAGCTTACTTTTACGGGTTGCTGATGGTTTTAGCCAAAAATTTGCTCTTTGAGTAGTTTCTTCAGCAAGGTGCTGATGGTGGCACGTGGGGCTCCCTGCAGCTTCTTTCCCCAAAAGCTTAGGAAATGTCAAATCCTTTGAAGGGGTTGTTAAAAAGGTCAGTTATCCTTTCACTTCCATCCTCCCTTAGCTTTTAATAGGAAAGAGCTCACAAATGAAAGGTGCAGCTTGGCAGCATTAACAGTTTAAGCCCCATAAGGGCAAGGTGCTGCTTAATTTTAAACTCACGATCGGATTGAGTCAAGGCTGGAATCTCCTGTGGGCTATTATTTCAGTGTTTATTTGCTGTGGGCTGTTAGGGAACAGCTCAGCTAGCATAAGCAGCTTTGTTTTTCTCATGCAGCAAGTTATGTTAGTTTGTGTAGAGCAAAATTGCCTCTTTAGCAGGTGTTGGTTGTTTAACTGATACGAGGCAACAGGCAAGTGTGAGGCACGAAGCAGGGAGATGGCTCTGTGCTGTGAGCACCTTCTGCCATCTGAGCTGGAGGAAAAGTTAGTTCATTATTTCTACGGGAGCGTTCTGACACCACCTCCCAATTTTTTTCCTCTCCTCACTTGCTGGCTCCCAGAGGTGCTTTTAAATATAGGTTTTCTACTGTATAATTTGAGCACGGGTTCAGAGGGGAGGAAATGATGACTGCTTTGTGCCTTGTATGACAGATAATGCAGTGTTGGTGGCAGATAGCACCGGGTGTTAGGCAGGAGCTGTGTGTGAAACGCCTGCCCCGCTTACCGAAGTGCAGCGGCGATTAACAGTGACCAGCGGTTTCCTTCTCCTCCAGCATCTACATGGGGTTATTGTCGGGGCATATGGCAAAAAGGGTTAAAATTTAATTAGAAAACATAGTGCTGGCTACTGAAGCTTAAGAGAGATTTATATAAGCTGCTAAGAAGGACAAGGCTGCTGTATGAGCTGCTGGTGGGGCTGAGCTACTGCAGCCACTGGCTCCGCTTCAGGCGCCGTTGGCTGGGGTTATGCCTGGGAATCTGCCCAGGAAGCGCTGTGAAAGAGGAGTTTGTTTTAAGGCTTGACCCTGGCTCTGTGCAACACCCCTGTCCGCTACCCGCCGTATAAAGCCGGGCTGCCGTCATGCCAGGCGTCTGAACGAGGGACTGAGAGCCAGTGGCAGCCAGCTGGGACAGGGATTTTGTTTTGCCAGCCGAGCAGCTCATGGCTTCGGTGTTCATGTGCGGTGTGGAGGATCTGCTGTTCAGCGGGAGCCGCTTCGTCTGGACGGTGACAGTGGCAGCGCTGAGGAGGTGGTACGCAGCCCGGCTGCGGGCTTGCCGGCAAGCCCTGCGAGCATGGTGTGGCCTCCGGGATGTCTACCAGGTAAAGTCTCCCCCCTCATTGCCCCTAATTTTGTTAAGAAAAGCATTGTGACACCTGACAGGCACGTGTGCACTCACCTGGCTGATGCCTCAACACACCTAGCCTGGGTGAGGTGGCTAGGATAGGGCTAGTTGAAGAGCATCAGGCTGGAGCCCCAGCTGTGAAGATGCTTAGTGGGTTTATAATTGGGGTCTGAGCTGACATCCCATACTACTTTTAAATAGCCAGTGCTGTGCATCTACCTTAAATTTGGGGTGTGGTGGAAGGTATTTTCTATGTTAAATGTGTACTATCAGCCAGTTTATCTACAAGTGTTTCAGTAGGTGACTGCCCCCTATATCACAGCCCCATCCTTGTGCTTGGGGTCTGGGTGACGGAGCATAGCTCTCAGCCGGTGCTGCCATCAAGTACTCGGGGCACAATGCTGCCATGGGAGACTGGCTGTAGCTTTTCCTGCTGTCTGTGTTGCTGGGTAGTTGCAGATTGTAATGTAATAGTATTTTATGTTGCCCTGGGACTGATACTTGGGGGGGCTGCAATAATTTCTGAAGCAACAATTGGGAGGCTCCCTTTCCTTCAGGCAAAACCCACAGCACTGTACTGTCAGTGACTGTGGTATCCAGTTGCAGTTAGGGTGGTGTCATTCTTTTTGGAGTCTGTTTTTGCTGGCAGTTATTTATTTCGGTATGTCTGTATTTATTTTTGTCTCACGTGTAAACTTGTGATGTGTGCCTGGTCACAGTGTCAGTGTGACTGTTTGCTAGATTATGTGGGACATTCCAAAGCTGCTTCTCCCCTCTCCCTGTTGTGTTGCAATACGGCGGACGATACAGCTTGTAGCAAACAGCTCTCCCAAACCATCGGAATATAACTTTCATGGGAAAGTCATGCCAAAAGGACATCTGTGCTTGTTTAATCCCAGAGGGATCTGTTGCTATTTAACTTTAAGGTATGCCCAGGAGTGGAAGAACGGCTTTATGGTGACAGAAGTTCTTCCAAGTGCTTGAATGCATTTTGGCATCTTGTACAAGTGAATAAACTTGGTGACATGTGTCACATGAGGGATGTGGATTGTGTATAGTTAGGCAATGTGAGAGTACAAGTATCATTGCCCCCACCTTTACTGACCTGAAGAAATGTGGGCTGCAACCCTGGCTGTCTTCATTCTCTATAAATAAAATCCAGCTACACCTGTGTTTTATAGGCATCATTTTTGGAGTCTGTTCATGTAAAGTGTGGAGGTTGGACAGCCTTTATTCCCTGCTGTGTGCCTGCAGAGGCAAACTCTATCCCTCCAGGGCTGGAATAATGGTACAGTAAGGACTGACTGACAGCAGCTGTTTTCAGCCTGTTCTGCTGCAATTCTCTGATGGCTGGCTCAAAGTGAAAAGAGTTTTTTTCCAAAACAAAGCGTGCCTGTCTCTCTGGCCAAACTTACGGTGTCGGTTGATGGATTGATCTGTCGTGTCCTCTTTATGAAAAGCATCACTTACTTGTGCCTGTGTCCTAACATGAGGATGAGAAAATGGGTAAAAAGGGGCAATTGGTCTGTCCAGGTGGTCGATGGAGAATGACCCTTCCCCTCTTCTCTCTAGCCCACAGCTTGTCACAGCCAGACCCCTGGGGAAGTAGTTACCTGTTGCTCTATGCTTACCACTCCACGGGTTGGATAGCGCTGTGTCATTTCTGGGAGGTGAAACTGTGCAGAACCAAGGAAACTCTCATATTTTAATGTCTGGCATTTCCTAGTGGTAATTTGGGTTGTATTAAATGGCTTAAAGAATGCTTTGGAGCTCTTCCTTGGGTTGTGTAACATGTTGCTCTTTGTGTTGAGGTCTGTGCTCTTTGCTGTTAAAACCATTGGCAGTATTGTGACAGAGTCCAGTGGGCACAGGACTGAGCACACAACATTAAATGTCATTGGTCTGTTTGGGTGTTGGAGCCCTGTAAGAAGTTGGATCAAACTGGGTTTTTCCCCTGCCTTTATTTTTTTTTTAAAAAACCACTTCAAGCTATGGAAATATCTAGGGACAAGTAGCTGGGTGACCCCTCCATACAGAAATGTACACTGATCCATGCTGTGTTACTTTTGTTCTCCCTGGACTCACAGGAGCAGTACAGGAGTGGGACCTGTAGTGCAGAGCTCTAATGGGGTTGTTCGTCAGCTGAGGTGTAAGTTGCAGTGTCTAAGGGAATAGGCTCTTATCCTGGAGATGAGGTTTTGTCTCATCACCAGCATAAATCCTTCATTATCCTGGGCAAATTGTCTTCCTTTTCTGTGCCCCCAGTCTTTGTAAAGTGAATATGACACCACTCTCCTATCTTCCAGGGATCGTATTTGTCATCTCAAGTTTTTGCTAGAAGTTCAGTAATTAGTGTGCAACCAGATGAAAGCAACTTTCTGCCTTGTGTTCTTACTAATATCAGCACCTGGACAGATGTCTAACAAGGTCTTTTCCCACCTTGGCTTCATCAGGAGTGTTCACATCTCTAACTCTTTCACATTTGTATTCCAGATGTGGAAAATAACATGGGTTGTATATAAAGGCCCTTTGGACTAAGCATATACATTTCCCGTCTATGAGGACTCCCTGGGCTGTGCATGGTATAACAAATCAGGAAACAAGTCAGAACCTTGTCACTGAGCCGCGTGCAAGGGACATGCAGGGAAGGGTGAGGTGACAGGCACTTGTGCTGCTGGTCACCTCTGGAGGCTTTGGTTTGCTTTGATCCATATTTGGGGTTTACGTTGTTTTGTGGGTCAGTGGCTATTTTGGGGAGACTTGGACACTGCTGGCAGGTCTCTTTTGTTTTATCATCAGTACATTATTGTGGCAAAAGGAAAGTCAGTAGGGTTCCTTCTCCTTGGGCTGGTAACTTTTGGGGAATCTTTGTTTTTCTTTTTTGTATGTAGTTTTGGGGTTGTTTTGGCTTGGTTTTAATGCTTGCTAGCCTCATGAGAGACCTGAGCTTGAATCCCAGTACACAGAAGCTGCTAATGCCTTCATGCTTCTGCACAGAGCTCTCACCTACGCATTTTGAAGTCAGCAGGTGCAGAGATTGTCATGCGGGTAGAGGTGTCTGGCCTGGGGAAGCCGAAATCCTCTCTGTCAGCATAAAGCTTTTACCTGCCTTAGCAGCTTTAAGTACAAAAAACCCCAAACCCCAATATCCAGTAAGAACAAACTAGGCTTTGTCAGTCACCTTCTCTTTAGCCTTCTTGTTTGTAGCATGTGTGTAGGAAACACCATCCAAGGTCTTATGACTGTTGTTTCACCCAATGCAGGGATTTCAGCCCCAGCCTAACAAACCAAGCTCCAACACTTCCCCAAGCACCCCAGGGTGCTTGCCATTATCTGTTTCATCTGCCAAAGAAGGGATGTCCTGTTTGCCCAGAGCCCATTCATTTGGAGGACCTTGTGAGCCAAAGTGCTGATGGGGCGTCCTGCTTCACCCTGGAATAACCTCTGAACCCATGCCAGAGCAGGGGGGTTGGACAGTATGTGAATTTATCCTTTGAGCGCTTGGATTGTGTGACAGGGAACATTGTCTTGTCCATGGCAAAGAGCATCTGAATGCCTATCCTAGAAAAAGACAGACTTGCTGAGAGAGCTGGCACAGATCTTTCCGATTGCAACAGGTCATTATGAGTTGTTGCAGGTATTAGGGCTTGGAAAATATCTGAGGTGCGAATTCTGCATAGAAGCCTTTGAGCAAAAGTGCCTATTTCCCATGAGGAACAGGTATGAATATTGCATTTTGTGGTGGAGATCTGGCATGCAGCAGTGCGGCCTGCTAGCTTGGCTTTAAGCAATCTTTCCAGATCCCATCCCGATCCCCACGATGGGACAACACAGCACTTCTGGGTATACAGATGCTATTCCAAAACAAAGCTTTTGGCAAGGCTCTCCTCATTCTGGCTTTATAGGCCATCTGTCCTAGATTTAATTATAAAGCAGTAAAAGGGAAAGTGAAATTTTTATATAAATTAGTTAATAAGCAGCACCAAAGCCAAAAACTTTCAGGATCAACATCTATCTCATGTTTAGTTATTTATATTACCACTGGCCTGTATTTCAGTGGGATGTCAATGCTACCATATTCTGGTGTGTGTCTTCCCTTTCACCTATAGATCTCACAGCGCAGTCATTCCTCATTAGAATCTGTGCTTTAAGCATGAAAGAAACATTGCATCCAAGTCTATTTGATAATGCAACTAACTTTTATAAATTAAAAACTGGTCAAGTGAATGCATTAGTGTTAGATTTAAAATGCACATCAGTCTGCTCAATGCAAAGTAGATAAGAGAAACCAGGCAAGCTGTCCCCAAGCTCCCTGCAGAATATGATGACGTGTTGTGATTAATATCTGCTGGATATGAAACCAGGAATGGGAGCAGCTCTGCGATTAAGCTATTCAGTTACACTGGTAATTGGGCTAACAATTTCTGTTGTAAAAGTGTAAATTAAATTCATGCGGGGTTTTTGAACAAAGTGCTTTTTAGCCTCTGAAAGGTCATTTCCTCTGTGTGAAGTAAAAAAACTTAGCTGACAAAGCACAAGAAATAAGCTGCGTACATGTGCCTGTCCCATACGTAGATGGGGTGGAGGAGAGACAGAGGAAGCATTTGACATCTGTTTCCTATGGTGCTAACGTAGTTGGTTTGGATAGTGAGGACCATGTTTCCTCTGCTACCACACCTTAACTTTTTATTATAGAAAATGCTGACTATGGTATTGGAGATGGCTTTTCCCTTCTCTTTTCACAATTCTGAAAAGCGTTGCTGGAGCAGTGAGAGGAAGCATGAAGAGGGAAAGCTGCATTGTCAGGGCAGAGCTTTCCTTCCTCCACATGGGACAGATCCCAGGAGTGATGTGCAAAGGAAGCATCTCAGGAGTCCTTATGGGTTAAGGCTTTCCAAAGGGACCTTGAAGATGTCAGGGGATGCTGAGTGTGTGCGCCTTCAAAGATTTAAACTTCGGCATTGGGAATTACCAGTTGCTCTAGAAAAGCTTTACTCTGACTGCTTTCATCTACCTGTTTTTCTCTTTGAAGGGATCTGATCTAGTGCTGTGACACTGCTCATATATCACCTGCAGAGCTTTGGTTTTGTTTGAAACCCCTGTCATGTCCAAACATGGTACATTGGAGGCTTCCCTGGGGCTGGGGCTTTGGGGGAGCCGCTTGCAGAGCTAAGAACAAGGGCTGACTCCAGGCACTGCCTTTTGACAGCTTAGAATTGAATTTGGTTTTACATGCTTCCAACAGCAGCTTTCCAAAGGTCTTTGCCAGGCATATTTCCATTTGAGTTCATGATATAGTGTTTTCTGTTTTGAGAGAGCTTATTCAAACTGAAATATGATTTATTTTACTGCTCCTCCCTCTTCCCTAACAGACAAACTTCACAAACAGACTGTGAACCTCACTTCATTTCCTTCAGGGTGTTACAGTGCCAGTTTCAAACAGTGCCTTCTATTCACTAACTGCTTTGGCCTGTATAAATATTATTTTTTTTCAGTCTGACGCAGTTCACAAAATACGTTAGATTTCAAATGTTGCTGGTGCCACTTTCCAGAAGCAGACTCCTCCACAAAGTTATCACTGCATGAACTTGCCTGGATAAATCTCCATTTCAGTCTTGTGCAGAGAGGCAATCTAACTTGCTCTGACTGGACAAGAGGCTTATGAAAAGGCAAATTAAGTATTTCAGGCATATGCTGGTTTTTCTGTGCTTCATTTTTTGTCTTTCTGAATGTTTAACTTTCTGTCACTCCTTTTGCTCGTGCTGTCACTGCAGTTCTTTGCAATCTTGGATGGGCTGTCCATGTGCTTAAAATAACACCACACTATCTTTGTCTCCCTTTTTGAAAACCAGGCCACCCTTGGCCAGTCTGCGTTGCTCTTAAAACCTCTGAGTCATAATTAGTGATTAGTGGTTCTACTAATCTTCTGTACAGATGGAGGCCAGTTCATTCTCAGAGACTGTAAAGAGGATAAAGCTATCGGCACAGGAATATATTAGCTTAAATACCCTCCCACACACATATACGCATGTACACTTTTGCCTGCTAATTGGTCTGTCATTTATTTAAGCATGCATCAACCCTTGATGCTGGGGAAGGAGAGGTGAGAAGGGTGATCACAATCCTGGCTGTAGCCTCAATGTCTCACTGTCACTGACAGTCCAATCAACACTGGACTGAAGACTGTGTTTCTGTGGTTGATTTTCTAGCTGCAGTGGAATAGGTGCTGTCTCAGTGATGGGTCCCCTAGTGTTAGTTGTCTTGTTTGCCATCAAGTGTAAGTGTGTGGTGCCAGCACAGCTGAAAGTGCTGATGGAGAAGATATTGCACACAGCACTCATACCACATGGCACTGCTAATTATAGAATCATAGAATCACCAGGTTGGAAGAGACCCACCGCATCATTGAGTCCAACCATTCATAACAAACACTAAACCATGTCCCTCAGCACCTTGTCCACCCGTGCCTTAAACACCTCCAGGGATGGTGACTCAACCACCTCCCTGGGCAGCCTGTTCCAGTGTCCAGTGACCCTTTCTGTGAAAATTTTTTTCCTAATGTCTAGCCTAAACCTCCTCTGGCAGAGCTTGAGGCCATTCCCCCTTGTCCTGTCACTTGGGAGAAGAGGCCAGCACCCTCCTCTCCACAACTTCCTTTTAGGTATTTGTAGAGAACAATGAGATCTCCCCTCAGCCTCCTCTTCTCCAGGTGTTTTGTGAGCATCCTGGTTTTCACCTTTCTTTGGTCCAGTGTTTTCTAGGCAGAGGGATATGGACTGTGCAAGGTATACAGCATGGAGAAGGCCGTGCTTATTGGTATTCATGCAGGTAGGTTACTGGCTTATGCATGGATAAGGAACACAAAGGACTGGAGAAGGGGAGTGAAGAAGCTGGAAGAGCAGGAGAGGGTAGCAAAAGAGTTACATAGCATGAAAGGTACCTGCTGTGCAAGCAAGGAGAGAGGGGAGAGACTAGGGAATAGGAATAGTCATTCTGACCCTCTTCAGTTGTGTGTCAAAACCTTCAGTACTCCAAGTTTAGCACAAACTAGCAATAAGGTGTGGGAAAACAAGCAGGTGGTGGGGGGGAGGAAAACAGGCAGCAGAAATTGCAATAGAAGAGAGAAACTGAAGTGGTAGTTAGGATGAAAGAAAAAAAAAGGGTAGGAGGAACCAATCCCTCCAAAAAAGTGGCTGTACTAGGTGAAGAGGTCGTGCTGAGTATAGAATTGCCTGGCTAATGCCAGATTGGATGTGTCTGCCTGACAGTAGTTCTGGGAGAGCAAGTATGGTGGTATAGACAAAGCCCATTGGGAATCTGGTAGGCAGGTGCACTTAGCAGGCATTCAGGTTGGGGTTTGCTAAGCTGTAGTAAAAGTCAGAGTAAGTAATTCCTCTCTAGTTTCAAGCGTATTGTATCTGTTCAACTTACTCGGAGAGGCTGGAGTGTACTGTATTTGCTGTGGGTTTCCATACCCTTTGCCGAGGAGTCACAGAGCTGCCAACCACCAACCCCAGCTTGGAGCTCTTCTCCTGGCAGCTTCCGAGTTGCAGAGACAACTACTCAACTCTTGCTGGCCCAACAGCTTCTTACTGCTGGAACCTCTTACAGGCAGGCTAGATTCCTTTTAAACTTGGATTTTTCTTGCTTAGCAAACTTACATGGCCCAGAGCACAGCTGAATTGCACATCTCAGATCCATATTTGTTTGGAAGCCCTGGATCCTCCAAGGAGCTGCACTTTTGAGGTACTGAGGGGCATGGTTTAGAGATTGGTGGGAATGGTTGGACTCGATGATCCGGTGGGTCTCTTCCAACCTGGCAATTCTATGATTCTTTTCCTCCAGCTATTCCTGTCCCTGTGGTTATCCCCACAGGGCAGAAGTTGGCACCACCCAGGTAACCTTCATGTCATTTCTCTAAAGAAACACTGACTCACTGTTTATTTTCCATCTTATTTTGAGGCTTTGGAGTCTGTTTTGGAGACAAGTGCAAGTTTTTTTAGTCTGAAAATACTCTTCCAGAATTGTCTTAGCTGCTTGCCCTTAGGTTGCTGGAGCAGTCTGTACCAGCTGGCTGGATCTGACCTGGCATCCTCCTGCCTGATGCAGGGCCAGCTTATGTTTTTTTCATGAAATCTCTGATATTGAGCATTGCGTGGAGAGCTTTTGTAGTCTTATGACTGTAAGAATGTTAGCTTTTACAAAGTAACTTGGGAGGGGCAAGAGACAACTTCATCTCCTGTTACTTAAAAGGTATAGAGCTGATCAAAGTTACTTCTTCTGCATTAAACAAGGAGGGCAAGACATCTCTAGCACCTCACTACATACCAGGTGTCTGGGGCAGCTGGCATGAGTTGCCCTATGGAGGTGTCTGGATGGATGGTAGTTTTTGGAGGCAGCCCCAGGCAAGGGGAGCAGGACTGACTCATCTGTCAGATCATAAGGACCTGGCAGCCCTGCTTCTCTTCCTAGCAACATCAGTAAGGATTTTGCTTTATACTGTACTCTGTAGCTTTCTGGAGCCTGTTGTTGGCCTCAAATGCTTAGTACATGGAATCTCCTCTTTAGGGGAGTTTAGCTGGACCAAGGGGGCTTGGTATGTTTAAGAGGCAGGAAGCAACTATGTGCCTCTGATCAAGTGTCGCTTTGAAATGTTTGATCCTAAGGTTCTTGCTTTCCATTCTGATAAAAGTGAGTTAGTTTGTTCCAGCTGTTCGATTTATTTTTTCTATTAAAATAGATCATTGGATTATAAAAATTGGGGTGGAGATGTCTTCACGATTTGTCCTCTCTGTGTGCAGTGAGTGCTCAGTTGTGAGCATACATAATCCAAGGAGAGCATCCAGCTAAAGAGAAGTTGTTCTTGCTCCCAGGTTATGTGTTTAATTATTTTTTCCAGAGCTCCTCCCTGTTAGGTAGCATTTCATGATGTTCCACCTGGCCTGTATCTTCCAGCCCATGTTGGTCCTGGGCTGTGTTGTTCCCTTGGTATCAATCTTCCTACCATAGTTTATGCAGAGGATGTGAGTCAGTGGTGGGATTGAAGAGCTTGCTGTATTCACATCACATAAAAGGAGATTAATAATACTGAGCTGTGTTTGTTGAGGAGGAAGAGGCTTGTATTTTAGAATGCCAAGTAACTGCCTGTGTAAATTTGAGAACTGGATATTACAGCCTCCATTTTTTATTTTCTGTTTTTGGTGAAAGCAGTGTCATAAATTTATCTGATGTTTCTTTTGGAGAGGAGCTCAGTTTTTGTGTTGTTGTGCCCCTCCTGACACAATTGGAATCCATGTATCAAAGTCCAAACGAATATGAAGCCTTCTGGGTTGATGCAACAGAGCAGGAGAAATCGGGGAGTGGGGCTGGGTGTCCTTTTAAGTGTAACTTGATGTTTTGCATCAGAAAAGAATCCTGCAAAGGGAGCAGCAGGTAGATGCTTTACTACTGCATCTCTATCAACAGCAAACTGCACTCCTGGAGACCATCCTGACCCCAGAACAAATTCAGATTGACAGCCAAGGGTCTCTGTCCACACTCCCATTTCCCTCCCTGACATGGTGGCCTGCATCAGAGACAGTGGATCCAAGTGTTTTTTGGAAAGGAGCTGGGGAAATCCAGTGAAACACCGTACCTGAGGGTAATAGTCTCAGCAGGGATATGTGGAGACGTGAATGTATGAAATTAGGGTAGGCATGCTGAGATGACCAGCTCTGGTTAGCTTCATTTACCCAAATACCTTCTGACTGGTAGCTAAGCATCCCAGCTGCCACAGGACTAATATCGCAGTCCCAGAGTTTGAATGGTCAGGTGGAGGTGACTAAGTTTTAGTGCTCTGCCAGGTTGTAGCATGGGGGCCCTAGCTGCTGGCCTTTTCTTCCAAGTGACGGGATAGGACAAGAGGGAATGGCCTCAAGTTCTGCCAGGGGAGGTTCAGGCTGGATATTAGGAAAATAATTTTCACATAAAGGGTCATTGGGCACTGGAACAGGCTACCCAGAGAGGTGGTTGAGTCCCCTTCCCTGGAGGTGCTTAAGCCATGGATGGACAAGGTGCTGAGGGACATGGTTTAGTGTTTAATAGGAATGATTGGACTTGATGATGCGGTGGGTCTCTTCCAACCTGGTTATTCTATGATCTCCTGGGCAGGGGTATGCAGGGACAAAGAACCGGAGGGGTGATGGCAACTCCCAGCAGGCACAGAGTTGTTGGCGCAGGGGTCTCTGCCTGCCTGGCACAGCACAGGGGGCTGGCACGGCGAGGTGTTACTGCCCAGAGCTTTCATCTTGTTCTGTGCTTTTGGTTGGTAACTGCTGGTTTTTTACTTGGTTCAGTTTCATAATAAAGGGGTTAATATTACAAAGGAAAAAGTAGTATTTGTAATGCTCTCCCAGCTCGCCTTCATTTTTAACAATCACGTTTCAACCTCTTGTGTCCCTTGACTCATACTGGAAGGGCTTTTGTTTCTGAATCTGTAATCAAAGCAACAAATGTGAAGGTTACTTCCTTGGGATTATATGGCAACGGAAGAAGTCTGGGATCGTGCCTCCCTTCTTCCCCTGACTTGAATGTACAGAAAACATGAAGGCTTAGTATATGCACGCTGTTGAGTACTCCTTGGGTTTCTCCAGTCCTCTTAAGCAAGCAGGGTGTGTGATTTGGAGGTAAGAGACTGTTTTGATTTCTGATGCTTATCAGGGGCAGATAATATTGTTTAGTGTTGTTACATTGTGCCTCAACGACGTCATGCAAACCTCAGAGATGTGAGTGCAGGAGAGAAGGCAGACAGAAAGCAGCATGGAGCAAAGTGAATTATCTTTGGGGTACGTCAGAATTGCAGGCTGAAACCTTTTTGCTTATTGGTTGCTTTGCCCTGCGAGACATCAGTCTATAGAAATTTCTTTGCATCTCTTGCACTGCATTGTGGAGATAAGGGTCTGTTTGTTTACTCCCAGCATTTACAGCTGCTTTTTCCTGCCTTTGTTTTAAGTGCTGCCTTAGCAAAGTGCTAAATGTAGACTTGATGCTGGTAACTTTGCTGCAGCTGGAGAGCAGGACTGTAATTTGACTGTGAAGAAAATGTATTTTCAGAGATCACCCTTATAGGCTACTCTGAGATATGATTTATACCAAACAAAGCACAGATTCATAAGTCCTGAGAAAAGGCAGTCAGTGCCTGGTACAGTAGCCCCTTTCAGCATCTATTAAAAGTCTCATCAGTAAGGTCCCCATTGCTCTTGCCCTCTCCTTCCCCAAAAAAACCCTCAAGAAGAGGTTGGCACTGGAGATGCAGCAGTGCACATGGAGCTCATTAACAGCTGTTAAGAAAGAGCCTTTGATCTGAAGTGCTTGTTTTGCTTTAAAAGTGAAGTGTGGAACAGTTCAAATCCATTAACTGCCCTCCAAGTGCCTGGCAAGTTGCTGGCTGCCAGGCACTCATGGCTGGGCAGGCTGACTCCTTGCTGCAGAAACACTGCTCAGTGCCTGTTGCAGCCAATATCCACTATTTTGACTTTTTCCAGAAATCTTGGGATTTCAGGCTTTGCTTGGTTTATTTACTTGCTGTTTATATTTTTTTGAGTTACAGAAGTGAAAGGGAATTCAGAGGGATTGTGATATAGCCCTTTCTTTTTTTTTAATTATTTTTCATCGTCTGCTTACCTAATGTCTGTTCAACCCTGGTGTCTGGATTTCCTCAGGGGCTGCTGCCAAGTGTGAGAGCAGCTGGAAAAGTCCAGGGGGAGCATGGGGACAGGGTAGGGAATGACGTTGGTGAAAGGACCCTGGTGGGGAAGTGCAGGAGGAGATTGAAGATACCCTCAGAAGATGTGGTGCTGCCTGGAGAAGATGGCAGATATTTGGTCAGGGCTTGCTTCAACTGTGTCTCCTGTCTCAGGTGTCTTCCCTCCAAAACCCAAGCTGGGGTGAGCAGGGAGGTGGTGGAGAAGCAACAAGTGTGGTGGACGGGGCAGAGGAGCAGCCTGTGAGAAGCTGTCAAAGAGATGGAGAATTTCAGGGCTGGAAAGAATCAAAGAGTCATCACAGGGTGGCAGGGTGTGAGTCTCTGTGGAAGGGAAATCCCTTGCTAAAGGGTTTTTTTTTAGTCTTCTGTAAGTATTTCTGTAACAGGGGTGGTTGATTTTGTTTCAGGCAGGTTAGGAGTAGCTTCTAGGGTGAAATAAAAGACAGGGAAAGTTACCAGAAGCGCTTCACAGAGTATCTCTTGAGACTCCTGTTGCAGAGGCGTAAGCAAAGTAGCAGGAGCTTAACTGATTTGCCTCCAACTTTGTGCTGAGGACTGAAGGCCAGAACAGGTTGCCTGCCCCACGGTGGGTACCACTTGTTCAAGGGCAGAGGATGATGCTGCCTCCTCCCAGTGCTCCTTCTGGGGCCAACACTGTATTTGCTCTGTTTGGTAGTGTTGGAAAAGCTCTCCAGTCCCACAAGATCTTCCCCCTCCCTGCCCCAAGTTCCCAGGAGATTGCACTGGAACAAAATATCACCGTGGGCTTGTGCACAGTAATGACCTAACTACAGTGCCTCAGTGCTGTCAGTGATAAGCATGTTTCCACCAGACACTAATTTGTTAGCTGTGTTCTGCCAAGGAGAGCAGATGTTGGATGAAGTATTTCATTGACTTGATAGTTGTGGCGGATTTGCACTGATTGGTTCCTATTAATTTTCCTGATTTTTAGGATTAGCTGTAGAGTTCCTTGTCTATTATTTTCTTGTTGTTATTTTAAATATAATTAAAAGTGGGAGGAATGGTAACATTGGCACCCATGGAATGATGTGAACAATTTGAGAAATGCTTTGGTTTTGAGTGTGATGTACATTTATTTAATATAAGAATATTGATGCAACCAAGAGGATGGCTAACCCATCCACCTCTGTCAGAGGGATGAAGGTGTCTACTGATAACACTACTGGTGAGGTCCCATGGCCTTTGGCAGTGATGGCAGAGGTGAGATGTTATCTGGATGCTTCTTGTCAGCTGCAGACTGGGGGGAGGGGGGGCAGCTGAATCAACCAAGGCTTTTTTGCAGAAGTACATTTCTACCTCTTCTGTGAGAAGCAATTCTGCCTGCACACTTGTAGAATGCTCATCCACCTTCTGGCGCAGAGCTAGTGCATGGGTGAACACCCTCTGCCCACCCCAGCGTGGGAGGGAGCAGCAGTGAGTACGTGAAACCACATACTGAACAGCTTCAGAAAAGGCAGCCACACTACAAAACTGCCTTGTGGGGAAAAGGGGTTAGTTTTTACCTTGCACACTCCTGGTAGAGACCAAAAAGCAGTATCTCCTCTGTTTATATTTTGCTC
Source organism: Piaya cayana (assembly GCA_013389865.1). Classification (NCBI taxonomy): domain Eukaryota; kingdom Metazoa; phylum Chordata; class Aves; order Cuculiformes; family Coccyzidae; genus Piaya; species Piaya cayana. The sequence goes on from WAAB01009542.1 coordinate 95,270, forward strand.
TTGGCAAAGAGCATCTCGTGTGGCTGGGATATCATATGTATAATTTTGCAGAAGATTGAATTCATTTGTTTCCAGGATTTTCATTTATCACTGGTTTTAGAGGTTGTTGTGGGGTTTGTGGAGGGTTTTTTTTGGTGTTTTTTTTTTGTTTTATTGCAGTGTGCTCATCATTATTTCTGAGCATTGCATTTAGAGCATTTTGGGAGAGGAGGATGCGATTTAGACCCCAATGTCCTGCCCCAGTGAGTGGGATCTATTGACCACACGAGGCCGAGCCTGTTGTGTTGTACAAATTAGCAAGCTATCTGTAAAGCAAGTGCGAGTCCCTTGCAATGAGACATAGTAGAGTAAATGGGGAGAAGTTGGCACTTGGCCCTGAAAAGCCACAATGCCTGTAGTGAGGGAGAGCACTTGGGCTGTTACTTTGCCAGATTTTTTTTAGTGGCTCAGCTGATGGGGTGTACATAGAAGTCAGTTGATACTCTGCAGGAGCCAGCTTTTATCATTGTATCTTCAGTTCATGTGGCTATTTTAGGAAGGTGCCATACAACCCAGAGGGCCACTCACCCCACCCGTTCCAGGCAGTGTGTTTCATCTCTTAAGTCTTTGCCAAACTTCAGCAGAGCCAACTTTTCCATGGAAAGCATCATCAAAGGGGCATTTGTATGAGCTTGTGCTTTTAAGTAAGTTTTCTCCAGCCTGTCTCATCTTAAAACATTATTTCTGTGCATTTTGTATTCAGTCTGGTCTTCAAGTGTCTGTCCCTGCCTGGCTGCTCCTGAGAGCAGCACAGGGACACCCTGAGGTTGGGAATTGCTCTGTACAGTTCTTGCAGTTGCTGTGGGTGAATATCCCAGGAGTCTTGGGATGAGAGTGTGCAGAGCCAGGGTGGGCTGGCGCTTGAGGTCACCCTGGTGAGGTGAGATGGGTCCTACAACTTGGCCAACCATAGCATGGAGAGTGAGAAATGCAGCCAGCTGCTTCAGTGCGTCTCTGGCTATTTAACATTAAGCAGATACTGGCTTCTGTTAATGTTAATAGCAAGATAACAAATGATTTAAGGCAAAATACTAGCCCTATTAAAGTTAATGGCCAAATTCATTGACTACCTTGGAGCCAGGACTTCAGCCAAGGGTTTCTTTATGACTTAAAGATTAAGAAGGAGAGGCAATACGTCTGGGCATGTGGTTTGACCCCTGTAAAGCTGGTGGAAGCTCTGCCACTGCCTTCAAAGGGATCATGTCAAGTTTTACAGTGCCTTCATGAGCTAGGCTGTAGCACCCACTGGCGCGCCAGGCTGGTGTGTACAGAGACTGGAGGGAAACCCGAGTTTTTGAATACAGAGCCAAGGCTTTGTGTTTTGCAGGAGGTATCAGTGAGTCCAGAAGACTATAAGGGGGAGGGTGTGACCATGCAGATGAGGCATCACTTGGAGCTTGTTGTACTGCACCGCTTGCTGGCAAAGGAGATGATGGAGAGGTGCTTAAAGGGATGTGATGTGGCAGCGGAATGAGGGAATGTTTCCCTTCCCCAAATCTTAAGTTGTGGGAGGATGGAGCATTTCCAGTTTCTAACTTTGTTTCCCCGGGAGCACTTTCCACCATGGGACCTTCTGTGATGGGAACCTTTGCTGGGTTGGCGAGGACTGGTGAACTGCAAACAGGCTGACAAGAAGCATGCATCAAAGTATTTTTGGAGATCTACATGGATCCTTTAAAAAGCTTCTGTAGAAATGCTGGTATAAAACCAAACTCTTGTTTATTTTTCTTATTCATTAAAGCTCTGAGCAATTTTGAGTGCTGGAACACTACGGTGCTTTACTCTCCCAACAGACACACTTGGAAACTCTGAGGTAATTTCAAGGATTATAGCTTTTTTCCTTCTTCCCCTTCAGCTGTATGCAGGCCCCTTCCTTCCAGGACAGGCAAAGGCTTTTATTTTCCTGAGATGTGCCTACTTAGGCCAGCTCCATATTGCAATACATTCTTGCATCTAATTTCATATTTTTATCAGTCCATGCACGTTTACAGGCCAGACGTAAGCCAGCCAGTTGTATCAAAGTCAATGAAGCGATGCTGATCTAAGGCAGCTGAGGATCTGATCCTAAATGCCTTCAGGAAGGAAGGGGGGGAAAAAAAAAACCAAAATGCTGATGAAAATCTGAGGTCAGTGTAGGGGCTTCAATCTTAAGCTTTGAAATCTCTCACAGGCTTACGAGTTACAGAAAAGAGGCTTGGGAGAAGAAAAAGCCAAGCAACCCTTACAGGAAATTACTGTTGATGTTTTATGGCTGGTTAACTGCAGCTCAGGTAGCCATGAAATTCTCTTAAGTGCAAGTCTGATTCTCTGGGCTCTTGTTGCTGCCTTAGAGCCACTAGTCAAAAGCAAGGAGGCATGATTTTGGGGGCCCCATGCTGCAGGCTTTGTGGGGGCCGTGTCTGTGTGGCAAAGGGACAGCACTTCTGATCTAACCATGTGCCTCTTGTAAGCCAGTGAGGAATATTGCTCTTTTTTTATTTGTTATCCATATGATTTTCTCCCCCGCTGTGACTGCTTGAGCCACCTGCTTGTTTCAGGAAAAAATGATCCAGTCTTTAGAATCCATTTCTGATGATGCACCACAGCCCAATGTCTTGCTTTTAAAACTGCAGGCTAAAGGCTTTGTTTGGCCGTTTATTTAGTGAAAATCAGTGCAGGTTTTTGGTACCTGTAAAATCTCTTCTGGGGCTTACTCACTTGGCATTGAATCTAATTTCACTTGGTTACCTTACAAGGAGCTTATGGAAGTAACGTGCACAGGTCTGCTCAGCTGGGACCAAATTCCTGGTGTCGTATTTGGGTGTTGGCCAGGCAAAGCCCTTGAGGATGCTCAGTATCAGCCACACCTGGAGAAAAGGGGCTTGTCTTGGGAGGAAGGGAAGAGATTTGCTACTTCTAAAACATTTCACGTGGATTTTGGGCTATTAGAGACCTGAAGCCTCACCGGATGGAGGGTAGGGGAGAGACTAAAGCTTCTTACAGGAATTTGTTTACATGAATGCAGGAACCTGGCACAGCCTTCTTGTCCACAAGAAGTTGTACCACAAAGTGTGTGCTGAAGCCCAGAGTGTGGCACGTCCCAAAAGAGAGCAGCTGGGATGCATATACAGACCTCCAAGCATTTCAGTGGAAGAAACTGTTCCAGGGATGGGGGTTTTTTTGCTTGTTTGTTTTTCCTACGCTCTCTAGTAGTAAAGACTCCAGACCTGAAAACAAAAAATAGGAGTTGGTGGAAGACGTGACCAGCTGTGCCAAGTGATGTTTCTTTAGTTTGTTGAGTTCTGGGAGGTGAAATCGGGCCTGGAGGGAGCGCACCACATTCAGGTTTGCTTCTGACATGAACCCTTCATGACTCATAATTTCTAATTCCTAAGTTACAGTTCAGGAGATAAGTTATTCTATCAGCTTTTTTTTTTTGCCTAAGTTTTTTTTGAGGTTTCCTGTTTACACCCTGTCTAATTACTTTTTTCTTTTATTTTTTTTTTTTTTCTAACTGGATGACACACATGGATGTCTAAAAATATTGTATGTAACAACCAGCTTCAAACAGGGAGGAGGTTTCTGCTGAAGAGAAATAGCATAAATATCCTGTATATGTTTTGTTTTCCCAAATAAACATTCAGGCTCAGGATGTCACAGGGAATTACTTTTAGTAGCCAAGTAGTAGGGGTTTTTTTCTATGTTGCTCATTTTTTTCTTTTTAAGGGACTCATGCTTTGGGAAATCTGCCTTAATGATTTTAGGTAGAGAACTTGTATTTTTTTTGTGTCATAAGTGAGATGGAGAAAAAAAGGAGGATTCTTTATTTTCTGGCTATATGAAACCTTTCTGAACATGTTAACCTGCTACATAGAATCACAGTCTCACCCTATGGTTTTAATTTCCACACATGGAGATTCTGAGAATTGTGTGGGTTTTCTCCATATCTGCATTTTTTTACTCAAGATTAGGGTAAGCTCCATTCTTGCTAAAATACCCACAGCCAGTACCTGCCTGTAATTTAGGAAAGCTGCAATGTTTTGATATTATTGTATTTCTGCATCAGACGGTGTTTGTCTCCTTTTCCTTCTTCTGTGTGTTTGAGATTTTATTACTTGTGTGCAAAGCATAATAAGTGACTTGGGGGAAACAACAAGAATCCAGTATCTCAGTACGGTTTTGCAAAAAAATAGGTCTATGCATTACGTCACTGTTAATGTCCCTTTTGGGAGTGAGATGAGATACAAGGATACTTCATGAATTTTATGCTGATACCTCTTTTACTGGCTAAAAGCTGAAATATTAGGCTTTAAAAGCTAACTGAAAAAGACCAACTTGGGGCATGTTGCAGAAGTATAGTGGAATTGTTTATTTGTATAGACAATGTAAAATCAATAAGAATAAGCTGAAAACAGATGTGTGTATATATATCTCAAGACTGCTCTTGCCACCTCTTAATTGAGCCAGCCAGCTGTGCTCATCTCATGATGGATTGGTTCAAGTACATTGAAAATCAGTTATATTGTTCAGATTAGCAAGTCATGCTGAATAAAAGATGAAAGAAAATGTATCTGTTAGGGGCTCCTTGGGGTGTTGGGTCTTTGAGGAGCCCAGCACCCTGAGAGATGGGAAGCCAAGTATGAGTCTCTTCACAGAGCCAGAGGAAACAGGCCTGTGAGCAGATGTGCTGCAGGGAAATAAATCATGCTGGTCTCACTGGGGGAATTAAAACCAAATCCTTTACTGCTTCAGCTGCAAGACCTCAGGGTCTCTGATGGCTGAGCTGAAGGCATTTTTCCATGGCCAAAATCCCTCATGTATCCAGTGATACTGTGGTTGTGAAGTCCTCTTCACGAAGCTCTCCAGCTTTTCTTCAGGCAAAAGAAGACCAGACCATTGACATCTGTGACTGTGCTGGAGCATGTGGCATTGCTGCACTGAAGCAGTGTTGCACCTCTGCCTCATTGCAATACAGGGCAAGTGGAAGGTCTTTGATACTCCAGAGTTTGTGAGGTGGTCTTGCGGCAGCAATTACCTCTGAACCTTTCAGTTCTGTCCTCTGTATGAATGAGACTTGAAGAGTGTAAGTACTGTGTTGTATAGAGAAGCCCTGTCTGTGCAATGGGGCAGCTCCATGTGAGGAGGGCGTTGTCTCGTGGAGATCGACCTCTCCAGCGGGCCACATTCCTGATGCAGGATGGGCTGGTGTTGTTCTGTGAGAGCAAATTGAAGTGATTTGTTTCTGATTGTGTTTGTAAGTACGAGTAAGCCAAGTGAAGTGTGCTTTGCCCCATCAGGAATGGGGTGGGAGTATTTGGAGTGAGCTCTCGCACAGCTGCAGAAACCAGGGTGCTGGTCACTGAAACCCTGTGTTTGCAAGGGGAGGTTTAGGGCTGATGTTTGGACTATCCTCGTTAACACTACTTTGTTCAGGGATTGGAGCCTTCCAAATGCAAAGCTGGTAGTCAGCCTGGGAGCTTTGACTTCCTCAACTGGGCTGTGGTGTGACACAGTGAGTATCCATGTTGTGCCTCTTAACCCAGGTGGAGAAAGCATCTTAGCAGGGATGGAGCCCTCAGGTGTGCATGCATGGGCTAGGGGGGCAGAGGGCTGCAAGCAGCAAATAGAAAGGGTTTCAGAAAGTCTCTCTTCTTCCTTGAGCTATCAGCTTGGGACATTGCCTTTGTGTCCCACCATGCAACAGACCATTCCTGGGGTGACACAAGCCCATTGCTACACGGAGCTCTGGGGATGCATGTGGGAGCTGATGGGTTTGTCACAGTAATGGTGTTTCATGGTTCTTTCTTGCCAAGTACTCTAGCATCTTCTGCAATGTCTTGACTGAGCTTTCCAATACTCTGGGAAACAGCTCTATTTCTTCTGAGATCAATTTCCTGGAGTTTCAGGTATCTAAACAGTATCTGTATCTGTACGTGTAAATCAGGCTTTTAAGTTTGTGTCCTTATTTTCTCGCGTTAATAAAATCAGGGATAATTACATGTTGCCTATCTTCAGGGGTGTCATGAAACTTAATTACTTTTAAGGTGCTTTACAATTATCTTGGATAGCTGAATAGAATCACAGGTTATGGTTGGTATTTCTTTTATGTTTTAATCTTCCTGGCAACCTTCCTTTCTCCTCAGCACAAGGCTTTGTGGATGTGTTTGCTATAATAGAAACCTTTTTTACTTAACAATAGACAACCGAAGCAATTAAAATAGTCAGCAGTGATTAATGTGATTTCACTGGGTGAAAGCTAAAGCACCTAGCAATTAAATAATGGCAACCCTTGTGCTATCTCAGAGCAACAGGTGGGGCATGATTTAAAAACACTGTTGGGTCACTTTGTGACAGGAGCAGATCGGTAACAGTGTGGCAGAGCCAGAAATATGCACCCCCTGGAAGGGTGTGCTGATGAAATGATTAATTGATGGTAACATGTGATTTCTTTGAGTGCATAATGGCAGATCTTCAGCTTTCTGGAACAAATTGGACCCCTGATCAGATTGTAATGGACTTAAGGGCTCCAGGCAGCGTGGTTGAGTGGATAAATCACAGGGAGCTTGCTGGAAACTGGATTTGGAATGGTGTAGCTTTGCTCCCAAAACCCAAAGGAGAAGTTGCTGGAAGCAGTCTCTTGCCAGGAGTGCAGAGCATGGGGCTGGTGCAGTACCGAGGGGTGCAGCTGTGCTCTGCACAGAGGACGTGGATGCTGTCTCTGTGGTGGTGCAGCCTCTGCTCTGATGCCTTGCACACACAACAGGTTGCTCTTCATCTGCTGCTTCTGTACAACTTCATGTCTACAGCAGCAGCATACATGAAAAGGAAAGGCTGTATTTCAGCTAGACACACTCTGCAAATGATCTTTTTACCAGTATTGTTATTTTAGTGAGCAATGCGATGATACATGTTTAGCAGTGCCAGAAATTGCCAGTACTGGTACCACAGATGCCGTAGCCCCATTTTCTTGGATGCTAGATGCTCATATCTGACCTGTTTGCAGAGCAAAACGGGAGGGGGCTCCCTCACAGCTTTTAGTCAAAATGAGCTCAATTAGTTGAAACAATAATGCTTTGTTAATTTGGCTTCATGAGGCTGAAATGGGCTGGCTGGTGACAGAAGAGGCTGTGTTTTGATGGCCCTCACTGTGCAAACAGCCACGTGTTGAAAGGGAGGCAGTGTTGGGGGAAGGCCAGAGGTGTTTTTTTCAGTTATATTGCCATTGAGTATAAACTGTATTTATTTTTAAGTCTTTATAAGGTTTGGATGTGCAGCATCTTGGGGCCAGGAGGTGATGAGGGGATGCCAGTGGCAGTAGAGCTCAGCTTTGTCCTTGTCACTATCCCTGTGGAGCCAGTGGGATGTGAAAGAAGGCGGCACTGTGTTGATCTTTAATTCCTCTGGGAAACCCTATCTAAGAAAACCACCCTCAGCCTCTGCTCACAGATAGGAATTTATAGTCTGAGAGAAGCTTGCGCTGTCAGGAAAATGAGTTACTCTGAGACCGAGAGAAGAAATATAAAAGTCAGATTTCCTTCCCCAGCTGTCACCCATAGAACATTGTTAAGTCAGTCCTCACCAAGGCAGACAAGAGATCCAGAAATAGTACAAATTTTAAATAATGTAAAAGCTTTCATGGAAATGTATTAGATTTCAAAAGGGCAGATATTAAAAGGGCATAATGGCTTAATGTGCAGCTATTTGAGAATTTCTGTCCTCTTAAAAAGAGAGAAAGACACATTTTATGCAAGAAATCAGTGTGACACAGAGCGGGAACCAAGGTGATCCAGTTATAATGTTCGAGGTTGTGAAGCTCATCCTGTTCTTAATCATTCAGTTCAAGCGCCTGTCTTGGCGCATGCAAACACCTGTAGAAGAATCGTATGGAGGCAGTGGGTTCTAATGCTGCTGAGAGCATTAATGTACTGGTAGAGACTCCATCTAGAGACCGGGGACCAGATTTGGTCTCATTCATGCGCAGGGATGGTTGGATAGATGGCAGTTTCACAGGTCCCCTCCTCACCAGAGCAAAAGGCTATTGCTGCTGCTTGTGGCTATGGTACTAGTTGTACTGACACATCCTCAGATTAAATTCTCACAGCATTTATGTCACTTCTATCTGATCCTGAGCGCTGCTAAGCACCCTTAATGCGGATTTGAGGGTGATGGGAGCCAAGAGTGCTGAGGCAGCTCTCCAGACTGAGACCTTGGAGAAGGACACACAGCTTCAGTATGGAGTCGATGTGCTTATCAGTGCAGGTTAAACACTTGCTACGCTCTATACTTGCGGCTGAGCCATGTGTGGGCCTGTGCAAGCCAGAAAAGCCACAGATTCTGCCCTTCTTTACAGGGTTATGTTGTTGTCTTTGCAGATGACAGAGGGCCGGCACTGCCAGGTGCATCTCCTTGATGACAGGAACTTGGAGCTGCTGGTTCAGGTACAAACTCCTCTCTTTTGGGCACCAGTAGCAGGGCCAGATTTCTCTGCTTATTTTCTTTAGCAGTGATATTGGGGGGTGGTGCAGAAGTGATATTTGAAGAAAAGTTATCTCTTACTAGAGCAACTCATAGAAGTGGAATAAATAGGCATGCTTTAAGGTGTACGTGCTCCTCCTTAGACCCAAATTAGCAGGAGGATTTCCCTTAGGCATTAGTGCTTGGTGGGCAAAATATCTGCCATCAGTTCCACACGTAGTTTCTCATCTGCTTTCACCAAAGTTCATGGATTGAACCCCTTAGGGCAGTGTTTTCCTGTCATTTAGAAGGGAAGAAAAGTCTGTTTGGTGGGATGTGTTTTATTCCCATAACAGAACTTAAAGCGTACTTTAGTACACTATTTCCTTAATTGAAAAATCCCTCCAGCTGCAAGAGCAGGAAAGCCTGAGCTGTCCCATTTCTCCCCTGGAAAGAGGAACACAGCAGTCAGTCCGTGCACTTCAGCTTGATGTTGCGGGTTAAGTACATAATTGTCTCTCAGACTGCCTCAAGTCTGATGGAGGCACCTTGTGTATTGAGTTGTACAACAGGATTTTAACTTGGTTGTGTGTACTTAAATGTCAATATTCACAGAGTAAAGTTTTAATTCATTTCAGTCCAGGCTTCTCATATATAATAAATTATTTTTATTCTTTCAATAGCCCAAACTGTTGTCTCGGGAATTACTGGATCTGGTGGCTTCACACTTCAACTTGAAAGAAAAGGAGTATTTTGGAATAACATTTATAGATGACACGTAAGTGTGCTCATTTATTTTAAACAGCTGTGTGATTATTGAAATGTGAAACCTACCCCTGGCACCGTGGCAGCTCAGCATGATGGAAAAATAACTTCTTAATTTGAAGAAGATAGTTTCTTCTGCCCTGTGCCTTTTGACAGAGGAAAGGGGAAGGCACAAACCAGAAAATATTTGGAGTATATCTGCTGTGCACAAACCAGAGAATACTTTTAAAATACCTTCCTGATGCTTTAGCTTTTCGTGTTTGTCTGTCAAGGTGGAAAAAATCAATTTAGCAATAATTTCCCACGTGAAAACCCTTAGCTTTCCAACTCTATTTCAGTAACAAAGAAAAGGTTTTGCATTTATTTTCAAAATTAATTGCACCTATTGCTTTGCATTTCAATCTCAAATGTATTACTATGTTTTTTAAACCTAAACTTCCCTAGTACCAGTGAAATATGAGGTTCTTCCTTGCCATAGAAAACTTCCCTCTGGCTTCCCTATTACTTCTATCTATCTAAACTATTCTGTAGACTACCAGAAAGAGCTGTGAAAGCAGAATATGCTCAAAAGTGCTCAATATGCTTTCTGGTGGCTGGAGTATGGTAAGCACATGAAGGTGTTTGTACTTTGTCATCACTGCTGATGTGAGTGGGGCAGCTCAGGCAGCCACTGCTGCCCTTTTCTAGTGGTACTGCTGGGCTGGGTGGGATGCTGTGGCTGGGCTCTGGAGCACATGGGAGATGAATCCAGAGTTGGCTGGATTAATTGAAATTGCAGCTCATGCTTAGACTAATCTATCAGCATTGTATTGAAGTGCTTCCCCGGACTCCCTGGACTGCTGGGTGCAGAACATCGCTCCCCAGGGCCACTGTGTTCAGAAGAGCTACCTTTAGCTTCCCTGAAAAGCTGAAGCAGAGTTGCTTTGAGTAGTGTGGAAATGGTTGTGCACTAACACAGCACTGAGATAAACCACCTCTTTTCTGTGCTGCTCTCTTTTGCTACTTTTTATGGTGTCTTGGGTGGAAGACTTCACCCTCAAATCATGTCAGAGCTGTGTTTCTCTCCACCCTACCAAGGCAGTTCCCATCTGCAGATGCAGGGCTGGCTGATGGAGCTGGTAGGAACCACTTGCTCTGGGATCCTTACCACAGCACTGTTATTTTTACCAGCCACTCTCATCTTGGGCTCTCCCTAGCATATATTTACCACATCCTTGTCCTTTCAAGTGTTAGAAAACACTTTCTTCCAGCTCTTCTGTAAATCCCTTGTGGATGCTGTTTGCACTTGGTTTATTTTCTCCCCAAGAAATGCTGCTGTGAAATTCCTCTGGAGGTTTTTTGTTGCTACTACTACTTCATGATGCACTTTAAAGTGCTGCCAGGTGAATACCTAAAAGATTTTTGGCTTCCCTAGGACCACCACTGGGAGTCTAGAGGCTTCCTTGAGTGTAAGGGACTCGGCTGGGTGCTTGGAGCAAAGCCTATGGCCTCTGGAGGGCACCCATGCCCCAGCCTTTGGGGCAGCCACAGACTGTGCTTCTCAGCCTTGGGTCCTCAGGGAGGTTGTTGGGCTTTAGGGACATTTCTGGTTTCATTCTGGCTTCTTTCCAATTTTAGCCAGGGCAGTCACAGCACAGAGAACTGCTGCTGCATCAAATGACTGTGCCTGCAGTAAACCTCTCTGCTCTGAAATGGGAGTTTGTCATGCTGGGACTGGGGATGGCACAAAGCAGCCCCAGTGGGGTTTACAACCACAGAGCTCTGTAGTCCCTGTGCAGCAGGAGACCTCTTTCTACTGTAGGCAAACATCCACCCTCTGCTACAGATCAGATCCTCCTGCTGTACAGACAAGTCAATGGAAGCATCCCCATCTGTGGAAAAGGAGAGTATTTCAGTAATATTTTTTTTCTGGGTGCTGTGCTATAGGTGGTGTCCTGCAGCTGAGAATATGTGCAAAGAGCATTATCTACCATCCAAAAGTGAATTGCACCAAAATGTGGATGTTAAGGAAGAAAGGAAATTGTGATTAGAAGTTTGTCTGCCTCTGAGCCGATCTCACACTTGTTAAAGTAACACTTGGAGCGTACACAAACGCTGAAAAGAACTCACTTCTGTATTTCCTGTTCCAGTTCTTAATCACCTCCCCAATCTGTTTCCATAGAGGTCAAAGCGTTTGGCTGCAACTGGATCACAGAGTCCTGGATCATGACTTGCCCAAGAAACCGGGGCCTGCAACTTTGTACTTTGCCGTTAGGTGAGTAATTGTTTCCACCAAGAAAACATTACCACTTGAGTTAATCACTAGGGGGGTTTGTTTAAAGGAACTGATTGTAGATTTGATAAAGGAAACGTCAAAGTGCTACATTATTTTTAGAAGGAGATTAGGTCCTGGGTAAATGCCTTTGTCTTTTGTATTTAACCATGAAATAAAGTAGTTTGAAACTTGCTACTTCTTAAACTGTTGACTAGGATATTGTTCCTAGTTCCTTTCATTTAAAATGTTGTATTTTAGCCATTTGCTCTGTCTGACTTGTCTTTAATAGTGTTAAACTTGTTTAAAATAATATCGTTTGTTTAAAAAAAATCATATTTCTCCTTATTATATTTACTTAAGGGTTATCTGTACTTGAAAGAGATTGCTAATGGCTTCTTTGCTCACATAGCTTAAGCCAGTCCTCAGGAGAGAATAAAATCCCTGGCAAAGTGATGGTTTTGGCCAATGTGATTGCATTACTTTGGGCTTTTTCTGGCAAAACTTTACTGGTTAAAGGCCTGAAAAAAAAAAGGAGTCCTATGAGACAGAGCTGTGCTGGCAGAAAAGGCCAAGCATCATATTCTTAATATTGCTGGAGTTTTTGTTTTCCTTACAGTCTATGATGAAAATGAGAGCAGACTGACCTCATTCACTTTTCATATCTCAATAAATTTATGCCTTGTGTGCTTAATTATTTGAAGCACTTCCAAGGCAGAGCCTCTTGTGTAGCTGGGTCAGTTGGCACTGAAGACTCACCATGTCCTCCACACCCTCGTTATTGAGGGAACAGTTCAAACAAGCAGCACACTGTTTTTGCTGAATATGTGCTTATTTGTAGTGGAGTTCAGAGCTTATCTTCCCTTCCCTGACTTTCAGCAGAAAGACAAAAGTCCATTTAGAAAGGGGTGATGGGGTCTTCTATATATTCACTGTTTGAGGATCTGGGATGCTAAAATATATGACCACCTAAGAAAGCCTTGAAGGCAGTTATATGACTAACATTTCTTTAATTTGGATTAGTACTCTTGACTTGTCCTGTTCTTTTGGGCCCTCTTTGTTGCAAGATGGTCCTCTACAGGATAAGGTGTGCAGAGATCTGGGAAGGAGTTAGTCCGAGGAGTGGACTTGGGAAAATCAACATCTAGAAGCTGACTTTAAGCCTAACTACTCCATGGTCGTAAGATCCAAAACAAGCACTTGGGAGCCAAGGAGTTGGGCAGTGAATGGGTAGTGTAGCAGGAATAGGATAGGGAAATAATTAGCAATATAGAACAGTCTGATTTGTAGAAAATATGTATTCCAGCAGAAAAAAACCCACTTCAAAACTTACAGTGCTTTACTTTGTTACAATGTTTTAGATAAGTACCTGAGTCCAGGTGTTTGCTCCATGGCATATGCCTTGGTTGGTTAATTCAGATATTTACCTCGGGTGAGCACATCTGTTTTGTTATAGCCTATTCTTTATTTAAACTCCTATGAGAGCAGCCAAAATATAGAAGTGTGGCTGTGGCTTGAATGAGAAGCTAAGTTGGGTGTGGGGCAAGTGGCATGGAGGGGCTGGGCAGAGTGCTCCAGCACTTGGCTCTCGTTCCCCTAGGCCAGACAGCAGCCATGCATGATGTGACAGCAGTGGATGCTGCTGCCGGAGCAGAGTGTCCCTTGGGCTGGGTGAGCCCTTCTTCACTGGATGTGCCTTCTGCGTGTTTGGAATAGGTTTGAAATGCAAGTATAATGAGTCAGTGCACTGAGCTGCTGGTCTTGTAACAAGTAGAAAATGTGCAACAGTATCATTTCTCAGTATCCTTCACCACTGTCCTGGACAGTCTCCCGTGGCAGTACTTGGAAGTGGGGGAGATCCCAAGATACCTGGTTATGACTATCTTTTTGTTCATAACTCGTCAGCCTTGATATTTTGCTGTTCAGTGATGAAACACATGAGAATCCTTTCAGATTTTAATTTTCTTCAGCTGGTATAAACTCACACCAGTCAGAAAGTTTTCATATGACATATACAGCTGGTGAAAGGCTCTATAATGCAGATTTATGACTTAGAAAGTGTCATTTTAGTTTCAAGGATGCTGACAGCATCAAAATAAAAGCAGTAAATACACTTTATGGTGTTCCCAAACATGCCTGTCATCCCCTGAACATCCTTGTCTCTGTGGTCCAGTGTTTTCAGTCTGTACTGTGGTGTCAAGACCATGATACAGCTTGTACCATGGAAGTAATAGAGCACACAGACTTGGCAGGAGTGGGGGCAACACCTTGGTGCCCTCTCCCTAAATCCATAGATCCTACAGTCTCTTGATGCGTACCAGCAGTAACTGGGAGCTACCTCTTTTCAGAACCAGGGGTACTATCCTGCTTCTGTCTGTCTGATTCTCAGCTGAAAGAAACTGCAAGTGCAAATGAAGTCAGTTGAGGAAAATCACCTTTTTGGTGCAGCAGAGGGAGGAAGGTTTTAGAAGGCTAAGGAAGGTCTGTGCTGTCAAGGGCTGTTCTGGAAATCACAGAATCACTGGGTNCATCAAGAGCTGCTTGGAAATGGGTTGGGAAAGGTCAAAGAGTGAGGCTCCTGCCCTCTGATAGTCTGCATTTTTGCAGAGAAACACTCAAGTGTATTTAAAGTAAAGTTTAGCTTTAGTAAAGTTTAGTTAAAGTCATTGGAAAAAAAAAATTATACTGGGTGTGATAAAGAGAGAGTGGAAATACCTGTGACTCCCACAGATCTTGGTGAAAGGTGAGTCATGAAAATAAATAGCCTTTCAACTATCTGGGGCAGGCTGCTGGGCTTGAGTCTGCACCTTGGACTGGCTTGTAAAATGGATAAATTATCTCCTTGTCCTGCAGAGGCATGCTGGGGAGTGTTTTATAATTAATTTGATGGAACATGCTGTAGGAATGAGAAATATTAAAACAATTAGTATTTAATGTATGGCTTGTCTCAAGACACAGCATAAATATTGCATACGTTCCTAACAAGTTTCTAAAGATGTTTCTAAAGCCAGCAGGTGCTACCTTTACTGCTTCCTACCACACGTTCTGTGCTGCTGGTGTGGGCTTCTTCCAATGTTTTGCAAATCATCTACATCAAGAGATCAATGGTCAGAGCTTGAGGGTGTGAGGAGCCTTAGGAGGACTGTGGGACAGGGGTTGGCTTGGTTCTGATAAACAGTGGATTGTATGCACTGTGTTGGCCGTCCAACCCTTCTGCTATCAAAAACAAGACTTTAAGCCCTGGTGTGGTCTGTGCTGCTGGGACAGTGGTGGTAGCCCAAGTCTTTGCTTGGCCAGGATGAAAAGTGTGTCTTCTCACTAGCATTAGGTGGGAGAATCTGGACCCAATGCATTCATTCTCCATAAGAAGCACAAGTATCCTGCTTTCAGACCCAGATAAAAGAGGATTGACAGGACCATGTTCACACAAATTTGTCTCTTTAAACTGTGTCAGCAGTTCCCTGCTTCTCAAATTATAGATTTGTTTTTCCTGCACCATATAATACATCTCAGCAGTGCTTGATTTGATGCCCTGAGTGAGTCAGAGAAACGCACACACAGGTTACATGCAATTTTGCAGAGTGCCAGTGGCATAGATGATACTTGGTGTAGCTCTATAATGAGCTGGGACACATCTGCTGACCTTGACTGGGCCAGAGAAACCAGCCATGAGATTCCTTTAGCTAGTAGTGCCCCTGTGGTGCGCTGGGGAAAGAGGACGCTGGGGACAGGCCCTGGAGGAAGGCAGCGAGCACTGTGTGCAGTGGTGCCTGCAAGGCTGAGCCAGTTGCAGCCCTTCCATGTAAACCTCTGGATTTGGTGCTCCTGTCACCATTAGGGTGGATGTACCTGAATGGGATAGAGCTGGCTTCGAGCACAGTTGTTGGCTCACAGCCCATGGCTGCTCACTGCTCCTGGAGCAACGATGATCCTGTGGAACTGCTGCCAGCCCCTCTCCTCCAGCCCAGTGCTGGGCTGGCTTCCCGACCTGCAACACACTGCTTAGAATTACTTTTTCCACTTCTGTGTCTTTAACTGCATGGGAAGGATGCGCTTCACTCCTTTAACATTTGACAGAGCTTTCAGATGAGATGAAAAGTCATCAGACATCTACGATCTGTTGAACAAGGAGTTTGTCATTCCCTGTGTGTTGTGAGCCTGATTTTTCTGCTTGTTTTCTCTTAATAGGCAGGATATTAAGTGCAGTAGTTCATACTTCTGTGCCATTTTATTACTAGAGAACAAAATGCTGAGGAAATAAAATTATTTAGGAGGAAGATGAAAACTATTCAAGAAAGTAACCATTTGGGGTTCTGTTTCATTTTTCAGGTTCTATATTGAAAGCATTTCCTTTCTCAAGGACAAAACTACGGTCGAGCTGTTCTTTCTGAATGCCAAGTCTTGCGTGCATCAGGTAAGCTCCAGCGTTCTTTTCAAGATCTTTGTGGATTTCCCATTTATTTCTCCTCCATTACCTTGCATAGTCCTGCAGCTCACTAGGAGCTGTGTCTAATTTCTAGGTCTTACTGAAGTGTTAGAATCTCAGCGTGCTTTCTGTCCCCCTTCACTTAAATGCTGATGGCTCAAGCAAATGGATAAAGGACGGTGGTGGTTTCCTAGTTTTGTTTTCAGAGCCTTGCTGTGTGCTCACTGCCCTAGAATGAGTCATGAATACTCAAAAGCTTTTAAGTTGTTTGAAATCTCGGTTATAACTTTGCAGGTAGACTCTCAGTGGCGTGTCCTTCTATACACTGCATGATCAAGGCAAGCGTCTCTCTACTGATCTCAAATCATATTTGTCTCAAGAACAGAAGTCCTGTTCTGTGAACTTTTTTTCCTTAATTCAATGAAGCAGTAAAGTAATAAAGACTATAAAGTAGTAATCAAAGCTAGTTAGTAAAATACTGAGCATGTTAGCTTTCTGGTTAAGAAACTTCCACAGTTTTCTTAAAATGTTTGAAGTGCTAGAACATTTTTTTTTCAAGTTACTTAACAATATAGTAGCTAAAAACTCAAAAAATGAAGTTGATTTGCTGCAGATGCATCCTGGTTTGACAAAAGGGCAGTGTGGCAGCTGCCTTTGGTGTTCCCCTAGTAATCAGCGGGGCAATAGCAGATGCATTTCAATGAACTTTACCCTAGCAGTGCCTGGTGTTTCTGGGATTTTCCAGTTAATGTCAAACTTGGGCTTCTGGCTTTGTTTTTTTTCCAGTCATGGTTCAATTAGTTTAAATGGGTCACTTGGTTCTTATAACCTTTTCTTGGAGAGCAATCCTGCATCATTAGCTGGTGGTGGTGCTCGGTGTAGCAGACCAAAGATTTCATCTTTTAACATTCTTCATATTTTAGAGGATTCCAATTCAGTATCCAATACTCATTATTTTATGGTGGGATCAGAAACACGATGTGGAAGTTGTTAATGGCGAAGTTGGGACTGTGCTTTGCTCAAGGATCACTTTCTGGAATAGTGGAGGTAACTGGGGTCTTTTTACAAAATGCTGAAGCAAATCTCCATTTGACTTATCTACCATTTTAATGGGAGGGTCTTGGCAACTTGTAATCGTCTTTTCAGGGAAAACTGGAACACTTTAAACACAAGCCACAAATTTTGGAAAATGGATCTAGTTTTAGGATAGAATGTGAGAAATGCCACTACTATTGAATTAAATGCTGTCAAGATCAAAACATTTGATGCAAGTATATGTGTTTGTGTACGCATAAGCCACCAGAGAAAGCATAGGAGGAAAGCATGAAAAACCTTCCCTCACTGATCATAGACATGCAAGTCATCAAACCAATAAGGAGCCACTTCTGGCCTGGATAAGTATTATTATTATTCAAGGAGAAGAACTTCATATTACTGAAATGAAGTACTGATAACACATGGACTGCTGCAATAAGCAGACTGTGCATCAACCAGTTAAGTTCACAGCTTTGGGAGCTGGGAGAGGTTTGAATGAAGGCTGGTTCCTATTTTCCCCCGATAGCTTTCAAGGTGTACCCTTTAATTGGCAGCAACCTGAAGTGCTGGCTTCCCTGCTCCTGCAAGCAAAACTGCCAGAAGCGGAGAGGTTTGTCATGTCCAGTTTCTGTGGGCGGTGGGGGGATGGATGCATTGCCTCTTCCCAAGAGAAGGATCTCTGTGGGCAGCACCAAGCAATTCAATGTGTAAGGAAAGCCCAAAGCCTCTGCTCTGCCTGCAGCACTTTCTGTGCTAGGTGGCTCCTCAGTCCAGCTTCAGCAGAAGCCTACAGCTACTTCAGCAGAAGTCAGTTTATTTACTTTCAAGATGCATCTGGTCTTGTGGCTTTTAATCTTCAAATTTAGGTCTTCTAAAATATTTTATCCTTGTTGGTGAAGTTTTAATCAGCTACTAGGTTTCAAGTAGTGCATGAAGTGCATGTGGGACCAATTCTCATATTTAAGCTGACAGGAATTGGACAAGAGGGTGCACAAAGGTACGTCAGATGGACTCACGCAGCATGTCTGCTTCCATGGTGCTGCCAGGCTCCACTGAACTGTGAGGAAGGAGGCACAGCCTGCAGGATGAGCGATGTCTGCCTCTGAGTATGAACAGATCCCCAGCTCTAGTGAAGCAAGGGGTTGATGCTCACTGATGACAGTGAGGAATGTTCCCTGGCATTTCTCAGTTGTTAATCCAGCTCCAGGAGGTTAGACCTGCCTCAACTTAGCTTGGCTTTTTTTTGTGTGTGTGTGTGTTTTTTCCCCCTCTCCTTTCCTTGCTACATTCATGGAGTGAAGAAACCTCAGGATCTCAAAAAGTGGCAACCTATGCTTAGCATCTGTGCCTGGGGTGCTCCTCAATTCACGAGATGTGCTGGAGGATGCTCTGCTGGGGCCATACCCTGACCTCGATCTTGGTGTGAAGCTTCTGCTGTGTGTGGGACAGGAATGTGTGTCAGAGGATAAATGCTGCAATACTGGGGTGTGAGCAGACCTACATGGATAAGTTTGCTTATCGATTGTTAAGCCAGTTGTGGTTTTGGCTTTCACAAAGCTATTTCCAAAGCTTTCACAGTAGATTTTTCCCCATGGGGGACACAGTGCACAGAAGAGCCCAAATTCAGAGTGGCGCAGAGCCTTGACGCTTGAAGGAGTTTGTATTTGTCTTTTACACATTCCTGAGCACTGGCATGCATTGACTGCGCAGCAGTGTGTAGGTACTCATGCTTCCATGGTTTGTGCGCTTTAAAGGAAAACAGTTTCCTGAGCAGAGGGTGAGAGGGTGATGTTGCTCTGCATGCAAGATAGTCTGTTGGTTCTCTGGCCAGCGCAACCGTGAAGGTAGCCAAAAGCATGGGGAAAAACAGCTGGTGCTTTGGTAAAGCTTAGTGCCAGTCACTCCTGTAGGGGATTTGTCTGTAGCTTCTGAGGTTCAAAAGCTGCATCAGAAAAGGATTTAGAGTATTCTTTGAGAGATCTGTGAGCAACCCTATGTGTGAAATCATGTTACGTGGCTGTATCTAATGAAAGAGCATCGTATCTCCTTAATGAAGTCCGGCATCTCTGGGTTTGGATGGAGCTGCTGAGAAGTGTGCTACCTGTCTTTTCCCAGACAACTCCAGAGAATTTTCGGTCCCAGCTGGATAAAAATTCAGAATAAATAATAGAGTACATTAAATATATTAATTATTTATCATTACAAAATATGGATTCTGAAAAATAAATAAAGGAATAAACCCTTGCATAACAGTTCTGAAAAGGGTGAAGGCTGGCTTGGAGCTCTGTAGCACACAGCCACGCTGCTCTTCCTCACCTTTCAACTACACATTCCTTCCTGTAAATGTCTACTCTTTTTTGCAAATTTTGCACAAGTTTCCCCTGCCAGGGGTTGGAAATCTGGGGCTTATGCATTTTGCAATCTCTGTAGTTATTTTGGCAAAGAAAGGACAAGATAGACAATAAAATCTCTGCTGCCAAAAATGGATTTTTTTATTCTCTCCACCCACTCCCCCACCTCTGTGCTCTTCTATACAGTCAAAACCCTTTTGTGTTATTTGGACCTTTGTTGCCCTGCAGCAGACTTGTGCATCCTCTGCAGCCTGTGGTGTTCTCTGTGCAGTGCCCCTCTGCCTTGCCCTAAGTCCTTGCGAGCAGCTGGGGAGCCAGAGGAGATTCCTTTGCCCAAAGCGTAGGAGAGCTAAGGCCTCACTTTTACTTTTGCAGATCGTGTTTTAGCAGCAGTTCAATTCTGCACCTGGAGCAAAGAATCACTGTATCACTGTGCTCCAAGGGTGAAGGTGTCCACGGTTGCTCCTTTCCACTGCACCCCTGTCTTAACCCACAACCACATCAGCACTGGCATCTTCCTTCTGCACAATGTATTGCTTTACGCACCTGGAGAATAAACTTCCTCTCTCTACTGGGTTTGCCAGCACAACCCATTTGGTGTTCGCTGGCCTTACCCTCCCCATGTCTCCTTACGTATAAACTGGATGCAATGTTTTGTTCCTCACCACTGGTGCATGCATAAACCTTGGCCTCCAGCCCATGTAACAAATGCTGCCAGCGCTCTCGCCCTTCTCTCCTTGGATGTCGAGCTGCTCATATATGCCCGGTCTGATGTTGCAGTCCCCAGACCGTCTTAGACCTTTGTGGTCCAGCCAGCCGCCTGGCTCCTGCTCTCCAGTGTCTCTGCTCTTTGGGTTGGATCTGGGAGAAGCTGTATCGACTGCCAGGAACAGCTTGGGCCACTGAGCAAGAGGTGGGAGGGAGCTGGTAAAACTTAGACCTGCAAGTCCATGGAAGGGCCTCCCAGTGACTTAGTTACAAGCTTATTTTCCATGTGTGTTTTGAGAGAATGCAGTGGCTGGAAGGATGCTTTGTGTATGCCTGAGCTCTGTTTTCCTGCCTGTGTCTCTTTTCCAACACTTTGAGAACTACTGCCTTAAAACATCCAGTGGTGACAACTTCAATTTAAAAGCTTTCTCTCCTGTCACTAACTGTAAGAAGCTGGACTTAAATTTATAGTGATCTCTCAAATCTACTGCTTGGCTGGAATTTAAATGAGTGTAAGCCTAGCACTTGGTTTCAGGTGAAATGGGTATCTCGGCATGGACGTGTTTGCACAGGGACAGGGGAGCTTTGTAATGTGTTCACTGTGTTATTGCACAGCCCATGACCATAGCTGGGATACTTTTAAGGGGGTGGGTCAGAACTGGTCACGCACATGTTGATAAGCTTGAAAAGATAAATTAGTCTTTTCTTTGTACAAAAGAGCCAAGTTTGGAAAAATAACACCCTACTTGGCTAGTCAAGCACTGTAAAGTTTATTCTGCATTAGAGCTAACTTTCATATAGCTCTGCAGCCGCGCAGTTGACTCTTTGCCAGTCCTTAAAATATGTTCTATAATCTATGATCTTGGTTAAATTGGCTGTGCTCCCCTTTTCTTCTCTATATTTGGGTGTTGGGGAGTTATTTATTTAATTTCCCATTTTTCTTATGGACTTTCAAGAATTGCTGTAAAGAAAGAAAAAGAAAAAAGTTAAAGGAAATGGAAGTTTTCATAGGAGTCTCTAACAGTGATGGCTTCATGAATAGCAATGCTTGTGAGCGCCTGGCTGCCAGAAGACTAGTGCTTACCAAGAAGAGCTGTTGAAACAGACCCCTTCTGTGAACATAAAGCCTGGCTGGCTTCCAGTTTGTGGAGAGTGAAGTAGCCATATATCAGAGAGTTCTCGAAAGCTTTATAACAGATATTTCCTAATTTTCCCTCATCTCTAGGGAGAGGGGATCATTCCCATGCAGCCCCGTAACATTACAGTCTGATCCTAGCCAAGGCTATTAAAATATGCTCTATCCATTGCCTGTATTTGCTGCTCTGCTCCCAAAGACAGCGTGTCATCTGGGACGAGGGTCAACAGGACCAGCAGAACTTCTCTGTCTTCAGGACTGTTGTTCCTCATGGGTGCTGGCAGCTTCCTCTCTGGCCCAAATCCCCCAGCAGTGTGTCCTCAGGTGAGAAGGATGGAGCATGGAAATGCTTATAAACATAATGTGACAGGAGGAGGAGGCAGGAGCTCTGTGCTGATGTAAGCAGACAGATCTCCATGGGGCCTCCCTTCTTGTTACACCATGAGATCTCACATGGAGCTGTGCTGGTGGCTTAGGGAGAGGGACCTGGCCATGGAGTGGGTATAGTCAAGGGATTCCACACAGCAGCTCTGAAAGCAGTTGAAGTTCATCTGAGACTGCCTGCTGTAAAGGATGATGGTGCCCCAGGGACCTGCTGAGCTTCTTGCAGGTAGAGGTGTAGGTTGTGTCTCAGCTGGGCTGGCCCATTGCATTTGAAGGCCTAGTTGGCTTGCAGCCAGAGTTTTATACCTTACGCCTCTTGATGCTGTCACCTCCTCTTGGGTCTAAATGGTGTTAATTGTAATGGAGAATTTTGCACCTTTGATCTCCTGGCCACAGGGTAAAGATGGCTGTGACAGCTCAGCCTGTTCTCTTCTGGGTGTGTGTTGGGTGTCTTACTAGGGTGGTAAGGTAGGAAAGTGAAAGGTTGTCATTATGCATTAAGTCTAATGGTACTTAACATATACCTGACTTGCAAACAGGGAAGTCTTTATGCCCTTCCCCCATTCTCTCCTTTTACTCTTTATATTAATGCAAAAAACCAGCACTAAATGTGTTCCTGCTGCACTGAACTATGTAGACAAGTCTCAGAGTAACTGCTGCTGTCCCTGGAGTTTCATCTAAGCGTTGGCTGAGCCGCAGAAAACAAACAAGGGAGTTGGATGAGGGTGGCTGGCAGAGACAGCAAAATAAAGGGTGTAACAGAGAAACCTGAAGTTTTTACACACCACAAGGCACTTCAAGCTTGCATTTTTTTTTCTTTTTTCTTCTGGGTTGGCCTGAACTGCTGAAGTGGGAAGCAGCAGGTCCTGCCAGGGGAGATTTATGGTGGCTGCTGCATGTGCACTGATTTGTGTTTGGTCTCAGTCGTGTGCTTTCTTATGGGGGTAGGAAGGGCTGTGGGGCTCTGGATGAAAAGAAAGATGTCACAGACCATCAAAGTGCTGCAAAGCATCTGTGAGGCCTCCTGACCTGTCCAGGTTGTGCTCCCCTGTTGGGTAGGTACAGAACAAGTGCAAGTCTGAAGTGCCGTCAGAAGAAGCTGTCTTTAGTTTGCTCCTATAATGGCTCATAATCTGTATCTGCTGCTAGTGTAGTGCTGTATTTTTCCTCCTTAATGTGCTGGAGGTGGACACTTGCTTTGTTGTGCTTTTTCTTGGTCCAGGGCTTCTGTCTTGGGGAAGAGGGTCTCAGTTGAGGTGCTCAGTAAAGTTCAGAGATTTCAGTATAGAAGGAAGCAGGATGGAGATTGGGAGTCTGGTGTATCATAGAGCAACGTGAACAGTAGGTGACACCAACCAGGATTGAGATGTAGGTGTTAATGCTGGTATTGAGGACAGTTGGAGGGTTATTCTGTTTGCTGCCTTTGTTGGCCTCCGTGGTGTAATTACCCAGAACAGCCACACCGACAGAGCGACTTGCTGATTTTGTCTGACCTAGTTCCTCCTATGCTGCTCAACTTGTGTCATGTAACAGGTTGTGGCAAACAACACATCCCCAGCCCATCCCAGGAGCTGAGGCTGCCTTGCTGTAGTCTCTGCTCCTAAAGAAGCCTTAAACGCTGAAAAGCTGCTAAGCTTTCTGTGCTGCAGGATCCTTCTGCATCCTCTGGCTCTGGTGATACTTGGATCCTCTGTAGGAAGTCACAGTGGTGCCGGGGTAAGGTCGTGGGTGTGGGCACTGACATAGCTTTCTTCACTTTGCTGTGTCCACACCCCGCTGATTGCCTCACTCAGTTTGAACACCTTGTTATAAATTTTTCGGTCCTTCCTTTCCCTCTGCCTAATTGCACCCTTCTTTCTCTCAGCTTTTTTTAATCACCTTTTAGTAATTGCAGTTAATCATATTCAATATTGTGGCTGTCTGGAGGCTATTCAGTCATATGAGTGTATTTGGGGATGTTTTTGATTAATATGTATTTTAAAGGGGTTGGTTTGAGGGAAGAGGTGAGTTGGTATCTCAGTTCTTCAGGAGAAAAGTTTTTGTTGTCAGTCTTTAACTTCTGCAGTTTACATGTGGTTTGAGCATGCTGTGGCTATAAAGAGTTAAAGATGACAGTTCCTGTGTGTTGCTTATTTTTTTAATCCAAGTTTACAGTGTAAAGATCTGTTTAGCACAGTTAATAGTCATCTGACTATCACCATTCTCGATCTGTGTTTTCATCAGGATTGCAGACTTGTATCTTTATGACAGTAAATTCTCATGTTGTTGCTGTGCCTAATGAGGGTTCACTGCTCTATTCATGATCAAGCTTGTGATTTTTATCACATTCATAAGTCAGGGGCTAAATTCTGCCCACAGGCACTGAAGACAGGTCTTTAGCTGCTGAGATACTGACCTATTCCTGCTCTACAGTAATTGCCACCTGGTTTGTACATCTGCTACAACCTTTTATTATTCTGATGTTTGTCAGTATGACAAAAGCCACCACCTGAATCCACTGAACCAAATGCAGTGTTTTGATAAGCCAGTGGGCTTTTGAAGAGCTACATGAGGGGCTGAATCTGTCTCACTTGTTAAAATGCTTGGTCTCTATACAAACTCTAATTGAAAAATATCAGTTTCATCCCATCCCTGGAGCTGCACCCGCTAGTCTGTTTAAACCTATTTACATCTAAAATGTGGAAGACTCAGATTCCATTATATGAATTACATGCATCTATTTAACCTCATGCTAGTGACCTTGTTCCCACTTGGGATAAATCTAAGAAAACTTTCCACCTTCAACACAGCCATCAGAGCACTTGCTGCTCTGACTCCCAGGGCCCCCTGCCTGCTCCCTGAAGTCTGTGTTTAAATTACCCTGGCAAGTGAACCTTCTTGCAGCAGTTTGCCCATCTATTTTTGAAATCTGACCTTGCTGTTAAAGCAGTGCTAAAACAGAGACCCCTGTCTGCCAGCCTCGGGGGGCAGAAGGATGCTTGTAAAATCCAAATATTGCCTGAGTGAGCAGGATACGTGTCCTGTCTGAGGGACATGTATCACTATATGGATTTGTGTCAAGCCAAGGGCTGGATTACATTATAGCAATGACCAACTGGGAACTAGATGGCAAATAACGTTATATTATGATAGAAGATAATTCCAGGCTCAGAGGGAATTGTCCAAGAGACTGTCAGTTGTGTTGTGTCTGTTATATAAAGGCTGATCTGGTTTTTGGGATCCCTTGCTTCAAATCCTCTCTCTACTACTGAGCTGCTGTGTGGCCTCAGGGTAGTCCCTTTACCTCCTCATCTCTTTTCTTCTTTGATTTTTTTGGTAGGGGTTCTCCTGATTAGTCTTTGGGTTATTTTTGTTTGGTGCAGAGCCTTCCTCAGAGTGTTATTGTATGGCAATGTGTGATGATAATTACAGCTGGTCCATCCTGTTCTCAGGTTTGCAACAGCTGGATAGCTGTGGCAGCAGCCCTGGGCCTGAGGTCATGTTTGTCCCCTTTGCTCTGGTCAAGACACATTCAGTGTCCTAAGAGAGATCAGCTTAGCAAGGACCTCTTACCTGTTTGCTCCTCAATGCAGCTTCTAAGCAAACATGTTCAAAACTGAGGACATCAGCACAGCAAAAGCCTCACCACAAAATCAAAGACAGAAACTTCATCACTTGAAGAAGGGAGCTCCCCTTCAGCCTGTTTGGTCTCCTAAAACCCTAAATGAAGTGGCTTGTGGGATCGCTTTTAATATTTGTGGCAATGCTGTAGCTGCCTAGTAAAGTGACCAGAGTTTCTTTATGTTTGTATGTAGTACCAAGTAAATAAACATGATAGAGCAGGCTTGTAACTATTATTGCTAATTATTTAATGATTGTGAGGTGCTTTGAAGATGAAAAGGAAAGAGGTGTCTGCTTATTAAGTCCCAAACACCCCTGTGATGCCAGCAGCAGCTATTCCTGTGGGTCAGCAGCGACTTGCTGCTGCAGTAGCTCATGGAGTGCTGCAGAGTTTTCCTGGAGCCAGCAACAAAGAGAAAAGGGCCTTTGATGTGAGAATTGCATTTGGATAAATATCAGTGAGTTTTTCGTATGCTTAAAAGGTGATGAGCTGCATGTAGCCCATCCCACCTTGGGGCAGGGAGGTGGTCTTGACAAGATTTTAAGGTCCCTTCTAGCCCTGTTTTCCCTCATTTTGTGGGCCAGGGGGCAGCTTTATTGAACTGCAGCCTATTTTTCCTGATGAGTAGAGATATCCCGCAATGGCATTTTCTCATGTCTGGGTTCCCTGCCTGCCAGTGCAGGAGAACGCAGTGCTGGGATGATCTGATCTCCTGTAATCCTCCCACTGTCACCATTGGCCTCAGAGGCTGTTTGAGCAGATGCAATTTAAAGCTAAAAAAAGGCATCTCAGATGTGCATGACAAAGACTAACCTGATACGGATCTGGAAGTAACGAAGTACCTTTAAAATTGCACTTACGTGAAGAGTTTCTGGGCTGCAGTCTTTGCCTTTTCTATGAAGCATCAACATGAAAGAGATCTGAAGGAAGGATGAACTCAAAGCTATTTTTTTTCCTCGTAATTTGTGATATGCCCCTCCTCTTCTAGTAAAATATGTCTGGGAATGCTTTGGGAGGCTACTTCTGCATAGCTGTTGCCACACCTGTTGGGAAGGGGAAATTCCTCTTGGTCTGCTGTTGTGGAGCAGTCCGGGGGGAGTGCTGCTGCTGGAATGTTTTATTGACAAAGCTAGCAAAAACCTTCCCTTCCATGGAAATTGAATTATTTGTTTGTTCACTTCTGAATTTGGTCTCTGTGGGCTGGACCTGCAGCTGTGGTAAATTAGCTCAGCTCCAGATGTGCCCTATATATTTTGAGATGTTGTTTCCCTGTATCTGTATGTAATTCTGTAGGTCTTCCTGCTACCTTGGTTTTGGCATTGTTTCAGCATTAGGTATGCTTTGACCCCTCACTCAGCCAACAGATTCTGGGAAAAGAGGATGGCAGGAGAGGGGCATTGTATCTACTGCCTTCACTTGCAGATGGTCAATAAAGAAAAAACCTGCTTTTGTATTTGTGGGTTGGTTCATGGGGTCAGTTTTGTCCTTGATATGGAGTTTACAGGATGCAGTAGGTGCAAGGGGTAGCTTTGACAACACAGGTATACTTCCAGCTCAATATGTCCTTTACTCTTCCATTGTTACTGCTAGCTCCAACACAGGACCAAGACCAGGGTTTTTGCTTGTAAGAAATTAACTTTGAAAGTTTGTGTTTAAGCTTGCAAGTAAGAAATAAAAGGACCCTTGTGGAGTTTTGATCATAGAATCCTAGAATAGTTTGGGTTGGAAGGGACCTTAAAGATCATCCAGTCCCAACCCTCCTGCCATGGGCAGGGACACATCCTACTGGCTCAGGCTGCTCAAGGCCCCATCCAACCTGGCCTTGAACACTTCCAGGGATGGGGCAGCCACAGCTTCCCTGGGTGACCTGTGCCAATGCCTCACCACTCTCATTGTGAAGCAATTCCTCCTTATGTCTAGTCTAAATATGCCCCTCTCCAGTTTATACCCATTGCCTCTCATCCTATCACCACAAGCCTTTGTGAACAGTCCCTCCCCAGCTTTCCTGTAGCCCCTTCAGGTACTGGAAGGTCAGTATAAGGTCTTCCTGGAGCCTTCTCTTCTCCAGGCTGAAAAGCCCCAACTCTCTCAGCCTGTCCTCATATGGGAGGTGCTCCAGCCCTCCTCTGGACCCATTCCAAAAGTTTCATATCCTTCTCATGTTGAGGACATTTATTGGCTGCACACCTCTGAAGTGACTGTGTGCATAGTGCTGTTAGGACAGGACTAACCAGTGGAGTGGGGTCAAGATACAGGACATTGCCAGTGTGAGGGTCTGTACAATTTTACCAAACATTGTGCTGCATCTCCAGCACACTTGGAAGAACCAGAGGCTGTGAGGTCTGGGCTGTGTGGGGCAAAGGAGGCTTAGTTATACTTACTCATCACAAGGATAATATTAGTTATCTAGCATCAGGGGATGCATATATCCACCATCACAATGAAGAAGTGCGCTTCAAGTCATAGAAACACCTCTTGTTCAGCCCTACTTCCTTTAAAAACACACTAAAACCGTTCCATGGAGCAGTGTGTAGGATCAGGTCCCTGGGTGGGCGTGCACAGTCCAGTGCAATAAAGGAACTATCAGTGCAGACGAGGGGGAGGGAGAGAAGGGGTTGCAGGGAGGGGACTCTTGTCCCGCAGCTGGTCTGGGTCTGAGAGCCGCCTCCACGGGCCAGTGCGGGGAGGAGCGCCCACGCTTCATGTTCTGCTCTCTCCCTGCACAGGGGCAGATCGAAGTGGAAAGTGAGACGGTCTTCAAGTTGGCAGCCCTGATATTGCAGGTAAGTGCCTTTTCCTCCCGTGTCTGGTAAGCTTTCCGATACTGGTCACTTGGACTTGCTTTAGCCCAGCTGTCTGCTGCCCTTCTGGGTTCCCCCGTCTTAGAAAGACAAAACCTTGCACAG
This sequence comes from Piaya cayana, assembly GCA_013389865.1. Taxonomy (NCBI): domain Eukaryota; kingdom Metazoa; phylum Chordata; class Aves; order Cuculiformes; family Coccyzidae; genus Piaya; species Piaya cayana. Next base: position 123,304 of record WAAB01009542.1, read on the forward strand.
TGGTTTATAATCTCTGCAGCTGGAGGGAGGTAGATAAGGCAGAGAGGTGTTTTTCCTTATAGACAAGTGAGATAAATAGTTAAGGAATCTTAAATTGAAAGAAGAAAGGAAAGAGAAAAGAACTCATAAGGGCACAAATTTGGGCAGGTTTGCATCCAGTTCATCGCTTATTCTAATTTAAATGTGTTCTGGAGATCTGGGAAGAAAAGAGAATAATAGTATAGCTGAATTTGCTGTATTATGCCTGTAAATCTTTCAGAGCCTGTGCTTTTGATACCTTTGTTATGTTTCAATATATTATGTCAAGCTTTTCCTTTCTCTGATAAGGTTTTGTTGTTCTCAGACTTAAACTCTGGTTATTTACAGTTTTCTAAGAAATAAAGTTCTGCCTTTTAAGTGTTGGGTTTTTTCCCCCGCTGTGTTCTCAGTGACAGAGTGTCACAGCGAAGCTGCAGTGGCTCGATTTGCCTGAACTGAGTGAGCACAATTCCTCTTAAGTGCTGACTTGCTTGTAAAGCCAACCTTTAGCTGGATGGGATCATCTAGAGTGAGAATTGTATTTCACTTGTGCAGTAAAAGTAACATTTGATTTGCTACGTGAAATTCATCCCCACTTTGGAAATGATTTTATTTATGATGTGGGTGGATAATCTATAGCTGCAAGTGGAAAGAGCCAAGTTCTGTTCCAAAATACATGCAGGCAACCACCATGTTTTGCATTGAGTGTAACTGGGGTCAGGATCTGGCCACAGAACTGTGGGAGTGGGGAAGTGAACAATGCTGGGAAAATCGAGCGGTTTCGAAGAGATCATGTTTTAATTCTGTCACTGTTTTTCAATTGTAGGAAGCTAAAGGGGACTATTCCAGGTAATAACATTTTCCTTTTTAATATTTGCGTGCTTGATAGATGTGTTTTTCTGTGTTGGCATTGTATTGCAAACAATCAAAAAATGGGGGAGAAGTCCAGCCGCAAGCTTAAGAAAGTGAAATGTGCTGGTGGACTGGATAAAATCTGTGTCTGCAGGGTGAGTAATGCCTTTTGTGAGCAGGCTCTGAGTCAAAACAGTTCAGGCCATCCCACTTTGCTCCTCTCCCAAAATACGAGTGCTGAGATGGGACAGGGAGAGAGCTCCCAGTTATTCCTACCAAAAAGCCCATGCTTTGCACTGCGGCTCAGGTCCATGAGGATGACCTTGCCTGCAGTGCTGCCCATACAGCAGCAGCACGTGTGGAGAGACGCGGAGCCTGTCAGCTGCCCAGGCTGGAGATCAATGAGCTGCTTTCTTCTGCAGCTGCCCTGTGGGGCCTCCCCCTTCCTACACTTGACCTGACAGTTGTGTTGTAGCTGGTGTGCGACCCAGTTGCGGGCCTTAGCTGTCTGAAGCTGTATCATCACACTGCGCTTGCCCTTGAAATCACTTTTTACTCTGCACTGGTTATGATAACTGGCCGCAGGGGACTGCAGGGAGGAGGTGGGGTCACGCTTGGACCTGTTAGAGCCAAGGGGAAAGACCTTCAATTAGAAACAGCTCACTAAGCAAACAGAAACTCAGGAGGTTGTCTTTGGTCGCATTAATCTTTTACTACTTGCTGAGTTTCCATATGGGAAGAGAGGTGTGTTCATGCCTTAGCTACAGTAGCTTGCAAGAACCATGCTTTGAAAACATTCAGCAGAGCTCTGCTAAAATGCAGGGAGCAATTCAGGTCTGACTGCCAAAGCCTGCAGCGGTGACATACTCTGCTTTTCCTTCAGCGCTCAGTTGTCAAGTAAGTGCCAGTGCTGGTGCCCAAGCCATCATCTCCAGATGCCACTTACTCCTCTGCTAAAGGATGTGCTCTGTGAAGTCCATCACAACCTCCTCCTTTTTGTTAGTGTGATCTCACACCTGTGATGTCTTTGTGACAGGGCATCTGGCTGGGCTGGTTACATAGGTGATCCATGCTGTAGACTTGCTTTGTTACCCGTATTCTCTTTTCTTATAGCTGCAGTATGCTGCATTGTTCTCTAGGCTAAAAACTGCTCATCTTGCCTGATCTCACAAAGACACATAAAGCTTAACTCAGTTTGGGCACAGACAACCAGAGAACCACTGTTCGCTTGACAAGAAGTAATTTATTAAGCTGTAGCAACTGGTGGTGTGTGCTCTCAATTCTCAAGAAAAGGAGTTAGGGTTAAATACTACCTTAGTGGTGAAAACCTTCTGAGGTTAAATGTAGCACCAATTCCTTATTGTTTGCCATAAATAGGTTTGTAAGTATTATTTCATGTGCTCACTGCACCTGTGGTTGCTTTCCAAGCCTTTATGGACATGTTGCGAGGAGTGGATTGCCCATGGTTACCTTCAAAAGTATTTAAAGAAAATAGGAGGGAAGAAGACTCTGCCACAAGAATGGTTTCCAAGTGGAGCTCTTTGCCTAACAGTTGCATGAAAATAGCTGCAGCTTTTTTTCCTCTGTTAGACAAAACATATGTTATGCCTCATAGCAAATGAGCATGCCCAGCTGTCCCAGGCCCACTGAGCACACCAGAAGTGAAGGAATTCTGGTTTACATATCACAAGTGGTTGCTTAACCACTGCTGATAATGCACTAGCTTAGTTAGCAGGATATCTTAACAACGATACTCAGGGACTGGGCTCCCCTGCCTCACTCGCCTGTGATACAAAGAATACATCCTTGCAGCAGTGCTCTTTGTGCAGTGTGGTTGCCTCTGTTTGTTGTGTTTTGCATTTGGTGTGTTTGATGTTTGCTGTCATTTGGCAATTCCACTTTGAATCACTTTCTGGAATGTGGATCTTGCTCCATTTTTGTGTATGTGAGAACACACGGGTTAATTTTTTTAAATAGGATTAGTGCTGAACGAATGTGGGTAAATACAGGAATTGCCTGAAGTCCTAGAGATTAGCTTTATGGAAGTGAAAAATGGGCCAGTTCAGACAACACTGGTGATCTCTGCCCAGCTGCTTTTTTACGCGTCCCATAGGGAGCTTTTCCATGGGAACACACCCCATGGTGGAGTCACTGTGCAGCATTCCCACTGACTTTAGCTGGGAACAAGCAACTCCGTACCAGGATCCAAGTGCTGCAAACTCCTGTGGTAACCTCTTTCCCAACCCACTGCTAATTCTCAGATAACGTCTTGATGGCAGAGAGCAGCAGTCTCCCAAGGAACACCCTCCCTTACCCTGTGCTGAGTGGGTGAGCACATTCTTTGGAAATCTGTTTATTTTCAGGAAGCAAACTTGATGTGCAGGCACTTGGAGAAAGTAAAGATTTATTTCTCCACTATAAAGGTCACTCTTGGGGGACTGCGCATTCTGGTAGCACTGACAGCATGAAAGTATCATGATCTTTGGGGTTTGGCCATTGCAGGTGGTTTGCAATATGCCCCTAGGCTGGGCTGTTAGGACTAGGGTATGCGCCTTATCATTCAGAGCAGCTTTATGCAAGATAAACCACCCAAGTGCTGCTTAAGAGGACCCTGGCTTTTAAGGCATCTTGATAAAACATAAGTACATGCTTCAAAATTTCACCCACAGCAAGTCCATGGCATGTGTGCCTGTTTTGGATAGCTCTGGTTTCTCCAAGGCTGTCTAAAATAACTGCAGGCTGCAGAAGGAATGATTAACAAAGATGACAGCAGACCCATGATCTGTGTAGCACACCGCATGCCCAGTTCCTTTTCCTGTTTCCCAGACTGGTGATCCCAACCAAGATAATTACCCCTGTGTGTGATGAAGAGCATGTCACAGGGATGTTCTGTGAGCTCTTCCCCTTACACGGGGCAGTGTTGGGCTGTCATGGGCAGAGTAGTTCCTACCGAGAGTCCTGCAGCTGTGATGTTCTCAGCAAGTCCAAGATGCTGCAGCTCCCTGGTCCTCTGCCTTCCTGTGCAGTGGCTGGGCACGTTTTGCTGGAGAGGAGGGATGTAACACTTTGCTCATGTTCACTTTTCACAGTTCATCTATTACTTCCAGTTGACTGCTTCTCTGTTTAAATTGAATTCCCATCCGTTCTTGCCAGCTCCGGTAATAAGAACGTCAAGCATAGTATTAGTCATTAATGCAGAGTTTCAAAACTGCTATTAGTCAGTTATACTCATCCAGTCTCATATTTGCAAATGGAGGGATAAAAACCCCATCATCTCTGGCTTTACAAAATCTAGGTTTTCAGGCAGCATACAAGATTTGAAAAAGAAAGTTGGATTCAAGTTGCAGGTTCTGGCATGGCTCAGTTTTTTTGGGGAAAAAAAAGCATTTATTTTAGGTCTTTTATTTAAATCTTAAAGAAACCTAATGGCTTGGCAGGAAAGCAAAATAATAGATCAGTCTGGTAGTTATTTGTCACATAAATAAATGCAACATACAAAGGCTTGCCTCCTCGGGAAATAGAGGATTCAAGGGGTTTTAGTTGGCAGACTAATTATCTGCCATCAACAATTTTGTACAACAGTTTATAGTATTATTTTTCTTTGTAGCTTGGTGAAGGAGAGTGTTTATAACTGAGATGAAGACTGACAGTCCTAAATGCTGTCCTTCTAGCATTAGAAAGGGACTTATTAAAATCAGATTAGCTACGGGATCTGTATAAGAAAAGTAACTTTTGTTAAAAAAGTTTTTCTGACTGATAATCTTGGATCATATTTTCCCCAGTAACATTTCCAGGACTGAAATCCAGCTGTGCTCCCTGAAAGTTAATTAAATTGCTGGAGGAGGGCTTCCATTCTCTTTAAATAGCTGACGTATTTGATTTTGATTTTGGCCCGTGGGCTGCAAAGATAACTCCTGACTGGTATAACATAACACAGACAAAATAATGAATTCCTGATAGCTGACATGTGTGAGGCACCAGGGTTTATCATTACACGGTTGATAAATGCAGTTTGTAAAAGGAAAAGGTTTGTGTGAAAGGTAGCTGTGTGAACTGTGGCTGCGGAGTAATTGGTTCAGAAACTCCCAAGTTTAAAAACTTTGCTGAGGGGAAAAAACGAAGTGCTTAGTTTAGAAGCAGAAACTTGCTATTAACAACTTGCTCCTAAATAAGAGTGGGTGCTTGCTATTAGATTTTTGAGTAGCGTTTGCTTGGGAAGATGACTGTTGCCAGACACACTGTAAAAATTCTTGTTAGAGAAGAATGTGGAAACGATAACATGGGCAGTGCTAGAAAATAGCTGCTTGAAAGAAGTTAATAATTGGCTGATAGCAAAGCACCTGTTCACTGTAGGGCTTACCCCAAGATTAAGATAGCTTCAGAAACAGGATACACCTGAAACTTGTCGGAGGCAGCTTGTTCAGCCTGTTTTTGGAAATCTCAACAGGTTCATATGACCAAAACTCCAGGTGTGGCCATGTCCAGGACTGCGGTTGGAGAAGGAACACAAATTTGGACCAAACCTCCCAGTTGTTCCTACACCCCTTTCTCAAGTTTGCATCCTGGAGAGGTCTCAGAAATGCTCAAAGTGGATCAGTGTGGCATGAATTGAGCCCACCTCATGGGTACCAGCCACTAACGGGTACTCAGGCTGTGGAGCCAGGCTAGTGACCTAAAGAAAGCCCTGACATGGGCTGGTGTGCCTAGCACAAACATTGTTGCTCCACAAACCTGCTTCTCCTAGATTGCGTTGCTGGGAAGGAGGCCTGTTGTGAACCATTCATTGGAAGCTCTTTTCTAGGGCCATTGGGATTGGAGATGAGTTACAAAAGGGACATTGTGCTGGCCTCATGCAGAGGCCAAACCTGAGGACAGTCTGGGTGCTGCCTTCAGTGTGTTAAGAGCTTCCTTCCACATGTTTCAGTGGGTGGCACAAAAGGGCTGGTAGATCACCACAGGATTCACTCTGAAGGCATCCACCTGATGCCTGTCATGAGCAGCGCTGTGGTTTAGTTTTGGATTTTCTTTTCCGGGCAAGTGCACTTTTAAAACTGTTCTGATATTTACTGAGGCTTTCTCCAGCGTGACCCACTGCTCCCTGTGGGCTGCACATGCCTTGCTGTAAATCACTGCTCTGCTGTGGTGCTCCTTATGCTGCTTGTTTGCTGAGTGAGTCACTGTGTATTTTGCCTTTCAGCTGCAACTCACACACTTTTTCTTTAAATACTTTGCTAGGCACTTGCTCGTGAACCATTAACTCTGTCCCAGTCAGACCCAACTGTGTGTTTTCCTGAGCTCGCTCTTTTGCAATAAAGAACTAATTTGAAACAAGATGAGGAAAGATTTATTAACCTGAAACTTGTTTGCTGAGCGAGTTGATTGTTTATTTCAGACATCTAGTGAACTGATGTAGCAAATAAGCAAGTTTAGAGAAAGCTATTTTGGTATTTATTGCACGTAATGATAATGATTCCCCTACTTGACAGGTATTGGATACCTGCTTCCCCAAAGAGGTCTCTACTTCATTGAATCATTTACCCTTTTCAAAGAAAAGCTGGCTGAAAACTGCAGCAATCTTTCTATAGTAGCGTGCAAGTCTCTTGCTTTTGTTGAGGGGTTACTGTAGTTTGGTTTTGGGGTCCTGCACTCCCATGTACTGCAAGGAACAGGTAGCTGAGGGAAGGCAGCACACAGTGGGAAGCTGAGCAGGGAGACCTTAAACTCCATCTCTCTGAGCACAAAGGCAGCAGTGGTGAGATGGAAATGTTGCTCTTTCCTGGTGTTTTTTTGTTTTCCAATAAAAAGTGAAAGTTTTCTGTGTAAACTAACTGCAGTTACAAAAAATGATATAGTTAAACCCCTAGTTTTCTGCCAGATTTTTAACAGCAAAAGGGGTTTTTTTTCTACTGGTGCTACTTGTAGACTCATACAGTTCTGAGCAGGCCAAAGCATACGTATTCTCTTCAGTGATGTCATTTTAATGTTTTATACAATTTCCTATTTTCAAGCAGTTCTGTAAGGGCTCTCACATAGAATGATCGTTATGCAGGAGATTAATTAGGCTGAATTAGGTGGAATCACTATGGGTGAAATGAGCAAAAAGAATTAGATAAAGAAGGGTGTTTTGAGTAATTTAATAATCTGTTCTTGTGGGATTTCTTAATTGCATGTGGCACTAACTTTTAATATTTACACATAATTATTGCAGTTTGGTAAGGAACACACGTTTTTAGATTTCATATGCATCATGTTCATACGTATTCCTGAGAGACAGCAAAGGAGTCATTATGTTTTGTTCTTTTCAAATGTCCTTCCACAGTCCTTTTTTTTTTTCTTTGTTTTATTTTCCTTTAAGGTACTTCTAACTCAGAGAGGCAGTTCTATAGCGCATACAACCCAGCCATCTAGGGAGGGCCTGTGTGTGTGCTCTGCATCCAAAGCAGATGACAAGAGACAAGGCAAACATGGTGCCACAAAATGAATCATCCCCCAAGCTGTCTCCTGTGCAGGGTTCAAGTTGGAGACATGTTGCTTTTGTAGCTGTTAGGCTTGGAGCAGCATCATGGCATCCACAGCCTTAAGTAAAAGATGCTCTCTCCCTTGTCCCTAGAAATTCTTAAGAACAGGTTCAGTCCTAATACACATTGCCTTTTCCTGTTGTAAAATTAAATGTCACGGCTTTTGCATTATAATGTATTCACTTCCTGTCTGTTGAGTATCTGGAAAATTTTGTCTATGGAGAGTTTTTCCAGTCTTGCGCCATCAGCTGAGAGCAGGAGTTTGGGCTCTGGTCTGACTCTGAACAACATCCTCACTTTAAAAAAAGCAAGACTAAATCTTTCTTGCTTTTCCTTCCTGTGATGATTGGGATCTATCTCACGGGATGCATTTTGTGCTTTGAGGAAATGGTATGACAGCTTTTCAGCCTCAGCTTTTTTGTGTTTGCGGAGTTGTTGGGTCTTCATCGTTATTTGGGTACTTTATTTTTCTTGTGGTTTCATGTATCTCTGTATCAGCATGTAGGGCTGTGATAACAAGCTTTAAACATTGCTGCTGTTCTCAGACTTGCTAAAAACTCACAACTAATATGGCTAATCTGACTTTTGTGTGAACAGGAAGAAAGCATGAATGTTAGAAATAACAGTCTGCTGTTGCGAGGAAGGGTTTGGGATCCTTCAAGCCTTGTATCAACTGTGAATAGTTAATAGTCTTTTATTTTTGGTCTGCAGTAAATCCCCAGGTAAAGCAGAGCCATTCTGCTTCCTGTCTGGTCTGATAGAGAAGCAATGCTTATGTTCGCTGTTGGTATGGCTGAGAAGCTCTGTAAGTCATAGAATCATAGAATCACCAGGTTGGAAAAGACCCATCAGATCATTGAGTCCAACCATTCCTATCAAAACATGTGGATGTACCATGCCAGATCGTGGAACTGTGAGCCGTCACCAGTGATAGGTGGTGACCAAATGGTTTAGACTTCAGAATATTTATATTTCACATCAAGAGCTATGAAAGAAAAACTGAGAATTTAGGGAAGGCTCAAGCTGCATATTTTTTCCAGCCATGGAGAAGTGCTTCCTCAGCATCCCGGTCCTTGTCTGCAAAGTGGAAATATGAATGGTGCCTCATCTGCCGAGGTGGCTCTGGCAGCAGCTCATGCCCTCATTTTTCTAGTCTTTGTGTTGTTGGATAGAGCAGCGCATGCGTACAGCTGATGAGTGAATTGCTTCTTTTTTCTGTGGTGTTCTTGATCCATCTTGCAAAAGCCAATGAGAGTAGGATCACCAAAATCCCCATGGGGTCACTGTGCACTGCTGCTGCTCCTTCAGAGAGTTAAGCCAGGTTCAGGAAGTGAAGAAACTAGCCTCAAGGAGCAGGGCTGGAACTGGAGGTGAGGCCCAGAGATCCAAGGCCAGGGTCCTGGCTGTGCTAAGTGTGGGGAAGGACTGCCCAGCCCCAGCCATGCTTTGTGTTTGGTGCATTTCCCTCCCAAGCTGAGAAACAGATGATGTTGCAGCATAATGTATGAATGCATGGCTGCAGCATAAATGTACAACGAGTCTGGCCCTGAAAAAGCCATCTGCTTATCGTGTTCCCTTTCACGTATAGCGTTTGGAGGGCTCTTAAAAATGCTCCTTCACATACCTTTCTGAGCAGGCAGTTTCTATCCTAGTGTTCAAGTGGCAGACTTTGCAGCCCTGCCTCAGGCAAAGCTCCCTGTTGGCTACAGGGTTAAAGGTTCAGCTCTGTCTGTCCTGTGCCAATAGGAGTCCCTTGTTCTTGGCTTTTCCGGATCCTGGTCTTCTTTCAGTAGAAAAATAACTTCTGAGTGTGCCAGCAGACCATAAACTGAAAGGTTGGGAAATGATGGGAGATGTCTGGCAATTATCACAAAAGAGGATTTGTCAGAGAGCACATTTCAAAATCCTGCTGCCAAGATCCTGTTGCTCTGATGTTCTCAAAAGTTGCTAAATCCATCGGCTCTCCTCATACCTTCCCTGCTCTGTGTTTCTCCCTAGCCCCTCTTTTTTTTTTTCTTGCACTTTTAACCCTGCTCATTTTTTCTCCTCCATTACTCTGCTGCTTCCTCCTCACACATGTTTGTTGTGGTACCTTGAAAAGCAGATGTGGTTCCACAAGAGTGAGGCTGCCATGCTCTGCCCTTCCATTTATTTTAAAACAAAACAGAAGCCTACAGAAAAGGCACCTGTTGCTGAAGCAGTCCAGCTGCACTGTGATGGTCCATGTTGCTGGCTCTCAGATGTGAATGTATGGAGTGGAGTGTCTTGGAGACCTTGGTGATGCTACTCTAAGTCTGGTTCACTTTAGAAAGTTACCTTAGAACCAGACTGAGGTGTGGGCAGCAGCACCTGTTGTTCTTGTATTGTTATGGCATTGCTTGTAAGCATAAAATAGCACAAAATCAGTGGTCAAGAAACCAGACTGTTAGTAACAGCATCTAGAGTAACATGAACAGGCCCCTGAAAGCTTAGATCGTCAGCTTCCAAATATTGATATGTGTGCTGTTTTTTGCTAGCTCTAAATATCTTCAACAGAATAATAAGAAAAATCGTAATGGGAAAGATTTGAAGCATCTTCATGATGCAGGGTAATATTTTTTTGTCCTTTAGCTGTGAAGTTTCACATTCCCTTGTATGTCACATGCAATTGTCACAAGTGTTGGTTGATTTTGTGTCCGTGAAATACCTTTCAGGTTAACTGGAGAGGTTGGTTGCCATTTTCAAAGAACAAGGCCACTCTGAAGTCTACCTGTGATGTGCCTAAAATTAATTTTAAGAATTAATTAATGATATGGTGACATTCAGAAGGGCTCAGGAGTGACTTATTCTCATGACCCCATAGCAACATAAGAGTAAGTGTTTCTGTGAGGTCGAGAGGCTTTGAGAATAGAAGAAAATATCTGTACAATGAACTTTCCCCACTGATAAGTTCCTGCTTTATATAAAGCATTATCACTATGGTTCAGCACAGACAGACACACCTACTATCACTTTAGTCAGTTAAGCGTTATCTGAAGTCCTATCCCTATCAAGTTGTTAATATTTACAAAGATGATATGGGCTTACAAGCTTTATGTTGTAGTCCAATATATTGCTTTTGGTGCTCTAGGTGTGTCTATTGCTCCTCACACTTTATGTTAATCTCACTAACCACTTCTTATTACATCTAAGCTTTTACCTGCATTAGCAACAGGCGTAAGTTGATTTTAACAGTGGGTGCAGGGAAAAACCTGGGCAGCCATTGACAAATGGTCCTAATTAGCACAGCTGAGTAAACCTGTGCCTAGCAGGGAATGTTGTATCACTCAATTACAAGCTGTGAGGATGCATTTTCTGGGACTGTAAGTATGTGTCTTGTTAAGTTTTCAGTAACGTGCTTTACACAGAGCATGTCTTGATAGTCTGGTTTGGTTCCATCCCAGATTTCTGGTGGGGTTTTTAGCAAGATGCCTAAAATGTCACTGAAACATCATCAGGCTGTAAGAAGCATGTGGGATTTGGTTCTGGTTTGCTGCTAGAGATAGTGTGAATGTGGGAATGTCTGTACTGTGGTACATGGTTAAATATTGCTGTTGATTATTTTGGAGACACACTGTCCTTCCATCTCTATAGAGCTGGCACTGATGGGCAGGGTGTGCTGCTGGGAACAACATCTTGCTCAATGCTTGTTCACGTTAAAACAGAAAATTTAATACAGGCAGTACCAAGAATGCAAGCTGAGATTCAGCATGAGGGAGATCTGATGTAGACTTCATTTACATTGCCCAGGTCAATTCAAGTTCTTCTCAAGGCCAGAGGCCAGAGGGAAAACTTCTCCAAGGCCAGGAGGAAAACTACCATTTAAAGGGTGGAATGAGAAGTAAAGGGTCTATATGCTGCTTTTGTTGAATTCTTCTCCATAGGGGAAAACTACTTCAGATGAGTTTCCTATATTTCCTTCCTAGGAATTAAACATACCTTTTGCCAAAAAAATATTCTGTTGTATTAACTCTGGGCAGTTTAAGTTTATGTATTGAAATTTTGCCAAGAACTGCCAGTCAAGAAACACCCTCTGTAGCAGAGGTCAGATAGGAGAGGCAAGTGAGTCTTTGCATCCCGACGGCTGAGTCGTCCTGCCCTGACAAGAACCGACCATGGACATGCCAGATACAACACTGGTGTGTTTGGTTGGTAGATAGTGGAGATGGTTGGACATCTGGAGCCAGAGCTGTCTGCCCTGTGATTTCTATATCGTCTTGTGGTCGTTGTGAAAGCAAACAGGAACAGGTAATAATTCAAACTGTTGCTACTGCTGTCTGGAGTTGTCACGTCTGGGGAATGGCTGGGTCTCAGAGGGCTTGGGAAAGTGATCTTGAAGGTCAAGGGGAGATGTGCCTGGGCTCCTGGGTGCAGATGAAGTGATAATGAACTCTGTGGAAGGAGGGGGAGGACTATTTGAGGCTTTAATTATCCCTGAAGCCGTGAATCATCCCAAATGCTAATCCCCAGGCGTGCAGTCAGCAGATCTGGGCTGCTGCGTGCCAGCCTGCACTGTCTGAAGGCATCCAGCATGCAAGGAGCTGTGCCTTATTTCTCCAGGACTTTTAGATTTGTTTAGGATTGTTCTAAGTTTTATCACACAATTATGCAGGAAAAAAATCCTCATGTTAGCTTCTTGGAGGATTTCAGGTCTTATAAATCCATTTAGTTTGACTCTCTCCAGCTGCACATGGGTGGTATGATGTGTCTGAACCCCAGGGTATGAGGTTGGGTCCCTTCAGGAAGATAAGCCCCAAGGGCCAACTTTGCCTCATCAAAGACATATTCTCTGGTAGTGCAGGAAGTTAGATGGTTTTGTAGGTTGGCAGGAGAACACAGAGGGTCCAGCTTCACTGTAAATTGTCACTGTTCTGTGGACTCAGTCTGCTAACAAACTATACCAGAGCCCATGGCTCTGGGTCAGTACTGGAGGGACGTGCCCTATGTCATGGCCCAGGCATGACTACAGCACTTTAATGACTTTATGTCCCAGCTTAGACTTCACAAACCTTGTCAGGGCAGTAGGTGTGTTGGCGTTTGGTTTGAATTCAGTGATAGACATTTCCATATTGATGAGCTGCTACTCATCACTCAAGCTTAACTCATGTGCTTGTTCTGGAACTTAGTGGGGATTAACTAAGTACCTGCTCAAGCAGGTGCAGAGGTGAGAGGCCCAACAATGAAATGGGAAGGGGAGTTGCCCTGCTGGAAGCCACGGGTTGTGTAAAAGGGCGATTTCAGAGAATGGATGCAGCTTACCGGATTCGTGGCATTTTTGCAGTGTCTCACTGATGGGGAGGCTACTGGCACTGTGACGGTTGCCAAAGAAGAGCTTGACACCTCTCCACTTGGCTGTGGTAGTGACAGCTGGGATGTCACCTGTCCCCTCTGCTTTGCGGGAGGGAGGGGGCTGCCTTTGCTGAAGCTCAACTCTGGCCTCCCAGCATCAACCATGCTTAGTACTTCAGCCCTTGCTTTGGATGTTTTGTTGTTTGCTGGCAACAAGGTTTTTTAAAACAGGGGTTTAGAGAGCAGCCATTAAACCTAATTGTGAATATTGTGGGTCTTGTATCTGTATTTAGAGGAAAAGCCCTTTTGTTTGGTAAAAATGAGCTATTTTGTTACTGCTTTCTTCCAAAACCTCTCCTAAATCACTGCATTTTCCTGCCAACCTTGACTGCTCCAGCAGTTATGAGTCAGGCTTAAAAATAGGAAGAAATTTTAATTTTAGTAATAAATTTATCCTGTAAGTCTATAATTAATAGTTGGAAGGGAGCTCAGGTGGTTGTCTGGCCCAATCTCCTGCTCTAATAGACGTTAGCTGTGAGATTAAACCAGGTTGCATAGGGCTTGGGGTTTTTTTGGTTTGTCTTTTATTTATTTTTCACTCTAATTTCTGAGGCCTAAGAAGAACATGCTCTCTCTGAATTTTCATGTGTCCCTACAAACCCCTGGTAATCTACCTTCTCAATGCAAGCTGAGGTGTCCTGCAGCCTTTTGATCCCATCAGAATGGGCTTCTAAGGGTTGAATAAAAACCTCTCAGCTTTTGTGAGCATTGGCTGTGTTTGCATGTCGAGAGGAGAGATCCTGATTCTGTATCCAGCTGTCCCTGTTTGTGGCACTTGGGTGACGTGCAGCTTGCACAGAAAAGTGCATATTCCTGGCAGAAGAGTGCTGGCCCGGCAAAGCTCAACAGCAACGGTTCCTCGGCATAATTGACCCCCTTCTTGGCAACTTCATCAAAGACGCTAAAGAATAAACAGGCTGTTGATTGAACTGTTTCCTTGTCCCCGGAGGTGGTCTCTCTTAGTCAGGCTTGAGGCACATTGTCAGAGCCGGGGAAGAAGCTTTCAGAGCGATTAGCCTGTACTCGCCAAGGAACAAAAAGCTTTAATTTACAGCACCTTCCATGCGACATCTGCCATGTGGGATGGAAGCATGGCAGGAGATTGATCCGTGGTACCCACAGAGCAGATTTCTGTGCTCTGGGCCATTCTACTTCTGCAGAGGGTGCTGGTTTTGAGGGAAGATGGGGAATATAGCTCCGATGAAATCTCTAATAGTGGAAGCTGATGAAAACAGAGGTTAGGAGTGGGGCAAAAGCCTTCAAGGAAAGCCTGGATGTGGAAGTTGAGGCTGATGCTGGTGGACGTGACTGATGCATTCTTCACATAGAAAAGTCGTGTTCGTGCTTGTTGGTGCCGCTGCGTAGGCACGCAGAAATCCTGCAGAAATGAGGCGTGCAAGTTTCAGCTGATTAATTAGTGGACCATAGAGGGAGAAAATAGTAACGATTTTACTGATGCTCGTAAATCGTTTTTTAAATATTCTGCTAGGGGAGGTTGTGACAAACAGCATACGCATACTTCAGCCCCCTTTATTTCATTCCAAGCTGGGCTTAGAGTCCAAAATATTTGAACGTACTGTAGAACGAGCAATTCAGGAAAACTCATGAGTGAAATCCTTTGTTTTAAATCAGATCAGTGTTAAACTCTGAGATTTGACAAGCACCGTGCTGCTTCATGAAATATGTTTTTTGGAGGTAGGATTTTAGCTAAAGATGGAGCAAAAATTAGCGCTACAAGCCTCACTTTGGGGTGGGGGCTTTACTTCTGTAGCTGTTTCAGGGCTTGTTCTGCAATCAGCAAATGGGGTGAGTGTGTGGAATGTAAATATCGATACTGTGCACCCACCACAGTGGCCTGAGAATCGTGTGTCTGTATGAGTTACAGCATGAGTCTACATGACACCATATACATCACTGTCATGTGAGAGGGCTTATAGAGTTACATTGCTATGACAGCCTGATGTGGGGCACTGCTCCATGTTCTTGGGTAGAATATATAGCCCTTTCCTTCTGCTGAAACTAAAGATTGCGTCTGTGATTCAGTAGCAGTGACTCTGTGACATTTTTGGTTTTAGTGATGAAAATACCAGAAAAGACTTGAAGACGCTGCCTGTCTTTCCTACCAAGACACTCCAGGAGCATCCGTCACTTGCTTACTGGTGAGATACTTACTTTATAATGTAAATCATTGCTATGAACGTTAATTTACAAGATCCTTTTTAAACAGTTTTGCCAACTGTTAAAAGTTTTCAACGTGTGTGATATAGGACTTGGAGTTAATTGCTCAGGTACAATCATTTCCAGGTTTTAGAAGCTTATAAATTCTATGAGATCCCATGCAAATCCCTCATTGGAAGTTCACTTAAATTAAATTGCTAGATCAGAAACTGCTCAATTGGAATACTTGGGGACTATGCATTTAGAAAGAGCTGAAATCTGAACTCCAGCCAAGCCTGCGTTTGCAAAGAGCACCTTACTCTGTCACACAGCAGAGCCTCTCGGGTGGGCTGATATTGGCTGGCTGCCAGATGCCCATACAGCTGCTCCCCTCAATGGAAAATAAGATGGAAAAGATGGAAACAGAAAGGCAGGTCCAGTTTTTTGGCCTGAATCTGCTTTAAAGGAACACATTGTTTCAGAAGAATCAATGATATCGTTTCCTTGGCATTTATACCCTTAGTGTAAGTTTGATTCTCTCATTTGTTCCTTTTTGTGTGTGTGTGCCTGATGGATTTTGAAGTATACCAGTACTTGCTATGGCTTGGTCTTCTTTCAGAATGAACACTGCTGGGTTTTTCTCTGCTTTCAAGTGTCTGATATTTAATTTCGTATTTCATTTCATGTTCCACTAAAAATAAATGTTGACGTATATAACAAGGGAAATGCAAAAAAAATCATTGCTGACAAATATTTATTATGCTTCACTGATGAGATGTCAGAAAAAAAATACATTGGAATGAAAACATTTCTCATTTAACTTCCTCCCTTACATGTGAATCATCAACCATTCTTTGAAGTTTTGGTGTTTTAGAATGTGAAAATGAATTTATACCCTTAGTACCATTATTCTATAGCAGCATCTGCAGCAGAGCAGGCTGATCTGAAACAATTCATTAATTAGTCTGGAACACGGCATGCGATGATGGGGATCAGCCAGGCAGCTCCATGCTGCTTAATGAAGGGTGGGAAAGAAATCAGTGAGAAACAGAATGTAAACCAGAGCACAAAATGTACAGAGGGACACTTCTCTCCATGCTGAGCTGGTGTATGAATTTCAACAGATGCTGTCACACCTGAAAAAAGTCGCTGAGCCTCTAAATTGGGATTTGTGCTTGTTTTGCAGTGAGGACAGAGTAATTGAGCATTATATACAAATTAAAGGTCTGACCAGGGGACAAGCCATTGTTCAGTGAGTATGACACTTGTTAACTTGTGAAGATGGTATTTTTATGTTTTTTCCCTCCAGGCTGGTTTGGTCATTATTGCCTGTAGACTTTACCATTTGTATCTGTCAGGTTTTTGGGTTTGGTGTTTTTTTTTTTTTAATGGAGTTATTTCGAAGTTCAATTATCTCAGCTTTAAGATTCCACAGATTCCAGGTTAAAATTGTGTTTCCTCATACAGATATTTCAAATATAAAATAAATTATATGGGCCTTACTTTATTAGAAGACTCTCTATAACCTGCTTGTATGGAATTAGTTTTCACACCAGACTCTTAAGGGAGAGAGTATTACCTTGGATTCTGTAAAAAACCTCAGATTTATGTTTATTGAAATGTTCAGAATCTAGCTTTCAAAAGAATGAGGTCTTCCAAGGTGCATGGAGAGGCTGTGGAATCTTTTCTAATTTACCATTAATATTGCTGTACTTGCTACAGGCAAACACAGTGGGATGTGTTACAAACCAAGAAGTTGGAGGTGATTACCATGGTTACACAATGCAGGCAACTTATAGTTTTTTTTCACGTACCTTGATGCCTGTAACTCTGTCTCAATAGTTCAAGGGGTTTTTTCAATAGGAACAGGGGTTCATTGGTTGTCTGAATTGCTGCATGAAACAGTAGTACAACCACATGTAGTCATTTGTAGCTGAACTGTTGTAACCAGAACACCATAATGGAATAATTATAGACAGGTCTTTTACCATTAACATGTCCCAAAAGGCTCACTTCTTCACTTCAGAATTTTTACTTTTGGTTCCCTGACCTTCTCATAAGAGAGCAAATGTTTTGTTGTATAAGAAATTTTCCATTTGCTTTAGTTGGGCCAAAATATCACCTCCTTCTCCAAGCTAGGATGCTAATTTTCTTCTGAAAACATGGGACTTCAATTATTAAGACTTTAAAAAAAATACTAATGATGAATGACAGGTCTTGAATGTATATGTGAAAAAATATGTTAATAGATATTATTCCCTCTAGAGAAAATCATCTGATACACTATAAATCTGTCTACAGGTACATGAAAGTGGTAGAAGCTTTGCCAACATATGGAGTTCATTACTATGGAGTGAAGGTTAGAAATGTCTATAGATAATGTGATTGCTTAGTTATTACATGTGATTGCATTCTTATAGGAGTAGTTTGATTCAGTGCTCTTCTGTCAGAACTAAACCTCCCATTTTTCAACCTTTGTAATTTCCCCCCTTCCATATTCTTTAAAAACAGTTTTCAGAGGGCAGCAAAGCATTTTATGGTATAGAAGACAAAAAGGAATCATTGTAAAGCCATCTGTGACCCTATCATAAGCTAAATTCATATCAGTTTAATTAAATTGGATATCACTTCTAGAGCTGAAGCAGTGAATAGTTTCCACAGAGACATTTCTAAGCAATATTAGATAGAAATACAATGTAGAATAGACTACTTCTAAAGGGCAGGTGATTAGTGGGTGCGTATGTGGAATGGGGAAATGCTGAGAAATATTTTTGGAGAGTGATGGAAACACGCCATTTATTCCCATTTGTAGAGCAGAGCCTGGGCCAATGTGTTTTGTGCAGAAGAGCTCAGCAGAGATGATGTCTCCTTACTTTGAGTCATGGCCATAACTGTGGTATCTGAGAAGCTGATGTTTTGTGCTGTTTTCCTGCGGCGGTCCATGCCTGAATTTAGTGGATGTAGTCATTGGCCACAGTTTTTTCTGTCCCATCTCCATCCCCTCTCACAGCCACTCCTACAATGAGTGACACCTCATTGTGTCAGCAGCACTGTCGCTTTTTTGTCTTCTTTGCACAACCACCACGCAGTTTCTTGGCTCTGGCTGAGAAGGCAGGGGGAGAAAGTTTCAACATTCACCCCAGCAATCCACTTCACATCAATTTGTTTGCAAAAATGTCCTTGTTTCGTTCCTACTTGTACTCGTCACAGAATGAAATGGGCTCTAATCTTGGAATTGCTCAATTCTTGAGTAGCTCTCGGTTCATGTATATGTCAATTTTTCAGGATAAACAAGGAATCCCTTGGTGGCTTGGAATAAGTTACAAAGGAATAGGCCAGTACGACTTACAAGACAAAGTTAAGCCCAGAAAAGTAAGTTTTTTGCATCTGATCTTTTTTTTATTTGGGGGGGTGGGTGAGGCAGGGTGGTGATGTATGTCAGAATATACTTTTTTATGTTGTTTATTAGACTACTGAGCAAGAGACCAAGGTTTGGAGGCAGAAGGAGAGTTCTGCTGCCATTGAAGCAGTAAAGTGGAAACTTCCTTTGGAAGCTTTGGCTGATGTGTCATCTTGAGTTTGGTGGTCTCAGGGTAGTCTGGACAGGAATTTTGGCAGCCTCCAGGGGTAACTGCAGAAGCATGAAACAACTGGGTTTTTGCAAGTCCTGAACGTTGTACTTGAGCAGTGTTTTCACTTGGCTTTCATAGGTGTGCGAACTGATAAAGGGATCCACTGATATCCATGAAAGACAAGGGGAAGTGAGTGCAACTGCAGGCCTGTTTAGGCAACTCAGTGTTTCCATGGTGCAATGAATTATAAGGAGGAATTGAGAGGAAATGCCAAATACTGTTATTCTTCTATTTTTCCACCCGCTTTCTCCTTTGTGTGTCTCCTGTAGAGTGAGCTGTGCCAACAGCCTCTCATGTTGTTTAAACAGGGCAGAGGGTCCCATATCACACTGCTGGCTGCTTGATAGCCCCCATCAGCGAGCCAGAACAGGCTCTTCTGCTGGTGGCCCTGGAAACCCATCGTGCAGCCCAGGCACACGATGCACTGGGAGCTCGCCCAGTCCTGTAGCTGCATACGTCTCCCTGTGACAGGACTAAGCCTTGTCGGTCTTCAAAGAGTTATTTAATGTGCTTGACTGGGGGAAGAGCCAGGACCCAAACAAAGTGAGCCGTGTTGTTGGGCAGGATGTGTGCGGTTTCTTTCTGGTTCATGTCTTCACTGGAACATCTAAGCCATGAGGAGATGGAGACCTGGGGTTTTACTGTTCTCTTTCCCCAGGAATGATCTGGGCAGGAGTTCGCATAAAGTGTGTGCTTCCTGCCAGGGAATTTTACATTTGAAAAATGATACTGTTTAGTGTATTTGTGCCAAAAAACACAGCATAACAAAACTTCCCTTTAAGAGTAATTCCCCTTCAAGCTTCCAACTTGATCTTCTCTCTTTCCAGAGCAGATTATGACTTGGTTTCTTTTGGTATATTTATATGCCTGTGTGCCCAAGGTTGAAATCTTAAGTCCTTTCTTTCCTTTGTTTGGTAAAGCACTTGGTTTATCCCTGCATCTCTCTTTCCTTGCCTGTTCCAAATGACAGTGACATGACAGGTACCCTAGAAAATCAAGTCAATGCAGCTACTGATCATCAAAAGGAAGACATCAAGGAGCACTTATTGCTCTTCAGCACTTCCCTGTTTTTATGGAACACCTACAAGATTTTTCCAGTCAGGTCAAGCACTGATCATTCTCTAGCCAAGCTGTCCAGCTGTGGCCAGCAATGCTGTCCAAGAAAACGCAGCTTGCTTGGCTAGAAGCATTGCTTCGCCAAGCAGTTTTTATCTTGTGGGATTTCAGTTTACAACATCAACCAGGCAGATAAAGAAAACTTTCTAAGGTCAGCGGGGCCCAGATACCAAGTCACGCCCTGCTACAGTTAGTTGCAAGGCATTGTCTTTGAAGGCAGTGGGGGTTGTGTTTAACAGAAATGAAATAAAACCCAAAGGTCACCTCTGCAGTGGAAGTGTTACAATAGGAATTATGACAGTTGTCGGCTTGACTGTAATTATAATTATACACAAAGGATAGAGATTAAAAGGGAAGGTGGGAGAGGAGCCTAAATGCAGAGGCAAGGTTTAATACCAGTAACCTGATTGAAAAAGAGGGTATGGATATGGCTGTAGTATCCTTATGGATTTGTCTAGCATTAAAAATTACTTAAAGCACAGCTTGTCTTGAGTCATGACCACTCCTAGAGTGTGGCTAAATATGCAAACAGTTTCTTTATGGAACAAACAAAGTGGTTTAGGGTTTGAAATTCAGACTGTGCTTCCTATGTGATGCATGGAAGTATTTGGAATAGGATTGTTTCTGAGGGAGAACACAGACACAAAATCTAGAGAGGCACTCACATCCAGACTTGGGTTTGGAGTAAAAATGTTTGGACTGCTGTTTATTTCAGCCTTGCTGCCTGTGGTGCAGGAGGCAGAAGTTTCATTTTAACGAGTATTGTTGTTTATTCATTTTTATGAATGTATTCATGTGCTTCAGAAAGAGAAGAGTCTGTATAACTTACCTGAATCTCAGAGGAGTCAGCAAGCACAGTCTTTCCTGAAGCAGCAGGCAAAAGGAGAAGTAGGCGTGTAAACTATGCCTGTATTTTGAAGCAGAGGTGCTGGTTTTGCTGGAATTAGCAGAATTCCTTGCTTTGCTTTTCAGAATGGAGCCAAGCTCACAATTGCCCTGTTATGGTGTTATGCTGCTGTTTATACTGTGGATTCAAAGTGCTGTTGTGTTTATCCCTAGCCTTATGGGAAGGAACATCCTTATTGTGCTCCACTTCTCCAGTTATTGGTGTTTAAATATACATGCAGCTGATTAACTCAATAAAAGGGAAAGGCTGAGTTCAACTCTAATGAAGACCAAGCTGGCCTTTCCTAATTTTAAAGATACAAGTGATCTCTAGGTGTACAACCCTCCCTGAAACAAGCTGCTGTGGGAAAGTTGCTTAGCTTCAGGTTGGAGGCTTTGAATAGGAATTTGTGCCTGTGCTCCAGCTGAATTCACACCGAGGAGTTTTATTCCGCTCATCATGTCTTTTCTGCAATGCAAATGGCTCCTGTCAGATGTAGCTGCATTTGTTTAATGTGTTCATTATAGGCACCTGGTAAGAGCCAAGTCCATATTAAGAATAAAATTTTTAAACCAATAATAAAATATATATATATATATATACTTAATTGCACCTATTAAAGCAATGTCAATTAAATCCCAACAAATGTAGCCATCCTTCTCTAAAAATGATATCTTTTGGCTTTATCCAAGTAGTTTTTTAATCAGAGACCTAAATATGAGCCTTGGAGCGCAGTGGTTATCTCAAGATTTTGTTTTTGGATCAACACTGTTGCATGAAGCCCAAGGTTGAGAACTTTTCACAGGAAGCAGCTTGCATGACAGACTTGCATGAAGCAATCTCCAGATCTGTACCGCCCAGCCTTGCCAAAGCTTGCACACGTAAAGTCAATCATCTGTGAGGGAAACGTGTTTTTGGAGAGGACGGTGTGTAACTCAGGGCTGGACCAGGAGAACCTGCTGTGTCGGTCTGCATAAGGCTGGCTCACGAGATTTATGTCCGGCTATTAGTGTTTTGCTGGTTGACCCGAGATGGTTTGGAGAATGAAGTTTTGTTGCTGTAAGTCACTCTTGAAAGCTTGTATTGCTTTGGAAGCCATTTCTAGTGAAGCGAGCCCATGTTTTACTGCTTGCCTGGGACAGCAAGCTTGATGGGAGCCAAAGGGGAGCACTGTGCTTCGGTGCCATGATAGACTGAAAATGGAGAATTATTTTTTTGTGCCATTTATGAAAATTATCTTTTTCTTTGTAGATAAAAGTGGTGGCTCCACGCTGGCTGGAGGTTACATTGCGCTCAGTTGCTTATAATCTTCAAGTCTCACAAGGCATAAAAAGACTGGCTTTGGCAGTGTTTGTTCAGATTTCAGCTCAGACCTGGGATTAACTCTGCAGTCCTGCTGCTTTACAAGCATATTCTCCCTTCAGCTGCAGCTTAATACCAAGAGATACCTCCTGCTTGCTATAGGGTGACATGCCAAGATCCTGTCCCCAGTCTCCTCTGAATCAATTAGGAAAAGCATAAAACGGGTCCCAGGACTTCATATGCTGTTTCAAAACAGAAGAGATCTCCCTTTTATCTCTACCCCTATGCTTCATACTGTTGAGATAAACAATACATTGTCTTGTTTATGGAGCGTGCATTAGGGTATGAGTTGAGTTTATTCTGCGTTCAGCCAACATGTGGTGATCCTCTGAGGGATGGGAATTTGAGAAGGCAGCTTGCTGGCTTCTTGACTTGTTCTCCCACTTCATTGTGTTTCTATGGGTGACTCCCTGGTGATAAATGAACTTTAAAGCCTGAAGAGAAGAACTAATCATGATATGCTATTGTTTCAAAGCTACAAGGATTTGGATTCTAGTGCTGGTTGTCTTGAATAAGTTATGTTCAGAAGTTTTTGTTAGAATATACTAGTTTTGAAGTGGGTAATATTTATGATATTTTCCTTTTGATTCAACATATACTAAGACTTGATGCTGAAAGTTTTCACTGGCAGAACTAACTTAATGTAAATTTGCTGTCCTGCTTTGTTGAATGGCTGAGAACACAACAACATTCAGACAGACTTCTCAGCAGGCAGATCTCATTAGGCAGAGATTTCTTTTATGGTGTTTATTTCTCACTGAGTAGAAACCATTGATTTAGACACAAGATACTAAGCTTGCATCATTATTTAAAATAAACATACGTTTACAAGACTGCTTGGAAATTTGGTTCCTAATGGATGTGTGGCAAGTTGCCCGAGTGTCACCTGCACAAAAACACAGGCATTTTGGGACAGTTTGGTGCCGAGACATCTCTGATTCTTGTTAATGCTGGTGAGAATCTAGCGAGGATGGAATGATGCATTAGGATGCATTAGAAAAAAAATGTGTTGGAAGAGGTTATTAGAGGAATGGCTTAATAGGTAAGAGATGATGGATGCCTGCAGGTGAGCTCTGCTGATACAGGTGGGAGCTGTCTGCCTCCTTTTCTCGGAAGTAGCTGCAGGTGGGGCTGTTTGGTTCTCCAGCCTTCTCCTCAAATGCCTTCCTCTGGCCTGGCACTACAATTTAAAGCAGAAATATTTAAGTTGAAGGTAGTATGCCAAGCAGCAAAACTGGAGCAGAGGGGCTGAAACACGGCCCTTTTTTCCACCATTGCCAGCAGGGTGGTAATTTCCTTCATCAGGGTGGGGTGCATTCCTGTGGGCAGAAATATTTTGTTTCCTTGGTCTGAATTGCCAGATTTGTCAGGAGATTGCTGTTCCTGGGATGCTGGCTGCCAAATCTTCTTACAGGCACCGCATGTACTGTGAGGTGCTTTGAAAGGCTGCAGCAGGGGTTGCAGTTCCACACTTACCTTATCTAGTGTTCCCTTGAGTAGAAATTCAGATCTGGGTAATTTAGCTCATGG
Organism: Piaya cayana; assembly: GCA_013389865.1. Classification (NCBI taxonomy): domain Eukaryota; kingdom Metazoa; phylum Chordata; class Aves; order Cuculiformes; family Coccyzidae; genus Piaya; species Piaya cayana. The sequence continues at coordinate 146,742 of WAAB01009542.1, forward strand.
TCAGGATTTGTCATCAACCTTGGAAACATCCTGGGTGCAACCCTGGCCTGCGCTCTGCTGGGGCTGGTGCAGTAGAGCTTGGCTATGCAGCCCCTGAGACAGTTTCTTTCCGGATTTTCATCTCCTTGTTGAAAAAACCCAAAACCAACCAAAACCAAAATGCATTAGGTTGATATGAATGCTAAGCAAAGAGCCCCAAGAAACTCTCTTACACCTTTTTCAAGGTGGGGGCTCTGCTATCTTCTACCTGCCACCCTGACGGGGCCGTTTTTCTGCACCAACAAGCTCCTGCTGTCAGGTCCAGACAAATTTGCGTTCTATTCAAAACTAGATGTGAGATCAGCCAGGTAAAAACCCAGCTGTTTCTTTTATGAAGGTGTCTCACTTAAGCAGCCTGCATCTACTTTGTGTCTCCTTAGACTGCAATTACAGCTCTTTTAGTATGGGAAAGAGGATTAGGAAGGTGATGGTTTTGTTCAGAGTTTCATAGTATCTGAAAGAGAATCCCCAGTACAAACACAGGAAGCTTAAATTCCTGGGCTTGCAAAAGCAGCAGCTGGTGGTAGAAGTCTGGCTGGTGCACAGAGGTGCCTGATTAATGACGTGTGATGAGGAAGCTTTGCAGCTCCACCTTCTCAAAAAACACCCAGAAAACAAACCTTGACCAGGCCAAATTCTGCCTGTAGAGTTGGACACAACACCTGATATGCCCAGTGGGGGTTTTTGGGAGCTTTAAGCATCTGGCAGGATAAATGGACGAGAAGGCTATGAAGAAAACCTTCATTAGCTCAGGTGGACTTAATCATCTGGTTAAAGGAACATACATTGCAAAACTGCCACAAAAACATTTTAATTATTCCTAATTGTTCTTCCAGCCCTCCAAAACCAGTTTCAGATTTCCAGATTTTTTTCTTAGTACAACTCCTTTGCCTTTTAATATGCATGTAGTTTAGGTGAGATTGAAATTAGGAATTGCATTGAAACATGTCTATACAGGGTTAGGGTTTATTTGGAGGGAGCAGGTAAATTCTAGTGCAGTTTTCCTGAGTATTGCCTTTTGACCACAATTTAGAAAAATATTATTTGAAGGAGTTTGTAGAATAAACCAAATTAAGTTCTTTATTACATTTTTTAATCCTTGTTTGTATTGAGGTCTTTTTTTATCCCTTCATGAATCCAGACATATTAGACAAACTTGTTAGTATGTTAATTTGTGATTATTTTTCAGTGCACCTACATTATTAGTCTGCTACTTAGAATCATAGAATGATTTGTGTTGGAAAGGTCCTTAAAGTTCATCCAGTTCCAACCCCCTGCCATAGGTAGGGACAGCCCACCAGATCAGGCTTCCCAAGGCCCATCCTACCTGTCCTTGAACAGCTCCAGAAATGGAGCAGTCACAACTTCCCTGGGCAACCTGGGCCAGGGACTCGCCACTCTCATTGTGAAGAATTTTTTCCTAACATCTAGTCTAAATCTTCCCCCTTACAATTTAAAGCCATTCCCACATGTCCTTTCACTACATGACCTTGTAAGAAGTCCCTCCCCAGGTTTATTGTAGGTACTGGTACTGGAAGGTCACTGTAAGGTCTCCCCAGAGCCTTCTCTTCTCCAGGCTAAACTTTTTTGCTAAGGACCTACTGCAGGAGGGTTTGTTGGAGGAGTTGATTGCTAAGAGCTTAGGTTGTTCTGAAGTGAGATAAGCCTAAGGACAGGGCACCTTTCAGTCCTTAAGAGCAAAAAATGTGTCCTTGTGTGCAGAATTTCAAACAAAGCTTCCCCATATCTACTGCAGTGGAGTAGTAGAGGGGAGAACTGGAGTCGACCCAGTCCTGCATGTCTTTGGGCAAGGAGGCAACCGTCTTTGTGCTGGGTGTACCAGCTGCAAGTGCTTCAGGCACTATCAGCTACTTTTTGGGTTGGGTTGGATCTCGCAGGGTGGGAAGGAAATGGAGCGAAGCTCTGCCCACATCCTGAGGCAATTCCCCACAGGTTTACTTACAAATGCAAAGTTTTTTTATTTTTTTTTTTAATTTTGTTCTTGGCACCACGGATGATATGGGATACTCACCTGGGGCTGGTGCTCAGGCAGCTTCTCATTAAGGGTCCACCCTGACCCTTGGAGTGCTGCTGTGTCCCTCTGCATGGACTGGAGATTGCTTGAGCTAGTGAGGCAGCTGCTTTTTGTCCACTTACCAGATGGTACCCTCTTTACCCCCAGGACAGGTGACCCCATCTCCTGCAGCCCTTGGGAATGCCTAGTAGCCCTCAGGAATGCCGAGCGCGTCCGGGGGGGGAAAAACCCAGAGGAAGTGATAAAGGATGTGGAGAGTCATCACCTGCAACCGATAAGAGGCAGCAAGGCAGTTTTATTTTCCAGAGGTCATGTTTGAAGCACACCCATCGTTTTTTTATGAGCGTGGGAGCAGAGTGTGATGTTTCTGGTGGAACCTGTTGCCTCTCTGGTGTGAGTCATTGCCAACAAGGGCTGGGACTCGGCCATGGCAGGGCACAGGCTGTCTGCTGCAGCCCCCCTTGCCATGCCCACTCCCACTTCAGCCCCCTGCCAGGCTTTGGGGTGCTCTGGTTGGGTGCAGCCCTTCGGTAAAAACCTTCTTCTCTTCTCTCCTCTTCTGGGGTTTGTTTCCCCTTGATCTGAGGGAAAGGGTGCGTCAGGGAGGCGTTGCTGCCGGGAGAGGTGGTGATGTCAGGCGTGTGTCAGCAGTGGGAGGCGAAGCTGCTGAAAGCAGAGCAGCACTACAGGCTGCCGGCGGCGGGGAGGGATGGCATGGCAGCCGCTTCTTCCTATGCTCTCCTCATGTCACCCTTGATTGATGCATTGCGGAGTGGCCGGTGGTGGCAGGGAGAAGGGGCCAGTGCTGCAGGGAGGTGAGTGTGGGGATGGGAGCTTGCACGCTGGGCTCTGTGGGGAAGGGAGGCAGCTGAGCCGCTGGGCTTGGGTTGGGGATCCCAGAGCGCTGGAGCACCTGTGGGTGCTGCTACTCAACATCCTAAGCATAAACTGCTTGCTTTCTAAGTTGTTTTTTTTCAATGTATTTATTTAAAAGTTCAATGCCAAGTTATAGAGAGCACTTCTGAAAGCAGTGTGATTGGATGAGGTGCCTTTAATACAAAGCTAAACTTCCTTAAGCAGCAGAGTAAAACTTTCACCATCATCTAGAAAATGACTTACTACTTTAAGTAAATGACATTTCCCTTTGCTGCATTTTTCATGTAGCAGGATCTAATAATAAATTGTAATACTGGAAAGGAAAGCTTTAACTAAACAGAGGGAAGGATCACTGAAAGAGCCAGAGTTTTCCCCACAAACATGAGCACTGAGTTATAGACTTACAGAATTGTTTAGGTTGGAAAAGAACTTTAGGATCATCAAGTCAAATCCTTAACCTAACACTGCCAAGTTTACCACTAAACTGTGTTCTTTGTTTCATTTATAATTTGTGTTAAGAATGTTTCAAATGCAACCTGGTGTAAAACAGTTTTATACGAAACTTTTAAGTTCTCCCATAGTAGGAGGGCAGCAGGGATGTGCCGTGTCCTGCACGAAAGGCTTTTGAAAAACTCCTGTAGGGAAGGAGGAGGTTACTAATGACCTGGATGCCTCCACTGGATCACTGATGTTGCAAGCTGATCTCTGCCACTTAACACTGGCCCTGCCTGCCTGGACTGGGTGGAAGTACCTCACGTACCTCTGTGTGGGCTGTACCTCTGGAAGGTCGCTGACCGTAAACTAGCATCTGCTGCTGCACTTGTGCACCCCAGCATCTTCAGGTGATGTCCATGGGGACACCCATACATGTCTCTGTGTGTCCCCACACACCTTGCCACTGCTGGAGAGGTGCAGGAGGTGGTGCTGCAGAAAGTTCCACCACGGGGCTGGAAATAGTTCAGCCAGAGCTGGGCTGAGAAGATGCAATCCCTAATGGATCATCCCCAGAGGATGGCTAATGCTGGTGAGAAAGGGCAGTGGGTTTATACGAAATTCTGATTTCATGGATGCAGCTGCCAAGCCCTGGTTGACTTTGATCTCTCCTTCCAGCTGGCGGTTTGCAGGAAATCTGTGGTTTCCTTGCAGAAGTGTGCATCATGGGGTCACTTCCCACTATAGCTGCTCTTTCTCTGTACATGTTGTACCCCTGCTCCAAATTCTCATGCTGGATCTCTCACCAAATATTTTCCAAAGAGTTTTCTGCAAGTTGCCATTCCATGGGGATGTTCTGAGAGAAGAGACCACAGGTGTCTATACAATTACTTTGTGTAGAGTTTTTTTGCTATTAATCAGAGGGAAAAGGACTTCAACTGGCCTCCCAAGATCTCTGTGAACAGAACAGTGAAATTAAATGTGCTCTTTATGGAAATAGATGCTGTTACAGGTGAAGTCCTTAATCTGCAATGCATTATCTGCAAAAGTGTGAAATTACTTGAGGGGTATATATTTATATTTATGTGCTTATTTTAATTGATGTTGTGACTGTTGTTATTACTGAGTCCATGCCATAGATGAAGATACACAGGAAGTGTAATGTGCTGAAATTACATAACCTTGGGGGTAGAAGACTGATGATTCCCGTAGTAACAGTGTTCCGTTTCTCTCTTCCATTTTTCTTAGCTATTTCAATGGAAACAGCTGGAAAATCTCTATTTCCGTGAAAAGAAGTTTGCTGTGGAAGTACACGATCCCCGCAGGTAAGGCTGGAGGAGGCAGTTGTAGCATCAGGCGAACTCTTTACCCAGACTGGGGTGTGCCTTGAAACTTCATTTCTTTTCACCTTTTCAGAATTTCAGTGTCAAGAAGGACCTTTGGTCAGAGTGGACTGGTAGTGCAAACCTGGTATGCAAACACTTCCCTGATCAAATCCATCTGGGTGATGGCAATCAGTCAACACCAGTTTTACTTGGACAGAAAGCAAAGCAAAGTAAGTTATAAGTCATTTTACTGTAGGCATAAGTTTCAGCACCTTTCCTGCATATCCTTGGGTGTATGTTTTTAACATCGATAAACTATTCTCCTGAGAAAAACTACAAATTGTTTTTGTCAGCTTTTTGAGCAGTCTATTAGTAACAGTATTGTTATTTGATCCGTTTTAGCCTTTCTGCAATGAAGGGCTATGGGATTGTAATCACAGAAGAGGGAATTCCCACGTCTCAGTGTTTAATCTGCTTTTTCTTTTGTCTCCTTCTCATGTTCATTTTGAACATGGTGCAAAGAGCAGAAAGCTTTTCAGTTGGGGGATAATTGAAGCTTTGGGAGCAGGGGGAATCAGGAACACCAGCACAGCCCTATGCACTGAGGGCTCTTGGGTAATGCTGTTGCTTTAGCCCTTAATTTTGTGGGGGATGAGGAGTGAAATACCACCCTCTGTGACCCTGTGTTCTAAAGTTAATCACACACAGGTAACTCAATCAGGCTGGTTTGGGTTGTTTTTTTTTTTTTGACTCCTTTAGGCAAAAATTCCTTCAGCCAGAAGTTTGGATGATATCGCCATGGATCTGACAGAGATGGGAACACCAAAAGTTTCAAAGCTAGTGACTCTGGAGGCAAAGAATCAGCTCATTATGGCAAGCAATGGCAGTTTGATCTCATCAGGTAATACTTTGTGTTAATGCAAGGTAGTGAAAAACAGTAGGGCTTGTGTATGGTAAAAGGGAAAATCAGGCTAGCTGAATGTAAGTACAGTGACATGTGTGAAGGTATTTATTAACTATGAGTCCAAAACAGTAATGTAGATGATATAACCTGCTTTCCACCCCCCATAACGATATAAGTAAATAAAATATGCTAGATGGATAAGCACCTGTGTACTCTTGGTTCATGAATAATTTGATATCAATTTACCAGTTAGTAAATCCTTGAATGATTAATTCTCATCAAAATCTGAGGGTAATTTGATCCAGGCTGACTTTAAGCACCTGTTCTAGGAACTGAATTGCCCCAAGCTTCCTCAAAAACGAGCAGAGAGAATAAATGCTTCCAAATAAAGTCTAGCTCTGAAGGCAACTTCAGATTTCTTCCTTGACTGTGGAGGGAGGGACCAAGGCGGGAGGTGAAAGCCTGGCTGACACATGTAGGTGCCTTGTGCAAGGAGCCTTGTGACTATTTCAAAGTCAAAGCCAAAATATGAAGTATACTGTAGATATCACTGATTTGAATTTTGGGGGGTGGGGTTTTGGGGTGTATACTTACTGTGTGACTTTTGCAAGTACGTACATTGGGAGTTTGAAAAAGTGTACATTACATAAAATCCTGCTTGCTGCATAACAACCCTTGCACTTTGAATAATGTGCTGTTTTACTGGGCTGGACTGCTTTGGAGAGATGTCTGCTTACTTGACTAGAAAGAAAAAAAACTTTTTACCTGCAAATCCTCTGATACAGAAGAGTGTGTTTTTCAGGCTCTCAGGATTCAGAGGTCAGTGAAGAACAAAAGAAGGAGAAAATTATGGAACTAAAGAAGAAAGAGAAACTCCTGCAGGAAAAACTGCTTCAGAAAGTTGAGGAGTTGAAGAAAATCTGCCTGCGAGAGGCGGTAAGAACTGCACTTTACGCTGGCGTTGGAGGTGGGCAAGAGCCCTTCTCTCCCTTTGGACCTTCACACAGAGCCCTCTCTGTTCCTCAGGAGCTGACGGGCAAGATGCCCAAAGAGTATCCTCTGAGTGCTGGAGAGGAGCCTCCCCAGGTCAGGAGACGTGTTGGCACAGCATTCAAGCTGGATGACAACCTGCTCCCAAGTGAAGAGGTGAGTGCTGCAGTTTGTTTCAACAGCAGAGGTGGGGTGGCCAGACTTGGAAATAATCCATCTTTTCTCTGATTGTTTGAGAGGGGGCACCTGGGATGATCACTTGCATAGACTCTGGTGGCTCCCACCCTTATTTCAGCCATGCTACCTTTGAAATGACCAGGAAACTGGCTGCTTCAAAGGGCCTTGAAATCCCTTGAACTGAACCCCTGATTTGGCCATGCTGTTTAGATTTTAATGGATGCTTTCCTGCTAATTAGAGAAGAGCAGGTTCAAACACTGTTTAGCAACCCATGGCTATGAGCTTCTCTCTAGCATTGGTTTGTGTCACATTGAAATTGTATTTGAACCCAGAACGTGACAAGGGTGTGCACTGTCCTCTTGCAAAATCATCTGTCTGTGAGCGTAGTTGTGTGACAGGTGACAGCAGGAGGGGGTGTGTTTCTGGCTCAATGCAAGTTCCACTTGAGCAATAGAGAGAGCTTTTACTTAAGAAGCCAATATGAACTTTATGGGCAGAGACTCACTCTGGAGATATGGTAATCCAGATATATGCAGTTTCTGTTTGCGTACCATTCCCCTCATTCCTGTTAACAAGCCATCATCCAAGTAGTTGATACGCATTGGGCACTTGGCATCTGTCTTTTACCAGAAACTTGCAGCCTTGGTTTACAGGACTGGTCTAATCTGTGTCTGCAGCAAACTGATTTTATATAGAATGCTTAAATCCTATTGAAACAAAATCCTGCTGACCAGATTTAATAACATGTTGCTTAGCAGTGCTTCAGTGCCTTTAATCTCAGCATCTCAAAGTTGTTTACAAACAATTAATTAAAGCCTCTGGCTCCCTGTTCTGTATGTATGGTGGTATCAATTTCCATTTTTGTTTTATCCAAAGCAAAGAGAGGTTTTGAACAGATGTTTTCAGGCTTAGACCACTTTAGTGGAGTTTAGGAGTCTATCTTAGGTCACCTGGGCTCAAGAACTTTGGACCTTTCTCAAGAGATCTTACACAAGTTATAGAAATATGACCTAAGAGTTCTATATGCTGAGATTATCTTTATATATAAACCTTGGTATTTGTCTATTTTGCACTCAAGAATGCACTTTATTACCACAAAAATAGATCTTCTATTCAGTAACCTTCTTTGATAATTTCCACCCAGAATACAGGCAAGTAACTCATGTCATGAATTTGCAGGATCCCGCTTTGCAGGACTTGGAGAGCAATTTTATTATACAGCAAAAGCTGATGGAAGCTGCAAAGAAACTTGCTAGTGAGCCAGACCTGTGCAAAAATGTGAAGAAGAAAAGAAAGCAAGAATATGCTGATGCTGTAAAAAAGCTGCAAGAGATAGAAAATTCCATAAATGAATATCGGATCAAGTGTGGCAAAAAACCAACCCAGAAATCAACTCTTGCTCTACCAGGTAAACATGAGAATTCCCCAAATTCTGATGAAAACTGGGGAAGTAATTTGGCTTGCTTACAAGTTTTGTTTACATCATCTTTATATGATTTTTATCTTCACCAAGGCAGTTAAGTAAGAAAAAAAGAAAGGTGCAATTGCTGCATCTGATAAATGCACAGCTTATAGGGTGAGGGCAGAATAAGCTGCAGCTTTAGGTGCAAGTGGAGACATGCTCTAACACCAGGTTCAGACCAACGATGCTATACTTAGAAAGGCCGGCATGAGCATCTCAGCCGAAACTGATGTGGTGTCTTAATTCTTAGTGTGTTGAGTGCAATTGCACATCTAAGCTGCCACGTGCAAGATCTTCCTCCCTCTCCTTCCACAGTGCTGCAGTTCTAGCAAAAATAGATCATGTGAGTTTTTCTAAAAGATCAAGGAAATAAAGTGCAAAGACTTTATTTCTTGATTTAAAAATTACTGTTTTCCAGGAAAACGTAAGCAAAGTTTGAGAGTTTGTGAATGCAAATAGTAGCAAAACAGATTTTTTTACCAAATCCTTTTGATGAGCACAGTGAAAGCAGATACCCTTGGCCCCTCTGTTCTGAAAGTAGTTTTTGTATAGGAGGTGAGATTCTCACTGCTTTGTAGGATAAAGCATGGAAACTTGCTAGTATCCAAGCCAACTGAAGGAGCTTGGGAATAGTAAAAGCTCGTAGGTATTGCAAGCTCTTCTAGTTTCCACAGTGATTAACAGTTTTAGGGTGTGTTTTAGTTCTCTCATCTGTGGAAAATATATAGGGATAGTTGTTAATCTATATTCAATTTCTTTTTTCCTTTCATCCCAGAGGAAATGCAATTTTGTGAGGTTAGTGGGGCTTTTCCTGGCAGCTGCAAAGTGGGAAAGAAAATGAAAGATTTTTCTGTTTATGTTGATACCCTCTTACTGACCCTGGATATGAGACCTCTTTCCAACATGTCCTTTCCCTGGAGGAGACTCTTCTGTCTACTGCCAGGAGTCTGTTGGCAAAACCTTTGCTGTGTCCCATTCATGTTGAGAGCTTGGTTTGGATTGTCACCCAGCACAAACTGTGGCAGCACTGGGTTATCCATCATCACAAAGTGCTTATTCTGAGAGGTTGATGATTGCTATTTAATGTGGTCCAGCTAGTTTCTGATTGACAGAGATGAGGAAAACATCTGTTTTTTCAGTCTCTTGCTCACCAATCTGGATATTAATTGTGGGAGGTGCTGTGTTTACCTGGGACAAGAGGTGTAGTAATGACCAGGAAGCTACTGCAGGCCAGCGAGCACTGAGAGCCCTGTGAGGCAGCATCTGTGCAGAGTCACTTTTGTTTGTTGCAGGTAGTTTTTTTTGTCCTGTTGTGCAAACAAGCAACTTAAGAGTTGGTCCTTCTACATTTAGTCCATCATTTTCAGCATTTGATAGATGAAATCCTTGTTTGCTAGCTGGGAAGGTGGATGCAGCCAGAGGAGAATAGGCTCCATGTCTCAGAGGGTCTCCCTGCAGGTAGGAACTGCCATATGAACACTTAGCCAGCAATAATTTAGCTGCATTGCCTTCCAGTTCCTGACTCTTGCACTGTAGTGTGTAGTTGTTTATCTGAAGCAAAGCTGTCATCTGCTTCAGCAAATCATAGAATCATAGAATAACCAGGTTGGAAGAGACCCACTGGATCATAGAGTCNCCTCTAATCCAGGCTAAACACCCCCAGCTCTCTCAGCCGTTCCTCATAAGGCCTGTTCTCCAGCCCCTTCACCATCTTCACTGCTCTTCTCTGGACTCGCTCCAGAGCCTCAACATCCTTCTTGTGGTGAGGGGCCCGGAACTGAATGATTTTATGTATAACCTTTTCACCATTGCTGAGCGTATTCTCAGGCTCAAAGTACAGGGTTTCAGAAGGGTGATGAGTCACTCGTGTCTATGAATTTGGGAAATGACTTGTTGGGAATAACACGTTCAATAGTAACATTGATTTATTGAATCAAACCATAGCTATTTTCATCCCAGCCCCCGAGGGATGAGAGGTGAAGGACATAGTGAACTGTCTCCTGCTCCCCATGTTCCAATCATCCTTTGCTTTTTTTCCTCTGTAGCCCAGAATTTCTTCCACTTTTGCTGGGAATTGCATAGATTAGAGTTTAAAGTCAGAGCTCCCCCATATGCCAGCATTGTAGACCTCACATGAATCCAGCAATGTAGCTTTGGACTGGATTTTTTTTTTTCTCCTTGTGTTGGGCCCAGTTCCAGATTTCACCACCATGTGGTCAAATTCATGCATATAAGCTCCCCTGAAGCTTTTTCTCAGTATCAGGTTGCAAGCAGAGCTGCAACCCATTCTTAGTGGTCTGACAAGTTCCCTCAGGGCACGGGCTAACCCTGATGTTTTGCTCTTCTTGAAAAGCTGTTCTTTTTACTGAATTATTGTAAACAGACCTTCTTCACAGCAAAGTGCAACAGCAGTGTATGTTGCATGTGGTCATGGTGAATGATGGAGGAAGAAGCAGGTGTCATACACCAAGTCACTGCTACCATCTTTAGTTGCTGTTTCTTCCTTTTGCATGGAGGTTCATGTAGAATTTTACCCTACTAGCACTATGTTTTACAAAAAAAACGGCCTAAGTAGTGATTTTTCTGTGGGTTAATTATGTCTTGTGCTGCTTTTTATTGCCAGCCTAATTTCTAATTTCTGTTCTAAACCTTAGCAGGGACAGGCTGTTTCTGAGCAAGTGCTAGTGTGCAATATCGAGGTGAGGGGACAGGCAGGTGTAGTAAAGCATTTTGCATCTGTTGCTATTTCTTTTACATTTTGTTTTTCATTCAATATCCATGCAGCAGTTACTGGTCTCTATGTTATTGGAATTTGCAATAAGTTGATTGAAATCAGCGAGATTATTTTGGATTGATGTTAATTCAATTGAAACTGAATTTGTATGCTGGTGAAAGATTCTAAAGTGAGTGCCAAATTTCAAGAGGCATTTCATACTTATCTGGTGGGATTTCAGGTGTACCTAGGGGATATTAGATGCTAACAGTAAAGATCTGCATGTCTCTGAAGCACCAAAACACCCTGTGAGATCTGTTGAAAGTCAAGTGGAAAACACCTTTGTATATCTTGACCTGATTCCCACTGCAGTTCAAAAAAATCTCCTTTGATAATTACATAGGTAGCTTGCAGAATGGCAGGGAACACAACTAGGTCATGATACACTCCAAAGCAGGACTGTCTTCAGGCTGTTGAGGGCTAAAGCAGAGATTGGAGAGTTAGAAGCTGGCTCTGAAGCTATAGAGAATAAATTGTGTGTGATATTTGGAAATTAATGTTGGTTCTCCTGTCCTTTGTTTTCATTCACAGATGATATAATTCCATCTGAGAGCAGCTCTTTGTCTGACACAACAACCTATGATGATGGTATGTTGCTTATCCTTTTCTTCCTATGAAGTCTACTTGTTCAGAGACGCTTCTTTGACTTAATGTCCTTTAACCTGCTACTTTGGCGTCTTTCAATGACAAATTACTTTATAGCGCTGGAAAAAAGAGTTTAATCAGGAATGCCTGCCTTCATAATAGAATGGTTATTGAAAGTGTCTGCTCTGTTAGCTGATCTGAGTTGTCTGTAGAGAAGGCAATTGGTTTTAACATCACCAAGCTGTGAGCTGAAGGCTTTGAATTTCAAACAAATTTTTCAAACAGCATCCTTAGAGCTTGGCCAGAGGTGTATGAGCAGCTGGAGGAGTTAGGAGCTGGGAAGATTTGCCCAACCCTTCTGTCCTCACAGCTGCTATAAAACTTACAAAAAAGTAGAGTAGGCACAGGTATTAATGATCTATTTACGTTTCTGTTACCTAGTGAGCTTGCATCTTGCATGGGTATGGTGTTTGCTCAGCTTACTCATTTCACGCACACACCCAGACACACACATTCACGCCCTGTTCCACAAGGTGGAAAGGACTTGGCTTGCCTCTCCCTTAAACTGGATAATCATCATCTAGGGACAAACATTATCTAAATTATTACTCACTTTTCAGTTAGGGCCTGATTCTGATCTTACATTGTCCCAGTTTTAGACTTGTACAACCCATCTGGTGCTTTAGAATGGAGTTACACCTGATAGCTGCTTGTACAAGTGGAAGTAGAGCCAGGGCTTTCGCTTGTGAACATGTTCTCTCATCTCATCCTACATTTATATGTATTAGCTGGAGTTTCCTGTTGGCTCTGATGGGACCTAAGTTGTGCCCTAAGGGAAGTGAGAAAAAGGATCAAACCAGTGTCTTCCCAGTTGCCTTCAGCCAAATTTGTCTGTCAGGTGTCTTTGCTCATTCAGTTGCTTTTGAAGTCAGTTCCTTTTAGGTTGTATTTCAAAACTAGTTCTTAAAATGTCATTTTCAAGTAAAGAGCTGGAAGGTGAGGGAGGGGAACTGGCCTTTGCAGAGGCTGAGCTTGCCTGCTTGGCTCTGGGAAGGATTGTGCTACTAACAGGTGTTTTCCCAAGGAAGTTCCACTTTGACTTGGCACAGCCCCAAGCTGTGTGTAGTCCCTGTAGGAATTGATGCTGCCGAGATCTGTACAAGTCTCTACGATGCCCTGTCAGTGTAGAGGAGAGCTTAGTGCAGGCAGGAGAGCCTTCCTAGATTCACAGCTTCTGTCTTTGTCTCTGTGGTGAAAAGTGTTTCTGCTTAGGGGCCACAGATTTGCATGTACGGTAAAAAAAAATACCAAGGGTTTTGGTGACAAAATACATATTCCTTTCCAACAGTCAGTGAATCGCTTCCTGTGCCAGCACAGAGACCCAGCTCTGCACAGCTTTCTCCAAGGCTTCCTCCACCGAAGTCCCTTGGTGTAGAGAGAATTCATCTCAGAAAGTCGTCCATAAATGAACAGCTGTTGGAAACCAGACACTCCAGGTAGGACATGTCTCACTGCCACTGTGCTCTCTGCTTTGCTGACATGAGGTTCATTTTGCCTCCTGCCGAGACTGTTGTTCCTCCGGGTACTCCAGCTGAGCCTGCTGCTTCCACACTCCTCTGCAATTACAGGATTTGGTGGCAGGAGCTAGACTACTTATTCAGTAAGAAAAGCGTGGATAAGTGTATAAGCAGATGTTGTGGTCTTTGAAATTATAGGTTAGTGTAGTCCTTGGAAAGAGGTTCGAAACGGGTGAGAAATTTAATAACAAGGGCTGTGTTTAAGGAATTGTTTGTGCCCCCCAGTACTGTCACCCTTTGTCTCCATTCCTGTGGTTTGTTTTCAATATTAAAACACTTGTTTTCCTGGTGACTATGCTTAATGGCTTCAGATAACACCAAACCATACCCTTCCCTCCTGACGGTATCAATATTTCAGCAGGTGTATTGTTAAAGCATACAGAGTGTGCAGTTCTCCATGTCAAAAGAGAGTTACTGGGATTCAACAGGTTACTGTCATGAGTGACAGCTACCAAGACTGGCTTAGGTTCCTGTATGTATTTGTGGGATATGGGCACTTTCTGAGACAGAACAACAGTTCCATGAAGTGCCTCAATAGCAGTAGCTCTGCTGTTGGTTGTACGATCATGTTATATGTGCAAGATCCGGTGCTAGTTGTTCTCAGTGTAAGGATTCCCACTGGTCTTGGTATTTCTTGGGCTGTCTTGCATGACCATGCTGTTAAAGGCACACTTAAAAGTGTTTTCAAGTTTTGGGCAATGTGTAATGCCTTAGTGTTTTTCTCATCTGTCTCTCAGGATAAGCAGAACAGTGCTCTGCATGGAGTTCAGAAGTTGAATTATAGCCGTGTGTAACCATTTAGCTGTGATGTACTTCATTTTAAAATCTGATTCCTTTGCTTCTCTGTTACCTACTCTGTCTCTTCTGCTTCGTACTTCTGTCCTGTGGCAGCAGCTTTTCCTACCAGCCTTCTTGTGAGGACTTCTTTTGAACCACAAGAAGGGGTTGATTTTTTTTTTTTCCCTGTTTAACAGTTCTGGGGTTTGTACAGAGAAGCACATCCAGTTATGACCTTATTTGCTTTTTCTGCCCTTTATATCTTTTTAATTCAAGACTTAGGATGCATATGTCCTTTGGACATGGTTTAGTGTTTTGTGGGAGTGGTTGGACTCGATGATCCAGTGGGTCTCTTCCAACCCGGTGATTCTGTGATATACTCTGTGTGCTGCAACTTGCATGATGTTTAACCTAACTGGGANGTCTCTTCTGCTTCGTACTTCTGTCCTGTGGCAGCAGCTTTTCCTACCAACCTTCTTGTGAGGACCTCTTTTGAACCACAAGAAGGGGTTTTTTTTTTCCTGTTTAACATTTCTGGGGTTTGTACAGGGAAGCACATCCAGTTATGACCTTATTTGCTTTTTCTGCCCTTTATATCTTTTTAATTCAAGACTTAGGATGCATATATTCTGTGTGCTGCAACTTGCATGATGTTTAACCTAACTGGGATTGTCTCCTTCATTACAGGGACCCGCTTTCGACTCACAGCAGTCCTTACCGAACCCTGGACCGGCCCCCGCAGCCCCATGGGGGAAGAAGCATGCCCACAACCCCCGTGCTCACTCGCAATGCCTATAGCAGCAGCCACTTACAGTAAGGAGACTATATTTTAAGTGCTATGTCCATCTTAGGCAGCAGCAAAAGAAAAGCCAATGGTGTTAAGAGAGCAAAGGGTCCTTTGCCATGCAAGCTTTCGTCACAGCAAGATCAGGTTCTCAAAATGTCTTTTCTGGATATTGGAGGCGCAAGGTTAATATCAGCCGCTATCTTCTGGCACATTCCTACACCAGCTTTGTGACACGCAAGTGAGAGCATTTATGTGAGCACAAACTCTCTCTGGAAAAATAGCAAGACACATAAGGGGCTGTCTGCAAAATTAGGAGTGAGATGGAAGCTGGCGCAAAAGAATTGCATATCTGGTCATGAAAGACTAAGAGAAGAGCCATTTCCAGACAGGCACCTGTAGGGAGTTTTAACAAGCAGTGCTTATTCAAAAAGTTTCTGTAAAATACTTGTAAGGTAGCCAGAATGTATTTCACGTTCCTTTTGTTGCCTTATTTTCTAACAAAGTGAGGCTTATGAAATTGTGTTGTCTGTCAGCTAGTGATCTCCTTGTGAAAACTTGTTCAGGAGCTGACAGATGTCTTCTGTGGATTATGTTTCTACGAGCCTCCTGAAAAAGTGAGTGGCCAGATAGAGGAGAGCAATCCCAATTAGTGTCCTTACAGAGCTGCAACATGAGCTCACCTATGTTATTAGACAGCTGAGAATGCATGCTGGGGAAGGAGACATGCTATAAATCTTATGTTATCGAGAGCTCATGGTTTATTTGGCTGTGGTATTGCAGCCTTGAGAGAAAGTCACAGGAAACCCATCTTCTCCTCTTAGCTCAGTTACGTGTGTAGATTTTACCTACTTAAAAACTGTGAGAGCTCTCCTGTAAATCATTACAAAATGTGAGTTTGTGAGCTTTGCTGTATTTATCTCTGTCACAGATTAACTTTGCTCACCATGATGTATTTTTTGAGAGATCTACTGTTGCAGCCAATCTGAAATTAAGACAAGCTGGATTTCTTGCAGGGCAGAGATCCCATGTGGAAAGAAAAGGCTGGGTTTGTGTTGTGCTTTGTTGGGGGAGACAGCATGCCTGACTTGCCCATGCGTGCACTCTCCAGCTCTCTGTATTGTGTATGACTGCCTTTAACCAACAGACATCTGTGTTGTTTCAGGCCGGATGTCTCCCCACACCATTGCCGGCAGCGCAGTGGAAGTCTGGAATCCCAAACGCACCTGCTCTCCGAGACTCCTGCTGAAAAGGCAGCCTTTACCCTCTCAAAGTCCCAGCGAAGCAGCAGCACAGAGATCCTCGATGATGGCTCATCCTACACTAGCCAGTCAAGTGCAGAATATTACTGTGTGACACCTACTCCCAAACCATATTATACCACTCAGACACTTGACAACAGGACCAGGGGCCGAAGACGGTCAAAGAAACAAAACATTTCTGCTGCAAGTTCAGGAAGTATGCCAAATCTTGCCCAGAAGGATGTCCGCAACGGCGTCTACCACAAAAGTCAGGAGCAGCCTTCCTCTAATTACTATATTTCGGGATATTCCCCGTACACTGAATCTGATGTTTATTACAACGGAGGATATGTTTATGAGAGTGATACAGAGGGACAGTACAGCGTCAATCCTTCCTATCGCTCATCAGCACATTATGGATACGACCGTTACAGGGAATTCAGGTCTTACCATGAGGACGAAGTGGACAGAGTACCACACAACCCATATGCAACCCTAAGGCTTCCAAGGAAGCAAGTTGCTAAAACGGAGCATATAACCAAAAACATTCATAAGGCCTTAGTAGCAGAGCATCTCCGTGGTTGGTACCAGCGTGCCTCCAGTCAAAAGGAACAGGGTCACGGCCTGCAGGCAGGCTTTGAGTCTGACAGAGGATCTCAAAGGAGTCTGGGCTTTGCGGGTCTGCAGGTGCCATGCTCTCCTACCAGTCGAGTGTCATCTTTCTCTTCAGGTAATGCTTGATTTCTTCTATGCTAAGTGTTTTTGTAATTCCCTGCTGTGCATCAAATTCTGCCCTCCTCCACTGCCTCAGTAAAGTCAGCAGAGCAGAAGCAAGGGTAGAGTTCTGTCTGCCTGAAAGGTAGACAAGGAACTGAGTAGGATCTTGTTGTTCCATGCTTGGGAAGAAAGACGTGTTGCCTTCTCCTGTGGGTAGATCTGCTTTTTACTCTGTGTAAGCACAGCAGTCTGAAGAAGCTCGAAGAACTATATGGAATATCAGATAGAAGAAATGCACAAAACTTTATGCTGTATAAATGCAGCTGCCATGATGGTGTCCAAATATCAGTACAGTGAGCATCACTGACTGGGTCAAAAAATTCTTTTCGAAGACTCTGAAGCTGCAAACCACCACCCACACAGCCCTTTCCTGCCTATAGGGCTTGTAAATCATATTTTGCTGGCATTGTGTGCTTGAAACCCATAAAGAGCACTAATGAGAATTGTCATTTGTCTCGGCTGATTTAACTGGAGAAAGATCTAATTTGCTGTAATATTCTCATTCTAGCATCTTCTGCAAACGCTGCTGGGAACTGGCGAAACCCACTTGCACTAGGACTTTCAGACTACGATACTTTGTCTCATTCCTCTTATGCCAGCTGTTATGGGAATGTTTATGGTAACTTTCCTCTGCAAAGCAGGTGAGTGGATTATATCAAGATTTTCTCCCCTTCCTCTTGTGTTTCACAGGCTGTTAAAACTTCTAAGAAAACCAGATTGATTTCAAGTAAATCAACCGTACTGTACAGCTCACATTCAGTCGAGGGGGGAGCAAGGATAGTGAAGGATGAACTCACCTGTAGCACAGCCTTTTCCTCCAGCTGATGCTGGATCTTCAAAGCTCTTACATTCATCAGTAGCTGTGATTCTCAAAGCAATACTGCAGGCACCCAGTCCCTCTCAACACCTGTGGAAGGAGGTCTCTGCTGCACTCCATCACATTGTGTTTCTGATGCTGTAGCACCTGTGCTGATAAACTTTTGGAGAAACAAGGAAAGCAAGCACCTTTCTTTAACCTCACATCTGTGTGCCGGCATTCAAACATGATACAGACATCAGCCATCCTGTTTGTAAACCAAATTAATCTCATTTGGCAGAGCTTGATCCAGGGACCAGGTGGGATGTGCTGCTGCTCAAGGAGTTGCCCTGCTTGTGTGGGCTCTCCCGAGGACTGCGGGGAGCCCAAGGTCTGCTCTATCCTTGCAGAAATTCTTGCAACTCTCACTGCTTCTACTTCATGTATTCAGTCTCTTCCCATCACTACCATAAGCCAACTGTTGTCAGTGAGCATAGAGCCCTCCTGCCCGGGAGAATGGCTCTGCCCCCACAAATACCATCACATTTAGGTACACTTAAGCTAGTTGTAGCCAGCTATAGTAAATACCCCAAGTTTGTGCCTCTTGTGTTGTGGGTTGCAGTTGGTGCTTGCTGCCAGGCAGATTTATGTTACATTGCTGAATTTTTAGTTCTATTTGTTTTAAAATAAATGAAGGTGAAGAAAATACATAAAAGCTTCTGCTAGATCCTTGTTTCTCAGCTAAATGCCATGGACTTTTTTTACTGGAGTGATTAAAAAGATCTACAGCTACAGCGTTTAAAAATACAGTTTCTATTAATTGCTTAACTTCCTATAATGGGGCTTTGAGGCCTCTGTTCATTTTGGCAGCTATATCTAAATGAGGTTTATTAGCTATTAATTTTCTGAATTTGGAATATTCTGTATCACTTGTCTAATTGCTCATCTGTTTTATTTTTTATTTGAATGTGATTATAGCAAATAAGCAATCAATATGCCATATAGTCTTGACAATTGTGAGCAGCTGAGATGCTGTTGCACACAATTTGGCTAATTACAGCCACGAAAACTGGGCTTTTGTTTGGATGTAGGTTACAGTGGGGTGAACTCAAAAGAAGCAGCATTACATAAAGCCCAAGGGTGTTGTGCAGTGCATGGGGGTCTGGGGAAGACCCTTAGCTCTTGCTGATCCCTGATGCCATGTCTCTTACAGAGCATATGCAGAGACGAGCCAGCTGGGTGCCGATGATGAGAGCCGGCTGGAAGATGACTTGCACAGCAATGAGCAGAGGTTATTCTGGCATGAGGATTCAAAGCCTGGGACACTCGTGTAAACTGCCTGCAGCCCTGCGATTGTACCCTTGTGTGCCTTGCACAAAATGCTGTGACTCCGAGGCAGATCTTGGGTGGAACTCCCGAACCCAACCAGAAAAGGAGGAAGCAGGCTGTTTCGCTGGGAAAAGTTAAATTCAGCGTTGAGAGGGACTGTAGCGAATTGAAAAGTCTTCCCATGAATGGTGTTTCTTTCTGAATCCAGACAGCCTACACAAGCAAGGGCAAGCCGCAGTTTAATCTACGACTAGATGCAGCACTTGGTTGAAGTATTTATATTTAGCAAGCACTTTTTTGGAAGATTGGAAGGTGTTGAAGGCAAACCTCAGCAAAAAAATGTGAAAAGGAGACTCTTGTGATAAAAAAAAGTGGGATTTCTAGGAGCACAATTCTGATGTCTGAAAGAAGAAATGAAAATTTATTCTGCCATAGTTTATGATGACCTGGAAGGACTTTCGTAAGGTTATGAAGGATAGATACTGTGTGTGTGAATGAGGCAAAGGCTGACTTAATCAGTATTGGAACATTACTTGAAGGAAGGCTGGGTTATTTTTTTATTCTTATTATTATTATGGAGGTTTGAATGAGTTTATCCACTTTTTAGGGTGTTAAGAGAGTTTGTTAGCACCACAAGCAAGTTCTGGAAACAAATTTGCTGACACAATGTCATGTGAAAACTATAGATGGTTGTGGATTTTGGAAAGAGAAGCAGTAAACTTTTAACTCTTACCCATGATAAAGTGTAATTGATAACCTCCCATTTAACAACCTTCCCATGGTACAACTTCACTGTGCGGAGGAGTAGGCAAATTTTCACAGTGGCTGCACAGTGAACCCCGTTCATGGGGTGATGATTACGTTTTACTCTGCTGCAGGCGATCAAGGATCCACAGTGGGCAGCTGCAGTGATCCCACAGCAAACCATTTGATTGTAATGGCCAGTATTTTAAGGTGGATGCAAACACAAACAGCCAAGTGGGTGCCTTACAATAAGGGGCATTAGGATTGTACCACGAGTCATCTGAACTGCCAGGTGCATTGCAAAGTCACTGAGTGACAGAACAGCATTTTCACCATTTGTGTAGGGAAAAAAGCGCGACTGCAGTCTTGATCTAAGAGGGATAAACCTACCTCACATCATCCATCTGTAGGAACAAATTGGTGTGGGTTGTCATGTGTGCTTTCCAACAACTCATTTGAAATCGCTCTCGTTGCTCAGCTGTACTGTGCTTCAGGATTCTGTAAATGGTGCTCTTTTTTTTTTCTTTTATACAAAGGGTTAGTTACTCCTTGTTCATATTGTGAATAGAAGAGTTTCTGATAAACTTTTTTGACCTTTTTTACCAATGTTCCAGAGCATGTAATATATACAGAAGGACACACTTGTTAAGCTGGTACTTAGTCGTTTGTATTATTAGTCACAATTTGGAATTAAACAAACAAAAACAAAAGAAAAAATAACTTATTTCTTTGTTTTGAATATTTGTATAGCCTTCTAGAAATGCGAAAGCTCTTTTTGCTTATTCTTTTACTACTTCTGAATTTTTTAGACCTATTATTTTGTATAGGTCAATAAACTAAAAAGTATGCTATCAAAACCACTTCAGCATTCCTCCTATTTCTACTTGAGCGCTTGGAGAAGTGCAGTGTGTGTTATTTCAGGGCTTTAGATAAGAGCAAATAAATCGCTGTGGTCTGATTTCTTTTGGCTGTGGCATTAGGTTGGATACAGAGGGTCAGTGGCCTTGGGTGGGGGAATCTTGTGTGGGGGCAGTTCAGACCCTCCTGAAACATGTCTGTAAGTATGAATTTCTGATGATGCAAGGGGAGGGAGGAGTGGTACTCAGTGCCTTTGCAGGGTCCCCTCCAGCACAACTGTCTCATGGGAACTGAACTGGGCTTATGCAGCATCACTGTGGGAGGATCACTATCTCTGGAGGCTGCTGCCCAGCGTCGGCTCAGCGGTGATGCACAGGCAGTGGTGGCCTCGTGTTTAGGGAAATACTTCTTGCTCATCTATACTTGGATCTAAAAATTGTTTCAGCCTTTCCCACGTGGAGCATTGTTTTTAGGGCTTATATTGCTCATCTGTAGGGTCCTCTTTCCGTTTAGTGCCCTCTGGGGTACCCACTTTTCTGGAAGTGACTTGGCTTCTAGAGGTACAATGGCTTTGGCACTCTGGTCACCAAGCAGTTGAGGTTATTCAGTCTCACTCTTCGCTCCATAACTGAGTTATTTGTCATTTTCTAATTTTGTGGCTTCTGTAAGCTTCACCACCATCACTGAACTTTATACTTATTTCCAGGTTGCTGGTTAAAATGGGTCTTAACAAGGACTGGCAGACATGCCCACTAAAAATACGCTGATGTTGTCACAGTTTTCCATTTCCTCAAGGAGTTTTTGAGGTTTGTCTGTTCACAAGTTCTTCATTTACTGAGTCATGCTTTCTGCTGTTATGAAACGTTGGTGTTTTGAGCAGGAAGCTGGGTGGTATGAAGGCCAATAACTTACCCAGAATTAATGGTATCAGTGCCGACTGGCAGTTATTTATCAGCACTCTTAAAACTTTTCATTTAAAAAAGGAAATGAGCTGTGAGACAAGGTCTGTGCCCCATTTGAAGTGTTGTTTGCATTCCTTTATTTTAATGCTGTAGTCATTGAGCTTTGTATTGGCTTTTCTGTTAGCATTCAGGATTTAGTTCTGTCGAACACATCCGTGTTGGCACAATGCTGGCACTTGGCCTGGCTTCCTGGCTTGCTCTGAGTGGACCTGGACAATTTTGGACAGTGGTGTTGAAGATGGGAGTTTGAGATGGGTCTGAATTGAGGATGGTTTGCTGTGTTTGGGGATATTAGGCATAAAGCCTCTAGGACCAGGGATCAGAGCCTGGCTGCACCTTCCAGTAAACAAGAGATAAGCTGGAAAATTAAGTGTTGCAAGTGCAGCACCTGTAACTCCTCTTGTCATTCTCTGCATGCCTGGCCTTGCAAGAGGTGTGAAAGTATGAGTGGAGGAGGTGGCCCAGAGAGGAGACAATAAGGAGATCATACTTCTCTTTTTTCAGATGTCGCAAAGGTAGCAAAGGGCTGGGGTGGCAAAAAGGGGGAGGAGAAAGGAGGGCACAGCATCCCCGTGGGACCCATTGTGCATCATCAGCAAGGGAGCTGGCAATACTGCCCAGCCTGTGCAAGACCTGATTTTCGCATGTTGTTCCCCAGGAACCCTAATGTTGGTTTTGTCAGACCTCCGGCTTCTTCCTTGGTTGCATTGCATTTCTGGAGCGATGTTTTGGGGAATGTGTACAACTGTCCACAGAGACCAGGTCTGTATAGAGCAGCTGAAGAGGGTAATGAAGACACACTTATCATATTTGTTTGCAGCTGAAATACACATTACCTGTGTTTGAATTCTTACCTCATTCTTTTCTGCTCACCAGATTAGTGAAGTCACATAGTGACTGAACAGCAGCATTGAAGACAAGAGCCTTCCTGCTTCTTGAACCCCTCTGAAATCCTTCCTCTCCCCCTCCTGGTTTGAAGCAATATGTATAAATTGTTATTTAGTATGATCCAAGAACAAAGCCAAGAGGTGAACAATGTGGAACACCCACTGACCCACAGGGTTCAATCTTACACTGTCACAACCGTTATTTCTTTGGACAGAAAAAGATGATGGTGATGAGAGGATGGAGGGGAAATGCAAACCCACTTAAAACTATGTAATGGTGCATTTCTGAGAGCTTTTTATTTGATGGATGAAGAAGGAAAAACAATACTTGGCAGGAGTCCTTGAAAAGGCATTAGGGCACTGTGCTAAAATAAGTCATGCTGATATTTTTAATTACTGTGCCTGTTTTTTCTTTGCTGTTTTGAACAGAAGTAACTCTGAGATGGTTAGGGCGAACTCCTGTGGGAGGTGCTGCAAGCCCTGTGGGAGGCTGGTGTCTGACATTCAGGCAGAGACCCAGGAGGGATGAGGCTCAGACCAGGTGACCCCTCCCCAAGCACAGAGAAATCTTTAAATATCGTGAACCTTTAAAATTCCCCTAAGGATACTTGTGTGAATCTCGTTAGCCAAGGTGACTCAATGCATGTGATGTGACTCTTGCAGGTTTCTGCTGGCTTTTCATTTATGATCTTGGACTTGGTCACCTTAAATGTGAGCAATGTTGCAGCAACGTTTTGTATACAACAATGTTGTGTGGTTCCTGGGTGTCTGAGCACCTTCTACCGTAGCTCAGCCAGTCCTGAAATGTTTGCAGGAAATGCTATAAAAGCTGAAGATTTGCTCCATCTCCTGGTCTTTGGAGATTAATGCAGGAGAGCTGCTTCTTCAGGCAGCTTCTGAGCCTGGGGAAAAACTCCCTGGCACTTGCCTTCCACTTTACTGGTAATTTAACTCCTCTCATAGGAAGGTTTCTGCCTTTTCCACTGTTCTTCAGTGTCCTTTGTGCTTTTTCTGTCATACTTAATACATTTCTAAGGTAAAAATCTGCGAGTTTCAGCTATATCTAGGCCTCACACAAATACTGGAATCTATAAACCTAAAGCAAATGGAAGCAAACTTTTGATTGCTTTATTTAGTGGTTGTTAATTTAAGTCTGGTTTTCTTGTTTCCATGTTAGGGTTTTTTTTCCTAGGGATCTTGTGCTAGGGGAAAAACTATGTCCTTAAGAATGTTTTATCTTGTTGGTAATAAACTTCCTGGAGTGGTTTCCAGATTGCTTCTGTCACCTTTTGCAGCTCTTTTAGATAAACATGGTGGGGGAAAAAAATTTTATTTTGCAAAGGTGTGAAGACATAAACAGTTCTGTGTGACTTTTCTCATCACACTATGCTGTGTGTCACCTCTCTCCCTGCCACGTCCTCTGCTCTCACCCTTGTTCTTATGCTGAAGGCACCAAGCTGCTGGCATCGACTGCGTGTAGAGTCCAGCAGTGTTTGTTGGATCCAGGTATAATCCTGATTTCCAATTAAGTCAAGCAAGGAACATGTTATTTGTGTAGGGTAGTGGAAAAGGACCTGTAGGTCTAATCTAGTGATAGCCCATGTTTTCCCACATAATGCAGCCTTTGTTAGAATCAATTAGAATTTGGATTTATATAATTTGGGTAATTTTGCATATATGGATGTTTGCTGTTTCACCAAGCAGTGAGAAAACAGCTTGGTGTAGAGGCTGTTGCCAGGGGAAGGGATGAGGCTGCAAGTGGCATCTGTTCCCGTTTTCAGGTATAAACTTTGTAAGATGTATTTTGTGGCTGGTATTCCCAGAAATGTCCCTTGCTAGATGCATGATTGGTACTTTGGAGACTCTGGTCTCTCTCTGAGCCTGACCCCAGCGTTGGGATCTACAGGACTGATCCCACTGTAGGTCTGGAGAGAGAAGAGAAAAATTGTACATGTGCTATTTTGTCATCCTCCCTCTTTCCCTCCTGTTTTCTCTCCTCCACCTGCCCTGTCCTGTCACAAGTGTCCTTGCATGCCAGGACAGCATGTCCATAATGCCTGGCTGAGCTTTTAATTTTAAAGAAGACACTTCTCTTCCCAGTATTACTGTGATGCCCACACCACCAGCAGATAAGGATGGCAACACCCTGCCCGATGCACAACCCTCTGCCTTGTCTAGCAGGACCTTTCCCTTCCTATCACAGCTGTTAGACACAGATCCAGGACCATATGGATCATCTGCCAGGGCAGAATTTACCATTGGAAACCCTTACCCCATGTCCTGATGCAGCCAGTCAAACCTTAGAAGAAGGAATGGTGAGTCACGATCAGTGCTGGTAGCCCAGGAGGACACAGATATCAAAGCCTTCATGAAAGAGCAACAGGACTTGTAACCAAGAAGCTCTTTGCTATCCATCCAGCTTTGTTATCCGTGTCTGTTCCTCTTAAAGGTAATAACCACAAATCCTTCAGCAAGTCCTTGACTGCAGAGGGATGTGCTCTGTCTCCTAGGGCATCTCCTGCACATCTCAGGCACAGCAGGCATGAGTCTCAATTTATATTTAATCATTAGAATGTCATCGAAGAGCTACAGATGAAGAAGAGTTTGCAGCCAGCCAGGGTTCAGCTGGAGTAATTCTAGAAGAAACCCTTCCACCTGTTCCTGGGCTGAGGTTAGGGAAGGACGTGCCCTGTACGTACATAACAAAATCACCACATGGCCTTGCAAGCATCATTGCCCATGGACACGTTTTAGTGGCGGGATGATACAAGGTATGGGGCTGTGATAGGCTTGGATGCTATAAAAGAAAGATACACGCTATGTTTAATGTGAAGGGTGAAAATGTTTCCTGAACTCTTATCTGATGTGGTTTGTGCCGAATTCAGTATTTCATGTAAAAGTGGAGGTGGTTGCTCATTCAAATGGTTATGGTAATAGCTATTGCTCCTTGAAGAATCATTGGTGTTGTCTTATTACAGTTCTGATTTAATAGTCTTCTCATGCAACACATGGATGGCAAATTTTGTTGAAAAGGGGAAGGGACATTTTAAGTTTAATTCTATGTCTTTGTTTTAGTGTGAGGCTTTTGTCATTCCTGAAGCTCTACTGAGCAAACCCAGAGCATAGATAAATCCTAAGAATAAAGGTAGAGTAAATAGTAAATAACAACTTCATTGCATGTGTTGTTACAGGTAAGTGCTTACTCAAACTGCACAGGGAATGACTGTCTCCTCAGAGCCTGAACTTGCATTTCTGTTGCAAAGTATTGATCCTTGAGACAGAGCCTGGGCCTGTCTTGCACATGGATTTGGCATAATGAGCCCTCGAGTAATAATAATAAATAACTGGGTAAATGCCCCATGTGATGTGCACAGGTAGACAGCAATTCAGCGTTGTGTCTGCCTGCACTGCCTTGTACTCCACGCAATCTCTGGCCATCGCACAGGAGCCAGTGCGGCCTTGGGGCCCTGAGTGGTCCCAACTGCAGAAGGTCAGTGTCCCCCTTCGATGGCCATAGCCAGCCTCAGCTTGGTGACAAAACATGGGAAGCCACACTGGGGTAGCTCAGGTCACCTTTCCACGGAGAAGTCCCAGGCAGAGCTGTACTTCAGCCCCTGAAGTCATGGTCTGACATTCAACATCCTCTCACAAACCACCTGTTCCCCATAAAATAACAAAGCTGCTCATGGTTTCTCACAGACCCCTTTTCATTTACCACAGGCCTGTTTCCATTTGTTTTGCAGCTGTTAGTGGCGGGATGATACAAGGTATGGGGCTGTGCTTACCACTGTGCTTTGGGAAGATGAGGCAACGAGCCACTGCCCAGGGAGGAAAGTGTTCAGGTATTGGAAGTTTTTTACCAAGGTAACAACACAGGCTGGGAAAGTGAAATACTGAGTTAGTGGGGACTTAACTAGCACTAAGTGTTTTGCCTGTGTTTGTGCTATGAATGATATCTGGGAGTAGTAGCTTCAGTCCTGCTTCCTGCTAAACTAGCACAGTGTGAGGAGGTATTGTGTGTCCTCTGGTTGTGCCCAGGGCTGTTCAAGGCACTTAAAAACATAGTCAGAAAAAAAAAAGATCCTATAGGTATGGCCAGGGGGTATGGTGGGTGAGGTGTAGTGTTGTTTGTTGGCAAGCACAGAAACTTGGGTTTCAGGGGATGAGATTTGGATCATGTTTTGGCTCTGAAGGGGGCAAAGGTTGGCTCTGGGTCACCCAGAATCCCAGGACCAGCTCCGTCCCACTTGATGTCATGCTCAGCTGCCGCATTGAAGTGTTGCTGTCAATGTTCCTGTGCAGAACTGTCTCCTGCCCTAAAATCTTGGGGGCTGAGTGAACTTTATAAAATGGTTTAAAACAATTGAATAGTTTAGAAATCCATCAGCTAATTATTTAACACTTCGTGATGCAGAAGATGATGTGCACATCTGACTCACCCATGCTTTTTCCATGTGGGATTGATTTGGACACACTAGTAGAGGGGTGTCAGTACCCTGCTCCAGGCTGAAATTTTCCCTCCTTAATTTCTGTTGGACCAAAGTCCCCTCCATGCTCTCCCTTTCTCTGTACACATTTCAGTGTTTTCTTTTCCCTGTAATAAGGAATGTGGATGATGAGAGAGGCAGTTTCCTACTGCATAGGGAAGTCCCACCTGACTCCTCACAGGCTTCTCTGAAAATAGAAGCTATAAATAAACCCCAAACTCCAGACTCACTATATTCTTTTTTGGGGGGGGACCAGGTTAGAGTAATCCAGGTCTCACAGCTCCACTTGCTCCTCTTGGAGCTGAACGAATGCCAGACTTCAACGTAGTGAGATGTGATGGTTCAGGGATTGCCAGGACAGGGGTGAGGGGCTCGTGGCCCCATCCCTGCTACTCCATCCTACTCCATACTCCCCAGCCACTGCTACACTTACTCTTTACATGGGGACTTGGTTTTGCAGTTCCCCGTCAAATGACTGGGGCAAATACTTAGAAAGTCAGATGTCCTTACTCTATTTAAGCAACAAGCTTAATCTGATATATTTATATCTGTAATGCTTTGGAGGTGTGGTGGCTTTTTTTTTTTCCTCCCCCAAGATGATCCCTGGTGTTTTTCCCACAGGGTGTCCCTCTATGATTGCTTTCGTTACCGAGGGGTTGTTATTGTTAAGATCCCGTCATCTGACCCTTTATAATCCTCATATTGAGTTACATGGCATTGCTGGACATACTTGGTGTATGCTACTGTTTGTCAATTTTAGACTGCCCCTTCAAGCCTATGAGTTTCTTAAAAGCTTCATAAGCAAGCTTGTGTTACACAGGCACATTCTCCAAATCATTCCAGTTGATGTTTTGGCACTTGGAAATGCCATGGATTGGTAACAGAGGAGAGTAAAAGTGTGGGGTTTATAAGGAAAAAAAAAGAAAGCAAGCATTATAGAAATTGTTCTCAAGCATTTGGCATCAGCATGTTTCCTATCAATTTCCTTTAAAAAGTACATATTTTAAGCGCTTGAAGCATGGCTTGATTGCTGGGTTTGTGTCAGATGGTAACAAGGGTCAGCTCTCTTGGTATTTGAGTTTAAAACTTGCCAACCCTCTTGCTTTCAGAAGAACTGAAATTTGTGAAGAAAATGCACAAATGAGAACAAGTCAATGAAGTGAAACCATCCTGCGTGAGAGCCTGCTGAGCTTCATGCAGGAGTTCATCCATACATGAATACCTACCTGCCTTAAGAGCAGTAAGCAATAAGCATGAATTGTTCATCACCAGGGGCAAATCTTTTCTTCTATCAGTTTGCTCCTAAAGTGCTTTTATTGAACTCTTGTTAGGTACTTACTTAGCATGAATTTTGAGCTGCCACCTGTAGGGATTGCTTTGTGATCGCTGCAGGTACCTCTTGCCTTCTGCTTATGCTTTGAGCGTGGCTGCTGGCACAGCTCTCTGCTGTTGGTAACAGAGCACCTCGTGCAGCAGCTTATTAGTAGGGTGATCCCTAAGCAAGTGTCAAATTGGTGCAAAAATAGCAAGTGCTACCAATGGAAGTGTCTTTCCTGTTTTAATGAAGGTTTGAGGAATGAGTGATTATTTTGGGAGGCTCCAAGGGGAGTTCCCGCAAATGTCATTGTTAAGAAGATGGGAGTTTTGCCTTGGAAAGTGCTTCTAGATTTGGCCATGAGCATGTCCCTTGCCTGGAGGGTGTCATTTGTTGCCTTAACGTGCTGTTTCCAGTGCACTAAACCACTAAGCAATGTGTTAGAAAAGGAAGTAAATCAAGTACTCGAGGTAATTTATGGAGGAGACCTAAAGTAGGCAAAATGTGATACCCACCTTGGAAACCTGTGGGATTAGCACCCGTGTCACCAGAGAGCTGTCACCAGGCAGCCCTTCACTCTGCATCTGATGGAGAAGGCATCACTTCCAGATGTATAGTGTTTCCCTATCGTGGTATTGACAACTGATATATTTCTACTTAGAAGAAAGATTGCTTTTCAAATACTTGATAGTGTTCTTGATATCCCTATTTTCCTTCTTGAGAGGACTTCATGGGTTTGACCCTACTCAGCTTAGCAGGTCTGACAAGACCATGGCCCAAGATGGCCTGGCTAAAGATCATGGAAATATAAGAAGGTGGCCAGGGGCTTTATTTACAGTCAAGAAATTAGCAAGTGGCAAGAAACCACTGAATAGACAGCTTCTGAGACCCAAACAGCATCGTTTGGGAGAATAACATACCAGCTACCAAAGAACATTGATTTATTTGATAACACCAGGAAACCATTTATGGACTCTAGTATGGACAGCAATGGCTGGGGGTTAAAACTGCTTGACCAGCTAGATTGATGTGTGGGTCTGCTGTTGTGCTTGCTACTGCATAATATAAAATAAGGATGTTCCCTAAAATACCAAAGGGACAAACAGAGGCATTATGCTTTTGGCTTGGGTTTTTGTTAGTTTTTCTTTTACCAATTATTTAATTATTCAAATTTTGCCCTCTTCCCTGCTGTGTAACAACATTAATTAAACGAGGACCTTTGTCTAATAGCTTTTTAATAGAGGTTAATAGGGATTTGAACACCATGTTTCTTATTACAAAACACGGCAAAGAGAGACCATCATCATGCAGAGACTATTTTGGTGCTGGCAGACTCCAGTGGCACGTGGTTGAGACGGTAATGAGAAATATGGCTTAAAAATTGGTGGGCTTTGGTTTCACACCCTGCCTGTCTGTGGTTTCTTTCCTATGAAAGATGAATTTGCAGTTGCAAGGTGAGGATTTGATTCTATACTCCCTGCAAGGAATATTATTATAAGAGGAAATCTTCCCAACCACATGAACAATCCAAACTGCAGCATACTGAAATTGGACTGTAGTGGAAAAATTACCCACCCACATCACTCTGCTTTTACAGAGCAGCTGTGAGTGCAGTGGTGTTGGAGATGTGGCTTCCTAGTTTGCCATGGAAATTTAGAAACCTACAAAATATTCCAGAGAAGGAGGTACTTATCTGAAATGGACATGTGATGAAAAAAAGGATGTGAGGGGATCTTCCATCGTTACAGCAGTTCCACAAGAACTAGCAAAGTGAATCTTTGTAGTTTTTTATTCTGTTTGAAGGGGTTCTGCACAGACTGTGTGCTGCTCTGACTGTTCACCTGCCTTTTTTTGTCTTGGAGGATTTTACCTTAACCAGGATCTGGTGTTTGGGAGAGATCATCAGTTGTGCAATGGATGCACTCCCACCAAATACACGAGCAACATTCATCCTGGTTTTAGATCTGGTTAAGGGCAGTGAAAAGCCTGCAGCGCCTGGCCCTTTTGAGATATCCAAGACACTACAGATACAGAGACCTTCATAGAATCACCAGGTTGGAAGAGACCCACTGAATCATTGAGTCCAACCATTCCTATCAGTCACTAAACCATGTCCCTCAGCACCTCGTTCACCCGTCCCTTAAACACCTCCAGGGAAGGTGACTCACCCACCTCCCTGGGCAGTCTGTGCCAGTGCCTAATGACCCTTTCTGTGAAATATTTTTTCCTAATGTTCAGCCTAAATCCCCCCTGCTGGAGTTTGAGGCCGTTCTCTCTTGTCCTGTCCCCTGTCACTTGGGAGNTCCTCCTGCAGTGCAGAATTCCACCAGCGCACCTCACAGGTAGCATTAACATCACTCCATCCACACAGGAGGTGCCGGGTAGAGACTCATAGTGCTCTGGGAATCCTCTGGAAAATGCCTGGCTCCTGCCTTCCTCAATGGGGACGCACCAGCTGCACTGAAATGTCAGAAGGGCTTGCACAGCTGACAGGTTGCTGAAAATGGAGCATGGCAGCATCACCATAAATTCTCTTTATCCAGCCAAGTGCAGCTTAATATAGACTTAGCCGTACGGTCTGTCTCCCACACTGAGACTGAGAGCTGCCCCAGCTCATGACCAAAATATGAAGTTGTCGATTTAACCAAATGAACTACTGCTAGTGAGGTGGGAGGAAATAAGCCCTTTAAAATTTACCTTTCTCTTTAGGTTTAAAAAGTAACAGAGGAAGGAAAGAAGAAAGAATATGTCTGAACTCAGCCAAAACTCTGATGAAGAAATGTGTCCTGAAGACATTGATGAAGATGAAATCCTGGCAAACCTGTCCCCCGAGGAACTAAAGGAGCTGCAGAGTGAGATGGAAGTCATGGCCCCAGACCCTGAAGTCCCAACTGGGATGATACAGAAGGATCAGACGGAGAAACCCCCCACAGGGAGCTTCGACCACAGGTCCCTGGTTGACTACCTGTACTGGCAGAAGGCATCCAGACGCATGCTCGAGGATGAGAGAGTTCCCGTCACCCTCTTGCCCTCTGAGGTAACAAGCAAAAAAATTACAAGTATTTATTATGTATCTGCTGTGGGATCTGTTTTAGGGCTTTAAGAGCTTAACCTGCCTCTGCTTCCATCCCTTGCCTAAGATACGGTACAAACAAATTTAAATTCATCCAAAAAGCCTCAGCAATGTCAGGATCCAGCTCAGCCTGATGTCAGATGTGGTAATTTTTTAATTGCTATTCCTAAATATTTACCTAAGCTTTTTAATATAAGAAAATCCTACTTCTGTTACAGTAAAGCAAATCACTGCGAAATTATCATATAATCAGTTTGGAAGATGAACCTCAATTTTTTTAATCTTCATATTTGGAACATCGCCATATTGCTTTCCCATAAAAGACTTAGCTTAATACAGATGGTTCATGTAATAATTTACAGAATTTAATGTCATACCGGGGACAAAAACTCTGCTACCATATTTTAACTATGTGAAATATTTGCTTATGACCAAGCATGCATACAATACAAACTAGTCCAACCCTTTTCCACACAGTACTTAAATTTATTCTACTGTTCCTATGACTTTGAAATAAAGTTGTTGTACTTAGATATTTTTCAGGATGAGGGCCACACTTAAAAATAGGTTAATGGAATGGAAACTTGGCCACGCAAAACACATCCATACCTCAAACCAAGTAAATCTGAGGGAACCGATATTTATTTGTTTTTCAACGTTAGCAGTTTGGGTAAAACACAAGAACATAGTATGTCAGGGACTTGCCTGGGCGGGTTTTGTGGGCTGCCTCTTGAGAGGAGGGGAAATCTGTGGGTTTTTTCCTTCCTGCAACATTCTTCTTCTCAAAGAAACAATTGGTTTTAATGTTTCTGAGGTTAAATCTGGAATTTGAGCATTTCAGCGTTCATAACTGGTAAAGAAGTTTCAGTACTAAGCCCATTAACTCCCATAGCAAATGGGAACCACAGCCCTGAGGACAGAAATGACTTTGAGACCATTTTGTCTCAGTTTTGGTGAGGCACAAGCCATGACCCTGTCCTGCCTAGGTAAATAT
This sequence comes from Piaya cayana, assembly GCA_013389865.1. Classification (NCBI taxonomy): domain Eukaryota; kingdom Metazoa; phylum Chordata; class Aves; order Cuculiformes; family Coccyzidae; genus Piaya; species Piaya cayana. The sequence goes on from WAAB01009542.1 coordinate 178,942, forward strand.
CTCTCTCTCTATTAGCATTTCTCATTGACGGTGGATTCACTGAAAAAAAAAAAGTTTGAAAAAAATCCCCAAACACCTCAGCTAGAAGGATCTTTGGAGGTGGTAAAAGTTTTATTTTGGTGCTAGAAGCCCCACTGCCTTGTGGCAGCTGTGTGCAGAGTTCAGTTTCCTAACTCTCTGCTAAAAGTAATACAGGGCTAATGTCTTGCTTGATCTTCAGTGACAGGCTTCCTTAGTGGTAGGTACCAGAGCAGGTGGATTTGTTGTCTCATGTGCTGTGTGATTCTGCTCTGTGCCCTCTTCACTCCTCCTCGGGGTGAACAAACAGCCTTCAGCTAGGATTGATTTCCAATGTTTTGTGACACACTTGACAAACTTTCTCTTTTGTGAAGGAAATGATAAAAATTACCCCAAATACAGAAACAGACTCTGGATCAGAGACCGCTAAACCCCAGAAGTGTTCAAGGAGCACCTGAAGACAGCATTAAATACACATAGGATTTAATTGTCAGGATTTAATTTAATAGGCAAAGATGAGAAACTGGTTTGTAGCATCTTTAAGAACAGTCATTCCTGTGCTCCCAAGCAAGCCAGCGCAGCCCTGACTTATAGGCAATGACATATTTGAGGATTATTCTATAATGTACATGCACAGGGGTATTTAAATCCAGCTTCTATGTGTTTATTTGAGCAGAAAGTTAATGTAACGAAGCTGTGTTCAATTATTTATATTTGCGTTTTGTCTTCCTCAGAGAAGTGCTGCAGAGGAGATGGAAGGAAAGGCCGGTGGCAGCGGTGAGGAAGCCAGTGGGAGGTTGCCAGGAGGAGAGGAAAAAGAGAGACATTACAAAAATGAGCACTTGTCCAACTCAAGAATACCATCTGGGGAGACAAACCAAGATGGAAGCAATAAAGGGAGGCAGGAGGAGAATGAGAAGGAGGAGGAAGAAACAGAGGATGAAGTGGAAGAGGAGGATGAAGAGGGAGGGGAGGATGAAGAAGAACATGAGACTAAATTGGAAACAAAGGAGACTATCACCAATGAGAACTCTCCCAGTGATCAGATAAGTAAGAAACCAGGTACAGAATCAGGAGAAATCACAGAAAAGCCAACTGAAAATGAGAAGAAAATATCAAAATTAAACATCCCCAAAAAGTTAGCACTGGATACCAGCTTCATGAAATTAAGTGCCAGGCCTTCAGGAAATCAAACCAATTTAGAAGAGAGTTTGGAGAAAGTCCGAAAAAACAACCCAGACATGAAAGAGCTCAACCTGAACAACATAGAAAACATCCCCAAAGAAATGCTGATAGACTTTGTCAATGCCATGAAAAAGAATAAGAATATAAAAACTTTCAGCTTGGCCAATGTGGGGGCTGATGACAATGTGGCATTCGCACTGGCCAACATGCTGCGGGAGAACAGGAGCATCACCACGTTGAACATTGATTCCAATTTCATCTCTGGCAAAGGGATTGTTGCTATAGTGAGATGCCTACAGTACAATGAAACACTGACAGAACTCCGCTTTCACAACCAGAGGAGCATGCTGGGCCACCAGGCAGAAATGGAGATTGCCAGGCTGCTCAAAGCCAACGCCACCCTCCTGAAAATGGGGTATCACTTTGAACTGCCAGGGCCCAGGATGGTGGTGACCAACTTGCTCAGCAGAAACCTGGACAAGCAGAGGCAAAAGAGGCAAGAGGAGCAAAGGCAGCAGCAAATGAAAGAGCAGAAGGAATTGATAGCGATGCTGGAAAATGGACTGGGGTTACCTCCCGGGATGTGGGAAATGCTGGGGGGACCACTGCCCCAGCCAAGGATGTGTGAACCTCCACAAGCCCCCAAACCACCCATCCCCACGGCTGTGTCTCTGAGCAAAAGGCAGGAGAGCATGAGGCAGCCACCCCCTGAGCAGCCACGCAGAGAGAAGCCCATCAGCTTTGAAGTGATCAAGCTGAAGAAGGTTCAACGCAAACCTGCTGTGCCAGAGTATGTGGAACCCACTGAGAAAACAAACCTCAGAGATGTCATCAAAACACTTAAACCAGTTCCCAGGAGAAGACCCCCTCCCCTTGTTGAAATAACCCCTAGAGATCAACTACTAAACGACATTCGTCAGAGTAATGTCGCTTACCTTAAACCAGTAAGTACTTTGTGATGGCCATGGAGGGAGGGAATTGCACTCACCCAGTGTGCCCCAGAGCTGTTGTTGGAAACATAGACCCTTCAGGGGGGCTTGCAAATGCACCCACACGTTGTGTGTCATTGTCATTTTGCATCAAGCTGCCATTCCTGGGATGCTGGTGGCTGTTTCCTCTGTAACCACTAAAGTACAGCTCACACAGAGAAATTACAAGAAAGCACAGCCACTCAACCCATTTAATAGAGGGTAAACTGAAATACTGGCAGCAACATAACTTAATCCAAGGTTACTTAAGAAACTGCACAGAGGCAGGCAATAGGTTTCCGGTAATCTCTGGCTGCACTCCCCTGCCTCTGCCTGCTCCACAGTGGGTAACTGTGTCCCTTCAGCACTGCTGCACCATCCCCAGGCCAAGGCTGTGGAAAGAAGCGTCTGCGGTACACTTGTGGTCCAGGACTGCCTTTGGTTGGGCTGGCTGAAATGAAATTAAAAGCTTTAGTGTGAGGGGGAAAGTCCCAAACTGCGATGACTACCTCTTGGTGATGCTCTTACTAGGGCACCAAATTCACGGGCCACTTCTCAAAATGCTGGCCATTAGATTTAACCTTTTGCTTTCCTGAAATGTTATATTTCTTTGCTTTGCACCATTATTCAAGAAATACTAAAAGCTGACTGATCTATCTGTAGCTAGTGATGTTGGTATATCTGTTTGTATTACTAAGGCTAGAGAAAGAGGATAGAAACCCTTTACAATTAAAAATGGTCGAGGTAGTATTTAGTAGTTCATATTTTGTGTGATATTGACATTTTTATATAGGGGGCCACATGATGCTTTCATTTATACCTACACTGAAATAATTATTCTTTCAGTACTTCCAGAGAGTAATTGTCCTGAAAATTTGGCAGGGGCAGGTCCTGCAAGAACCTTGGTCAAGGTTTAACATAACTGTTTTGCCCCCAGATGAAGTCTAGAGGCTGTGGTTTCCGTTGGCCAGTTGGACTTGGCTTTGGCTGGGGACTCTCCTCAGGGACTTTCTGGACTTTCTAGATCTCAGTCTAGGTGTTGCAGTTCAGTGCAACCAGTCTGTGGTTGTGAAGGTCACAGTTCTGTGCACACCAAGCCAGTGCCTGTGATGGCAGGTTGGTCTGTCACTGCTGTAAGAGCTGCTGCCTTCCCTCCTCTCCAGAAGGAAGACAATGGTGCCGGTACTCTGCCAGGTATCACTTTGCACAGTGATAATTAAGAAACCTGTGTGTGAGGGAGTGATAATGAAACCTAGCCACTGCCCCAAAAATCCTTAGGAGGTTTTATAACTGAGGGCTGTGAGGTTTAGGGCAGAAGGATCAATTCACCATCCATCCTCAGTGGGCCAGATAACAGCTTCTATCACAGCTCACGGAAAGGTGAAGCAATGGACACGTGTTGGGATTTCAGGGTTGTTTTCTGTTTAATGGGTTTTGGTTGGTGGGTTTGTTTTTTTTCCCCCTCTGTCGCTGCGCCACATGTTGGATTTGGTTTATTCTCACCTGCCTGTGTGAACTTAACTCCTTACTTGCTTTGATATCTTTAATGTCATCTCTAAAATTGAGTTTTATAGCTTGAGCTGAGCTGTGTGTTTGTTCGCTCTGTGGTGGGACTTATTGCTTGCAAATTGATTTCCTGGGTATTAAGAATTGCAAACGAGAAATTCCCAACCAGAGCTCCTTGGAGCTCCAGCTTGTTCAACCTTCTTGCAGTTTCTGAAGGTGTGTATTAAATGAAACTGGTTTTGCAAATAAGACTGAGAAATTTCCTCCTCCTAATACTTACTGTCCTTGTCCAGGTGCCATTGCCAAAGCAGCTGGAGTGAGAAACCAGACTGACCTGGAGAAAACAACTTGGAATAAAGACTATTCAAGTTTTGCTTAGAACTGTTTTGGCGGCTGTTTTCTGCAGAACTCAGGTGGTATATAAGACTTTGGGAACAAAGCTTGCAATACGCACTTTTACAAGTCTGTTGAAAACCGCTGGCATGGGAAAAGTCAGTGCTAAGCATCTCCACCAGGTATCAAACAACCCCAGTGCCACCTGACTGCCCACTGGATTTGAAGCTCCAGTTTGTTGTGGGAGTATTTTTCTCAGAGGCATCAATAACCTTGTCTTTCTAGTTTGTCAGCAAACTATTTTGCTTCCACGTTGTCCTGCTGCTGCCAGATTCTGCAGGAACATGCTGTGCTTTATCTTATCTTTCTTTTCACAAACATGCTCCTTTATTACTCTCTTGTCCATGAGAAATGTACTCAGTTTCCATGTATACAGTTTCATTTTTTAGGCTGAGGATAAAGAAATAAAATAAAGCTCTCTCTGCAAGATGTGTGCAGCACTCCCATGGCTTGAGACACTCGCAGAACAGAACAACTGCTCTGGTACATCAACCACCTTGGCTTGATGGTTTCAAGCTACCTCTATTGCAGAACAGTTTAGTTGGTACTGTACCTGATCAACACTTAAAAGATGATGTCGTGCTCTGCTTTAGAGCTTTACTCTTCATTCCCCATGATTCATCTCTGTCCATGAAGTAATCCTTAATTATCGCCTCCTTGGGGCACACTGAAATGCCATTTCAAGTCTCTCTCCTCACCACTTCAGTGGCAGTAGGATGAGCCTTAACCCTCTTTGCCAGGGGTTCAAGAAACCCATCATTCCTCACAGTATGGGGTATGAATAGCATTTCTCTCCTGGCAGGACTGGATACAATTGGGTTAAACCTGCATATAGACAACTTATTAAGGAAAAGCTATTTTTTGTGATTTTTTTTTCTTCTCCTCCTCATTTTTTAATCACATTAGCTATTTTTTTTGGCTTTTTTGTAAAGCACATATAGGTAAGTCACGCTCTTGTGGAACACATCCACAAGAGACCAGCTGTTTTTTATGGTTGGTTTTGGTTCTTTTGTTGTAGTTTTTTTTTTCTTGTTTATTTGTTTTTTAGCAAGCCATTTAAATCTATGAGGCACAGGGAAAGAAAAAGCCTTTCCCCTGGCTTCTCGTAACTGACACGCTTACTCAGAGGGCACAGCTTTGCAGCTCCTGTCAGGATTTCCTTCAGCTGAGACTCCCCTTGCTTCTGCCTGTAACTCATAGCAACCTTGCCCTGGTAGCTAAATCCTGATGCCAACCTGCTCCCCTTCCCACATTTATTTTATTAGTCCTGTAGCATAAGTGATGTTCAGAACCTCTTTGAATCCAAGGTGGTCTCCACCATCATTAGTTAAAGCTTTCATTTAACCTTGTCCTTTTTCTATCTATCACCTGGTCTCTTTCAAATGTGATGCCTGCAGACTTGGGAAACTGGTTAATGTATTGCCTGAGGCATAGTAAGGAGTTTAATAATCATGGAGGGAGGAGGGAACAGAGACATAAAAAAGCAAGCAATATTTTATTGCACTTTTCATATGACCATCTCTTATTGTAAAGGACAAAGGTAGGAAAGGGAAAAGGAACTTGGTACTTTGAACCAAGCCCTGACAGGGAGCATGACAGTAAGTCACAAGTGCAAGAAAATACCTCCCCAGAAAGCTGATAGAGCACGCTGCTCTCCATCCTGCCTCCAAGGCCAGGCCTGGGCAGCTCAGACTGCAGCAGTTAAGACAAGGGAAATAAAATAACACTGTTTTAGTCTTCAACTCAAGCTGCCAGGTGCAAACCACAAGCAGCCAACACCCCCAGGGTGTATACAGCAAGACTTGGGAAGGTCTGCTCTGATGCATGTTCTCCACTGAGCAGCCTCTTGTGTGACCCCAGGAAAAGGCAGACAGTGAGATAGAAACTGCTCTACTAATTTGACTGCAGCAGAGTTGGCTTCCCAGCCCTGCTGAAGGCACAGAGCCCAGTAATCTTAGAAGCAGAAATCCCTCCCAGGTAATTAAAAGAAATTTAAAATCCCAGTTAAGTAAAGTAGTTATATAAGGGACTGAAACGGCATGAACACACCTCTGCAGAGAAGCCTTTGTAAGAATGCAAGACCAAGGCCTTAACATTCCTGCAGCTCAGAGTTCCCTCATGCCTCAACAAAATTAACACAGATACAGCCCATTCAAAGCCAGGAGCTCATCATAAGCTGCAGGATTGACACCACACCTCCCACCACCATTCTCAGGAGCTCCATCAACAGCAGAAACAGACACAAGCTCAAATATCCAGGCCGTTTTCCCAACCTGAAATAAATACACTCACTAATCACCATTAGAGTTTATTTTTCTTCATAACTGTGCAGTTTTTAAAATTCTACAGTAATGATGAAGTCATAGGCTACTATGTTCTTTAAGTGTGGAAACAGTTTTCCAAAAACAAAGACCATGCGCTACGAGTGAGGAACAGGCCATTGACTCTTCAGCTGGAATACAGACGTTGTCAATAAATACTGATCACTTCAACACTTAAATGGAATGACATGTTCAGATTTCTACACAGTCCACTATGAAAACAGCATGGTAAGTTACATAAAAGCTTCAACTTTAAGGATGCTTACTTTCTTCTTAAATTAATTACTTTGTTAGAAAAGGGAAATGCAAGAATATTTGACATGGAGTGTCACCTGGGCAACTTTCCCCCCGCCCTCCACCTATTGTTGGTGAGCTCCTGTTATCAAGATTATTCCATCAGAGCTGGCAGTTAAGTTAAAATATATATAAAAGAATCTCACACACCACTTTCAGGAGTGTTACAAGTAAACATTTTCATGAATTTAGAATGGGTTTTCAAAAACTGTATCTTGACATTTATTGCTTTTACTTGTAAACCTGAAATCCAGTTTATTCCTCTGAAGAGTGTCAGAAGTACAGAGTCAGCGAGATGCATGTTTTACTTAGATCTTTGCATTCTGGTTGTGAAGAAAGAAAAAGATGACCCATGTTCAAGAACACATATACACCTCCATCTACAAAACAGCCTATACAGACTAAAGCAGAACAAGGTAAGTCCTAAAGCAGCAGTATTTAAAAACATCAATAAGATAGAAACCTAGCTCACTGAACATCTCTGAAAACTTTCTTCCTCCCATGCTTGGCCACAGCTTAGCTGGTATGCAAGAAAGTTTGGCTCTCCCACAGAGAGGAGCTGTTTCTATAGAAGATCAAAATTTCAGAGAGAACAAAGGTGCATTTTACTGGAACTGACAGAGGCACAGTGCCATAGATATTCTTCATGCTTACATCTATTTAGACTGTTTCCCAGTTGCTAAGGGAGGAATGTCAGGTGAGGACAGGAACCCATATTCATTATAAGTGTTGCACAATTTTACTACTTGCAAGGTAAGCTAGCAACATGGTCTCCACACAGACCACTCAAGGGAGGGATCTGAAGGATGCAAGAGATACCGATTTTTGATACATTCCAGCTCACCTTGAACACTGCCAGCCTGAAGGTGCTACCCAGCATAAATAGGCTAAACTGCCATCTTGTAGAGATGTTACTTTTAATAGACAAACTTGCTACAAGACAGTTTGAGGACTGCACTCCATAGGTTTCAGTCTCTTCCTCCTCCACTCCCGGAAGAAGAGATAAGCAAACATGTTTAAGTTAGTATGCATATGTGTAAACACCAGAATGTTTTGCAATACAATAGAAAAGGGTTGCTGCTCTTATAATCTTAGAGGAGCCCTGAAGATCTTGGAATACCTGTATCCTGCAACTATTAATCTGTACCACGTACATTTCCCGCTTTGTACACAAACCAAAAGCAAGCTTGAACAATAGTGAATAGTAACTACACTCCTGCAACAGGTAAAAGTGCCATATTGCAGCTGATTACTCCTTCACTTTAGATATGTAATCAGCCAGTTTGTTGATACTATCCTCTTGCTGTTCTAGAGCATCCAGTATGATGCCCATTGGGGTCTTCTTCAAGCCTATTCCTTCCATCTTGTTCTCCAGCTTGTTTTTGATGTTCCGGAGCCTCAGAGAAGCATGGACAAACATCACTGCACGACAGAAACATAGTTATTAATTGCTAATTCCCAAGGAAAGCATAGTTCTTGCAGCATTCATCTTAAAAAACACCCCAATGCTATGACACCACTGGAAGAAGACGCAGTCTCAGTGACTGCTTAAGTAACCACAGGTACCCATTTAATAATAACTTTAAAGATGACTTGTGCTGCTTTGTGTCCCCTCCCCCCAATTTTGTTTTGAGATCATTTAAATAGAGACAGTAATGGCAACAGCCAATTTAGACTCTGCAGGCTTATTTACGAAATGTCAAGCCACGTGCCCCTAGCACCCCAGAGAAGACAAAACATACTTACAGAGGAGTGGAAGCGTGATCCCAAACATGAACACCATGACATCTCCCAGATAGGAGATCAAGAAGTAGCTAGAGAGCATTATGGCCACCACAAATGTGGTTGGGTACTGCTTCTTCAGCCTGCGGAGTATATCCTTGTTGTGCGATACCCACACAAACCCCATGAACACCAGCACCACCACAGTACCACCAATAAGCATATTCAGGGGACTCAGAAACCTGGAGAGAAAAGGGGAAAAAACCAAAAGCGGTGTCCCATTTCAAAGCTGGCATGACTTGTGTCTATATAGCAAACATAGCTCATGGGTGACTTGTTACCCATGAGAAGAGAGAAGGCATTGAGAAATGGGCTGTTGCAGTCAAGATCATTTTCAACCTCTGATTTTTAGGTAGAAGCTAAATAAAGCAACAACTGCAACTGAGCAAGCAACCCTTAACAGTGAATTTAATAATATTTGTCATTATGTTCTCTTTCTGAACACAACTCAGTATAATGAGAGTTTCCGCTGCACCTCATTGACAGCAGCACTAACCACCAGGACCTCTTCCTCCAACTTGTGCAAGCAACACACTCACTTGATGTCTGACCCAAAGTCAGCAAAACCCAAAACCAGGAGGCCCAACAGACTGGTATTTTCCATGCACATGACCAAACCCAGTCTCAGCCTAGACCTTCAGATGAACCAGCGATCTTTATTATCTTGTCTAGGTTTGTAACACAGAAAAAGTAGGAGAACATCAAGTAAAGGAAGTTACTTCACTATTTCTGATTAAACCTTCTTATTGGTTTACCTCCAAACAAAAGAACTTTATCAACCTGCAGAAGGAGCTTACTACCATCAGCAGAACAGATGGAAACCCAGGCCCCAGCAAGCATCCCTGACAGTCTGAAGGAGCTGGAGTATGGGATAAAGGTCTTATAGGGAGCAGAGACAGGCCAGTCATGAGGATGACTGTTGAGGTTTGTGTTCTATTATTGTTGTCAGTTACCAAGCAAACCAAGCCACAGAGTAGATCAGCTTTGGACTATAAACAGCAAGTCCCTTTCTTGGACCAGGGCAAGAATATCACCTGCTCAAACCACTTTCCCAAGTATTTAGAGCTTGTCTAGAGTCAAGCTTTCAGCAACGACTTTGCCTAGCTTATTTCTCTACTCGTACAAAATCCAGGCTCTATAGTATTTCACTGCTGTAGTAATAAGTTACGTAATTCCATGTGCATTCTGATTTACCTGCTTCTGTGTGCACTTGTCTAATTACACAGCAGCTGAGGGCTCTGAGCTGCTGTAACTATGACAGCAGCATAACACTGCCCTGATTAAGCCAGACGTGGTCAAGATTTCCTCTTGTAGAATTTGCAGTCCGCCTTCCTGTTCCAAAGCTAACAGGCACAATGACTCACCACTCCACCCTACTGCTGAGGAGGATGCTATGGTTTGTGGTCTGCACTTCATATCCGGCACAAGCAGAAGAAATTTGTTCCTGGACTGGTACGCCAATGCTGTACCTGTAGTGCCAGAGAGCATTTTGGTAGAGAAGGAAGAACCCTAAGAATTCTTCCAGAGATTGGCTCTTCATTCTTTAAGTCAGTTGTCCTGACAGGACAAGTGGGTGGACAGAGATTAAAATTCAGACTAGTTCCCCACCTGCTTCTGCTACTCATACTGAAAGCCAACAGGGCTTTTTCAAGTGGCAAGAGGGCAGACTTGTTCCTTTCATCTGAGTCACTCCCTGTAGCCAGCCAGATTATATTTAGCTCTGAACTGCCAATACTAAGTTTCCAGGCTGGAAAAAGTGAACACTATTGCTTGGGAAAGAAATCGGTTTCATTTGTGCTCCTCCGCAGCTGGAAAAGGAGGGTGGCCCATGAGTGGACCACACTAAAAGACCAGGTACAAATGTACTACTGGACATACAAGATTCCTAAAGCACAAGTGACCTCTACATCCCAGCTAGCTCAGAGCACAAATGGCCAAACTTCCTCAGAAAATTCAGAGCAGCCAATATTTTGTTCCCAAAAATAAACAGACAAGATAATCCCAGAATAAACCAAGGGCCCAGGCTCAGCTCCACTCTGCATTTTCCACATGAATACTCTCAAAGCTTTGTCTTCCCTACCCTTACCTCTACTCTTGTTACAACTTAAGAAACTGGTGGTGAAGAGCAATCCCTCCATATTTATAAGGAAGAAACCAAAGACTTCTGCGCTCTACTCTTCTTTCTGCTATCACACACGTTCTGTATAACTGACTGGTTGTAAGGGATGTGAAGAAAAAACAAGAACGCATTCAAAAGATCCCACTTTCCTGAGGAAAGTTATTTGAATTACATGTTTTCTGAAGTAGGCTGCATTCCTATGTGTACAAGGAAACAGTGACTGTAAGTATCAAATGAAGTTATTCAGAGCCACATAAAAACAGATGGGGACAGCAGTTGCCACTAAAAAATGGTATCCGAGTTATCAGCCATGTGTTCACAGACCAGTACTGGTGATTACAGTGCTGGATAGGGTGTCACATGTCAAGCTCCCTGTTATTGCTTGAGTCGCCCATAGCATAATTCACAGCACTAAGATTCTCCTAGAAATTAATAGGTAGAAGCTTCTCCTCCAGCAATGGCATTTTTTGGGGAAGGCAGACCCTCATTATCCACTGCCACTTCGATCTGTTCACACGCTGCTCTCAATAACAAAACGGGGAGTGGAAAACATGGACACGTCCTTTTAGAAAAATTGTGTCTAGGGGGGAACAGAGCTGTATAACAGCCCTTGAAGTCACCTTATAGCCAAACCACCAACATTGATACTGGTCTTATTTCTAGGTAGACCAGACAAAGACCAGGTAGACCATATGCCAAATTTTCCCTAACTCAAGAAGGCTGGAAGTCTTTCAAAGCTGCAGAAACAAGGTGAGTGACTACCCATTAGGTATGCTACAAGATACTTTCTAAATATAATTCTCTTTAGCAGGGATCTATGAGATCTCCCAAATACCTAAAAATGTAATGCATGGAACTATTAGCATGGCAGGTGTGGGGTAACTTGAGTTTACCCTGCTCAGATGACTTAGAGGAAGAAAAACGTTGGGGGTTGGAGAAGAAAGCCACTAACCTTCCCTAACTCAAAAGGAATCAGTGCATAAAACCTAAATAGCATTGGGGGGTACTAACAGCCAGAGCTTAAGAGCACGCTAGCTGGATCACCTTCTGCATTGCTCTCTGTGGTTGTTAATGTGCAGCCCTGGTAGGATTCTGTGACCTCTGTACAGCTGGCACAAACTGGCAAGGAAAAGCTGTCACTTGGATCCAGTTCTAGCAGTGCTACAGAACAACTTGCAGTTACATTCCTGCTGCCCTCTGGAGAAGAGGATTCCTTCAACATCTGTTTTGACACTAAGTAAAGAGATGTGAAAAACAAACTAAATAAATATCCCGCCTGGCATCAGGCTGCACCAAGGGCTACTTTGTATTTGTGGAAGTAGTACCAGAAGACAGCAGGGATGCTAGCGGCTGGGGGTTTGGTTGTGCAGGATGCAGCACTGACAGCAAAGCAGCCACCTCTGGCCAGCAAAACTAGACTGAGATACTTTTTTAATTGGATTTATGTTTCTAGTCTCTGCCCTACACATATTACAAGACAGGCTGGATTTCCCATGCAGGTGTGGGGAAGGCCAGAGAGCTCTGCTTTCGCTGACTTACCACATCACCTCTTCTCGACAACTTATTTCACATCTGCACACTTGTGCACAGCCTTACAGCAAGAGAGATATGCCGTTACTTGGAGGATATATGGCTACAGTGTAGAGAAGAAAGAGCCAGGCAAGACAATAAGCCTTCAGCACTACGAGCCCAGAAATAGGACAGGCCACACTAAGAAAAGCAGGCTAGCTCCATCCTTAAACCTTCTCCATTTTAGATGACTGTCTCTGGGTGATTATTCAGCAGTTCCTGTCACTTCTGTTTTCTCTGCATGTGACAAGGCAAGTCTGAACAAAGGCACTGAGTAGGAGACTTACAGCCACTGAGAACAAGATCTTTTTACTTTCAGCACCTCAGTTAAGTCATTACAGCAAATAAGCATAAAACTCCTTTTTAAGTCCACTTGCTCCATGTTCCAAATGATGGGCAGGTGAGAGCAGTTAAACGCTTACTGCTTCATTTGTGTGAATTCAGGCATTAAAGTTCTGCCTCCTCTCTCCCTGTACTTACAGCTTCAGTGAAGTCATATGGCTGCAACTAGAGGTAGCATGGAAAAATATATATTGCATGTTGTCCCAGGTGATATCCACAGAATTACTTGCTCACTTACATTGCTTCACGAACAGGAGACAGACTGACTTCTGCAGAACTGCCAGATCTTTGTGAATTCATCTACCAGTATTATTACGCAACATGTTTTAGAGCCATGTGTGTTGCTCACTCATTCTTAATCTTTCATTAAGCACTACAAAAACTAAGCACTTTGTTGCTCTAGAATCTTTGTTTTGGCAGGGGAATTGTTATAGCTAAAGTAGCGAGTGGTCTGTGGCAGGAAAAAAGATGAGGCCAACGCTGGCTGATTGCTGTGGGTTGTGTGGATGGCAAGTAAACTGTTTAGAGAAGTGGCAATGGAAAGAGACATTGAGCTTCAGGCTGCAGGGAAGACATTATGACAGAAGGATTCTCTTGGATGCAGCACTCCGAAATCCAGTATGCTTATTAATTCTTTTAGTCTTAGAAACTGATTTGTAGCACCTACATGGCAATGAAGGCCTAGCAGAAATTACATCAATTTAAGTAGTTAAGCTTGAAGTGCAAGACAGAGAAGCTTTGTCAGAGCATGTGAAAGCACAAACACTACTTATTAGCAAGACTGACTGAGAAGAGTTGCAAGCTATTGTGTGAGGCATTGATTTTAATAAATATCTGTGCAGCATTCACACTGACCACATCCTGGCTCAGAGTAAGAACAGGCAGTCCAGCTTCTGCACAACTGGGAGAAAGGGTACAATCTGATTTAGTAAAGATCTCCGTTTTTATCAGCAGTCCACTGCAACAGAATTGTAGCGAGGGAAAATAAAAGCATATTAGTTCAGCTTCATTCTTAAAGGAATTTGCAGGGCATGGCAGTTAGAAGAGACAAGGCTGCTACCACCAGCCTATATTAGTAAGTGACACTAATTCACTAGTTTTAGTTTCTTGTTCACCTATGAAGTAATGTCTACCTAGTCCTGTACACTGAAAGTAAAATTTACATTGCTGCAAAGCATGAACATAATTTACGTGTAACAACAGCTATCAGAGAAGGTAAATGGAAGAGGAGAGGCAGGGAAATGATGCAGTAGGAACCATTACAATTCCATTACACTCAGAGTAAGGTTATTCCGTACCTTGCAGAGACACGTTAAAAGGTTTGAGAGGTCAACTGTGTTGTATGAGAGGCAGTAAATTAGAGCTGTGCCAAAAAGCACTGTACTTCCGCTATCAAGAAAACTCTAGGCTACAATTTCCACATCAGCCCAGCATTGCCAAAGCTACCATATACCACAATAGCTGAAAGCATCATCTCTGCACTTCAAGTCCATCTATATAATTAGACGGTTTAAGAACAAGTAGAGTTGGTCATGGACTAAGTTTAGCTTTAGTCACAGAAAGACCACTGCATTAGCTGTTTCAATAATCCTGCCCTTAGGCCTGTGTACAGTCGAGTTCCTAAAAAGCCATGATTCATCTGTTATCAGTCGGAGATTCTTGCCCATTGCAGAAGTGCAAGACTACTTAGTCATCAGTTTAAATTTACTGGGAGAACTTTCTTTACCTTTCTCCCAAAGCCATGGTCTGACCAAGGGAAAAGAAGTATTTTTAACTAAAGAAATGGACAGTTTTTTCTCTACTGAAGTGTCATCCTATTTCCTTTAGAGGAGTTCTCTCAGCCTTTTTTACTTCAGCATTAGAAGAACCAGATATATCAAAACTTTTAAGACCTGCAAGAAAACCCCCACATCTGAGACCTAGATCCCACTCCAGTTATTCCTCATCCTTAAATTTTCAAGTCAGAGGGTTACCACTCAGCATTAAGATATCAGAATTGCTGTTCTGAAATTAATCTCTGTCTTCTGTACCTCTCTTCGTTCTCCACCTCCTACCTCAGCAAAACAAGGGGGGAAAGTTGGAGATACGTCACCCTTAATCTGAAGGAAAAAAAAAATAGACATCAGAGTTCAAAAGGAAGAAGGCATTTAGGAGACTGAGTAAAAGGTGCTGCTATCTCTGTTTTCTAACCAGAGCTATTAAAACTGAGATATTAAACATTTTTTCCCCACCTTCTTGCAGATAAAAGCTGTGCCTGTGCTTTCCAAGACCACTGTGATTTACAGTGCTGGCTACAGCATCGCACTAAATATGGGTAGGTGAACACAGAAGTTTAGACCAAACTAGTATAAGATCAGCAAGACCACAGATGTCTCATTTTACCAACACAGTAGACTAGTGAGCTGACTGCATTAAGAAAGCCTTCTTTACCATGCCAAACCTTTAACCAGCATATGCAGTGAGAAGAAAATGCAGAATATGCAGGGTTCTCGGCCCCTCCTTTCACAGAGTACAGGACAAAGCTCCCTGCAACCCAGAGAATCTTCATCAGCACTTCAGAAGCCCTAACAAGCTGCAGACTGCTTAACAAAATAAAAGCACACAGACTTAGAGGAAGATTTTTGGAGCTCTGCAACATACAAGATAAGATACACTGCAGCTAAAATCACTCTGGCCTAGTGGCTGGGCAATTCTTCAATTCAGGCATTCACATATACGCATTTTTTGTTGTGAAGAGCAGAATATTGCAGTTTCCATATTAAAAGCTTAATCATCACCTTCTGCCCACATCTTAAGAGCTTTATAACCAAAGACCATAGAGCAATACCTGAAGAAGTGCCACCTAAGCTTTGATTCAGCAGATGATTATAAGGTTACTTCCTGATTCTCTTCAGAAAAGCTGGGTCTGACAGATCATCACACCAGCAGGTGGTCCTGCCTCAAAGCTGTCACTCCTGCCCACCAAAATGAAAGGAGTGGGTATTTTATTTGTTTTATATTAAAGGTTTTTCAGTATGAGCTAGCTCAGAAAAAAAAGAGAAGCTTGCTTGAGCTCCTGAACAGGCACTTAGAACTGTAACAGACAGCAGGATTCACCTCCTTTTTTTTCTTTCTTTTGTTTTCAATTCAGTGACGTTTATCTCCACTCGAGCAGCAACACTGGACAGATTTAGCAAGGCAGCACACATCACTGTGCAGGATGCAGCTGGATTTTCTCAGAAAGCACACAAACCCCTCACTGCTTGTGGCCCCACCAACACCTTTTGCACAAAAGACCTTGAAGAAGCAGCCTAGGGAAGAGAGGTCCCCAGATCTGTTAGACAGCCCCCACCAATAAGTAAATCAACCCTAAACACTCCTAATCCAACCACCCCTTGTTCATTAAAGGGGGCTGCAACCCTGTTTTTAAGTGCTGGCAGGTGAACCCAAGGTTTGAGGGGAGGCAGGGAAGAGCCAGCGGGTGAACCCAAGGTTTAAGGGGAGCTAGGGAAGGAGGGAAAGGCTGCCAGATGAGCCCAAGGTTTAAAGCGAAAAAGAGAAGGGCCGCCAGGGGAACGCGGGGTTTAAGGGGAAGGGAAAGGCCCCCAGGTGAACCCGGGGATAAGGAGAGGAAGGGAACAGCTTCCCAGCCCCGGCCCCACCACCGCCCAGCGCCGCCGGGCCCTCCCTCCCCCGCGGGGCGCGATCGTCCCGTCCCCCCGCACCGACCCCACGATGGAGACGACGGCGGCGGCCACCATCAGGTAGTTGGTCTGGTAGTAGAGCAGGTTGCTGACGACGCGGTTGTTCCATTTCGAAATGTCCTTGAAGTCGGGCCGGGCGAAGCGATCCGAGCCAGGGAAGAAATCGTCCCAGGCCCGCAGCGGCGCCACCTGCACCTCCATGGCTGCCGCGCGCCCCGCCCCGCCGCTCGCTGCTCCCGCGGGCGGTGCCAGGCCCGGGCGGGGCCCCGGGGCTCCTGGAGGCTTGCCGGGGCTCACCGCCCTCTACTGCTGTTCTTGAAGCTCTCCCGCTCTAGCCCTGGGGGTCCCCGAGTTCTCCCGGTGCTCCCCAAGCTCTCCCGGGGGTCCTCGAGTTTTCCCAGTGCTACCCGAGGTCTGCCCGGGTTCCCTGAGTTCCCTAAGCTCTCCTGCTCCAGCCCTGGGGGTCCCCGAGCTCTCTCACTCAATCCCCAGTGTTCCCTGAGCTCTCCTGGGGGTCACTGAGTTCTCCCGGTGCTCACCGACCACTGCCGGAGGTCCCTGAGTTCCCTTGGTGTTCTCTAAGCTCTCCCTGCTCCAACCCTGGGGGTCCCTGAGCTCTCCCAGTGCTCCCCAAGATCTCTTACTCCATCTCCAGTGCTCCCTGAGTTCTCACAGGCATCCCAGAGTTCTCCTAGTGTTCCCTCAGCTCTCCCTCCTGCAGCCCTGGGGGTCCTCGAGTTCGCAAAGTGCTCTCAGGGCTCTCCTGCTCCATCCCCAGGGGTCCCTGAGCTATCCTGTAACTACTTACATCACCCAAGCTCTCCTGTTCCATCCAGCAGTGTGCCTAAGTGGCCAAGAAGGCCAATAACATCCTGACCTGTAACAGAAACAGTGTGGCTGGTGGAAGTAGGGAAGGGTTTCTCCTGCTGTACAGGGCACTGGTGAGGCTGCACCTCGAATCCTGCATTGTTTTGGGCCTCTCCCTACAAGAAAAACATGATGGTTCGGCCAAGAAGGCCAATAACATCCTGACCTGTAACAGAAACAGTGTGGCTGGTGGAAGCAATGAAGGGTTTCTCCTGCTGTACAGGGCACTGGTGAGGCTGCACCTCCAATCCTGCATTCAGTTTTGGGCCTCTCCCTACAAGAAAAACATGGAGGTTCTGGAACATGTCTGGAGCTGGGGTAGGGGCTGGAGAACAAGACTTATAGAGGTGGCTGAGGGAACTGGGGTCATTCAGCCGAGAGAAAGGAGGCTGAGGGCAAACCATATCACTGTCTACAGCTCCTTGGAAGGAGTTTGTAGTTAGGTGTGTATTGGTCTCTTTGCACAAGTGATAGGATAAGAGGGAATACCCTCAAGTTGTGCCAAGGGAGATTCAGATTAGGTGTCAGGAAAAATTCGTTCAGCCAAAAGGTTCTCAGGCACTGGAACAGCTGCCCAGGGAGGTGGTGAGTCCCTATCCATGGAGGGATTTAAAAGCTGGAGTAGACAAGGTGCTTGCAGACATGGTTTAATAGTGGGCAGGTACAGTTGGATTCATACAGATGATCTCAAAGGTCCTTTCGGACCAAAGGATTCTTATGATTCCCCGATCCCCGTGGCTGAAGTCCACACTGTCTCTGCATGTCCCTCCTGTGTAACCGTGTTGGGTGGGAGCCTTCTCAAAACAGAGGCCAGCGGTTTGAAGGACGAGATTCATCAAGAGTGATCACAGTGCCAGAGGCGGGCAGCTGCTTCCAACAGCTCCCTCAGGCCTGACATCCCTAATGCTCAGGAGGCCGAGGGCTGAGCCCAGCTCCTGTTTCCCACCCCGCGTTCGGGTCCTGTGCCCTGGGTTCGCTTTGCAGAGCGAAGGCTCCAGCATGCAGGGGCTGCTTTACGCGTGTTCCCAGGGCAACACGAAGTTCAGGTGGAGTGGCCTTCCGGATGGCTTTACAAGGCCGCGATCACCACACGGCCCAGGCCTGAGGGAGCCGGGCCCTCGGCTGCTGGGGAGAGGCCGGAAGGAGGCGCTATGGCGGAGGACGGAACCGGACGCGATGACTTTATCCCCGCCGCCTCCATCTCTATGGCCTCGCCGCCGCCGCGCCGCGGGGCACTGTGGGAAGCAGAGGCAAATATGGCGGATGGTGAGGAACCGTAAGTGCCCTGTATGTGCGCGCTCGACCGCCCCTTCCCCCGCTCCCCGGAGACGGGTGGGCCCCGGGTCCCCTCTCCCTTCTCCCCGGTCTCTTTAGCGCGATACTGACCCTTCTTTTATTCTCTCTCTTTTAGGGAGAAGAAAAGAAGGAGGCTAGAGGAGCTGCTGGCGGATGGGTTAGTGTGGGGCTGCGGGGAGCGGGCTCCGGGCCCGGGCAGGGGCAGGCAGCGCTTGCTGGGGGGCGCCTGGTAGGTCAGGGCGAGCCGCAGCCCCGCAGGAGAGGGGTGGGAGCGGGTTTAGCGCAGGGCTCCGGGCCCAGGAGGGACGAAAGGAGGCAGGGGGTGCAGGGGGAGCGCGAAAGGGCGCTGGAGCAGCAAGGACTGGGGAGAGGGATCTCCTGGGGAGAGGACCAAGGGGCTCACCCGTAGTGGGGAAGGGAGTTGCGGGCTTGGAGCTTGGCATGAGTAAAGGCTGGTGTGCTGGAGAGCTTTGTGACGGGCGTGGAAAAGCTGCGCTGCCGGTCAGGGACCGGGCGAGGGCTGCTAGACTAGAAGCAGGTGACTAAATTTTGGCTGAAAATTAAGAATTCAGTTGCCTCTGCTTATTAAACCCCTAAATTCTATTCATTCGTTTTAACGGCCTTGAAAACTAACTTTTGGAAGTCTTTAACCTCATCCGCTTCCACCCCTTAACTCTTCCCTTCCATCTACTTGTGGCCTTCTTTCCAAAGACTACAGAGCAGACCCACCTGCCTGAGCAGTAGACAGGCGGTGCCTGTGTGTCTTGGGGAGAGGGTCACAAAAATCCTGGGGCATGTTGGATGGGGGATGCATGCCAAGCCCCTCAGAAGCATGGAGCTTTGGAGATGTGAAGGTGGCAGGGAAAAGCCTGGGCTTAAAGCAATGTAAGGACTGCGGTGCTCTGATACTTTAAACAAGATTTAAAATTGGAATAATTTGATGAAATAAATAAGGATTTTGATAAACTGTAACGATACAGATACATAATGCTGTAACAACAGAAAAATAAACACTATGAAAACCTGCTTCTGAAGTTAACCATAAAACTCAGGTTATTGATGTTTCTCGGATCTCCACAATGTCCAACCCTGTAAGAAACAAACTGTAGCGTAATCTCAGAAGCAAAACTAGATCTTACCATTTTATCACTTACAAAGGAAAATACACTACTAAACAGAAAGGGTAGTGCTGCTTGATGGCTGTTAATATAGACTGTTTAAAGGGATAAAACTCTGTTTTAATGTGACAAATCATAGCTTCTAGACTTGCTTCCAGAAAGGTTAGAAGTTACAATACCATCCATAGAAACAATTGTGCTGTTTATTGAACCACTTTAGTTGCTCATGTCCGTGCTTAACGCACATACTGAAAACTGATACAGAACAAATCAGCCCAGGGTTCAGCAGAAGGAACATTGTATCTATCCACAGCTTCCTAAAAACTATTTTTTAATGCAGAAGCTGGTGGAATATGGAAACTGAAGTGCAAGTCAGAGGTCAAAAGACCTGTCTGAATTCAAATACATTTTGTCACTCTTGTTTAAATGCTAATACAGTAACTTGCCTCAAGTCAACAGTTAACCAGGAATGAGTTCAGTCTGCAGTCAAAATGTAGGCAAATTGTGATGTACTTATTCCTGCACTTTTTCTGCTGTAGTGAAAATCCTTTGCAAGGTTAATTGTCTGTAAGTTAAAGTTACTACGGATGTACTGTCAGTCTTCTGAATTCAGTGAGGATGAAAGCATTTACTGTCCAGATGTTTTCACTACATTTTCCTTTTATTTTGACATGAGTTGCAGCAAGTAATGATAAATTCTAAAGATTACCCAACAGCTATTGATATAATGCTCCTTATCAACGGTGACATAACCTTTCGTACTTAGGATTGGTGAAGCTCTTCCATGAGCTTAGTTTCCTATTAAAATAGAACATAATAGTTTGTATATATTGAGCAGAGCTCCTATTTAAAAGGGAAATATGCTTTGTTAAGGAGAAGCTTCTGAGAAGCAAGGATCTTACTATGAGTAGAAAGTTACTTAAGAGAGTTGATTTTGAACTATTCCAGTAAGTCTCTTCACAGTTTAAATTTAGAGTTATGTACTACTAAAAGTGATCTGGAAATGTGGAAAAAGGGTAGTGGAGCATTTGATGTAAAGTCCTGCCTTGAAGTATAAAAGAAGATAACTGCAAGCATTCTTTTTTTCAAGTGAAATTGATGCTGGGCTCAGGAGATGGTTGGAAAGGGGGTGTTCTGAATTTCATTGTACCAGTTGGGGGTGAAGAGCATTCCAGTTTTGTATGTTTTTTAACACGTGTTTAAATAAACTGCTATGAAGATTCAGATGAAACAGTGTTGGGGCACGTTACTGTTACTTATTCAAGTGCCTCATAATTACAGTTACATATTGATAAATTTGTATATGATTTGTGAACTTAGATGTCTGAAAAACAGGATATAAGTCTTGACTCTGGTGAAAGAAACATCCCCCTCAGAATCTAAAGGGACAACCTCTTTCTGTGCCCTCTTTAAATATGAAGAAAATAAAAGCGAAAAGATGACCCTTTTCCACCTCAGGTCAACTTTTATTAGTAACAGCTAAATTGGTGGCATTTATTGAAATGCCTGGGTTTTTTCCCCTTTCTGGGCGTATTTGTACTATTGCACATGACTTAAATGCATAAAGAATATGCAGATAACGTTTGTCAATAATTTAGGTATTTTAAAGATATATAAGAAATATATATTTTAGAGGTGTGGCTTTTTCTCTATGGTTTTGCAGCTGAATTTACTGTGTTCTATGCAGAATGGCTGTTGATGGTGGGTGTGGGGACACTGGAGACTGGGAAGGTCGCTGGAACCATGTAAAGAAGTTCCTCGAGCGATCTGGACCATTCACACATCCTGATTTCGAGCCAGGCACTCAAGTGAGAAACACTTACTTTAAATAAAAAATCGGTAGTGTGTGTTGCAAACTGATGTAAACAGTTTCATTAACTGACTCCCAGCAGTGTATGAATAGTAAAACTGCATGAAGGGCTTATGATTTAAGCAATTGAACATTATGATTCTAAAATAACATATTGTATTCTTTTTATCAGCTTATGTTTTGAAATTGTACACTGCTGACTACAAGCTTGCTGTCATATATTTAAATATATAACAACATAATGTGAATTATACTCTGTCTTTGAGTTCCGTGTGAAAAATTGCAGCTTGTGTCTTTCCATTTTCAGATAATTAAAGTAAGGAATTTCTTGTACTTAAATAAGGAATATAAGGTTAATATGTGTAATATGAAAATTGGAAAAGTTTACTAAAAAGTGAAATTTAGAGTCTTAACTGTTTCTTCCATTTTTCTTTTTTGATACGTGTTGCAGTTGAATGTGTTTTACTGTTACTTTCTTAATGCCCTGTTCCATTAGTTCTAATTTGAGACCGGGGTCTTTAGAACAGTTCACACAAAACGTTTCTCTAGTTAAAAATCTCAGTTCTTTTTGGCTAGAAATGTTTTCTGTCTCTTTATTTTGCATTATATATCAGTAAAATATTTGGAGGAAGAAAAAATTATCTCCTTAAACTGAGTGCTAATAAAGGTGGACCTTGCTTTTTTTTCATGGTAAGCTGGGATATGGGAATTGTGTGAACTCAACAATGAATTAAAAGTCCAATACGTAATTTACTCCTGCAAGCACAAACTATGTTATTGATCTAATTTTTGTTATGTGAAACTTATGAGGCATTGAAAATTTATGATAATACTTTTATAACAGTTATGAAGCAAAGGACAAATTATCCTTTTTCTGATCCTAGTGTATTAACTTTTTTGTTTTATGCTTCTCCAGGCTCTTGAGTTTTTGTTAAGCACATGTAAAGTACTGGTGATTGGAGCAGGAGGATTAGGATGCGAACTCCTGAAAAATCTGGTAATTACTCAGTTTTCATCTTTTGCTTCTCAGGATCCTCTTTTTTTTTTCCCCCTCTTGAGAAAGTGATATTTTCTGCTCCTTTATGCTTTGCAAATTTGTTGGTTCTAACTAGCTGCTAAATTCCTAAGTTGTAATAAAAATGTATAAAATATATTATGATACAAGGAATGAAATTGAATGCATTTTATTAATAGGCTTGAAAGATGGTGGTCTGATGTGTTGTGTGTTATTTACTTCAGTGTTTCAAAACTTGTGAGAAGGGGCAACATGGTGCTGTTTCTGAAAAGCGCAGACAAAAAGTGCACTGGCAGCCTTCGATATGGTCTGATGTTGGTATTTTTCCCTAATTACCAGATCTGGGGAAATAGAAGTAAACTAAGAACATTATGATGGTCGTGATGATATAAGGAAGCATTGTTTGGAATACAGTGGCTAAACTGTATCTTTTCGGGTGAAAACTGATACTGTAAACTGCTTTAAGGAGCTAGTACAAAGTTTAGTATTGATAGTCACAGTTGAATCTGATTTCACTTTATTTTACATCTTTGGATTGATTTGAAGTGAGGTCAGAATTTTGGGAATAATTTCTGCTCTTTCACAGTGAAATTAGTAGAGTCAGACTTACTGTGCCTATGGTGATCTTCATGCTTGTGGAATCTGGCTTTCCCGAGCAGAGGTTCTCATGTTTTCTGGTTCCTCAAGATCACTAAGTGGAGGTTGTCAGCAGAGCCCAAACACTCCTTCAGCTGCATCTGTTGCTGAATTCAGCCTATGTAACGGCAGCTTTTTGAGTCAGACCAGCACACACTATTCTTTGTGGAAATGGCTGAGGAGGAATAGGTAATTGTGTCAGAACAGGGAAGGGATATGACAGTACTTCCGTGGTATACAGATTGCCAGAAGGTCTTCTTTAGTTTTCTTGATACAGTGTTATCTTATAATACAGTCCCTGTTCTGAAATTTAAGTGTTTAAAATGCAGTCATGGGATCATGCGTGATCTTGAGATTAACCAGATAAATATGTATAAATTAAATTATCCTGTTAATGTGGGTTTTACCCTCATAGATGCTTATATTTTTCGTAGTGTCTTGCTGGTACCATCCTGTTTGAGTTTGGTAATTCAGAACTAATTGTGTACTTTTCCATACCTCTTTTTAATAAAAAGAATTTCTGGCCTCATGGATTATATGGGAAATGTGTCGACTGATATAATAACTTAATATGAAATAACATTTTGTCCTTAATTTATACCAAGACTTAAGCATTAGTGTACTTCACTGTAGGGTTAATGAACTGCTATTTCAGGATTTCCACAAATTACCTCCAAGCTTGAGAAGATCGATCAATCAATAGCCTCATTTAAAGCGAAGCATTCCAGACCCATTAACTTGGGGCTTTTACAGTTCAAAGACTTGTATATACTCTTGTTCTGGTTGCTATTTTGTTGCTGCAATGTTTAAGCAGGATTTTACTCTTAAGAGACTGTGACAACATCAAGACAGTTTTCTTTCTTTGGGATATTAGTGCTGGTGAATTTGACCTTTGCCTCAAACTACTGTTTTATGGATTTATTGGGACATAACAAATTAAAATCTGTTGATAGCTCGTTGAGTGAGAGGATTTATGAGGGATAAGGGACTTCATAAATCTGTGCTCAGTTCTCATCTTTTCAAAAAGATTATAAGTTATCATGATATATTTTCATTGTTTTCAGCAAGATAAGCTTGTAAGTAAATCTAGATTCGGTTCACATGTGCTCATGTCTTTGGGACAAGGGATATGAATTTGATAAAGACTCCAGTGTGTATGTTCATGATGTCCCAGGGTCGCTCTTTAGCAGACTCTCCCACTCCACTTTGATAATTAGCTTTGATTTCCCTGGCTTATGATTAGGTAGGGTAAAGCAGGATTGCATCAGTAGAACATTGTCTTTGACTACTGAAAGGTTGCTAATTCCATCTCTCCAAATAATAAGCATTAGGAACCCAACAAAACGTTTCTTTAACAAAGAATGACCAGATGTCTACCTACACAGGGGATGAAGAATATGTTTAGTTTTTTTGGCATGTGGAATGAATTTTGGAGCTCTGTAAGCATTTCATTTCCTATTAAATGAAGTTGCTTATCTCTTTTCACAGGCACTGTCCGGGTTTAGACAGATCCATGTTATTGACATGGATACTATAGATGTTTCTAATCTTAACCGACAGTTTTTGTTTCGGTAAGTGATATTTTCATCATTTGACTTTTTTTTTTAATTTAAAAGTATCTAAACAAAATACATGAGTACAGTTATTTTGGTTGTACAAGATGTCTTTAAAGGTTACTGAACTTTCCTATCACAGTAGTACTCATAATTAAATAGTGTGCGTGATTCCTTTGTGTTTTGAGTTCTGTGCATGAAGAAAGTTAACAGACATTCCTTACCAGTTAAATGCAGCTAATGACTAATGGAAAAGGTGGCAGCAAAGAATAATGCATGCAGAATGAGAAGTCGATTTTTCTAGAATCCTTTTCTTCCAAGCAAAATGAAAAATTATTGGATTTCGTTTGGTGCTGTTAACTGTAGTTACATGGACATATTTAGGTAACTGTAGGGCTCTGCTATCTGATGCTTTACAGGGATACTTTAATATTATCTGTATCGATTGTCCTACAGTAACAGTGAGTCACCTAACTCGGTGTCGTGATGCGTGGAGTCTGGAAAGATTGAGTTTACTAAAATAATGCATTTGGAATTGCTTTTTTTTTTTTCCCCAGACCAAAGGATGTTGGGCGACCAAAAGCGGAAGTTGCAGCAGAATTCCTGAACAGCCGCGTTCCCAACTGTGCTGTTGTACCGTATCCTTTTAGAGAGAAGTAGTAGCCCTGAAGGCTTCACAAAACCTAGAAAACTCTGTAGGTGGTTGTGACAGTGGTAAAATATTTTGCTGTCACCCTCTCTTTCTTTGTATAATAAAGAACAGATTCATTCAGCTGGTGATGGAGAATTCTTTCACCTTTCGCAGTGACATTAGTGTAGAGGAAATACACATAAGGAAGGGGAGCTAAGCCGTAAGGAACTACTCTGTTTGTTTTCACTGAGTCTTTTTATTCAAATGCAATATTCAAACACTCACTGAGATATTAGAACTACAGGTTTATTCACCAGAGTGTTTTGAGTATGTACTGGCAGGACATGTTTGTTATACACATTGGGCAGCTCTACTGATTGAGGACTTGGTGAAGGAGCATGGTTTCAGCTTCCTAAATCGCTTGCCTTTTGAGCTTTCTCTTCTGTGTGAGTGGCTATTACATCGTGTCCTTTACTTGTTTTGTCAGATGCCACAGCTTCAGCTGTGTCATCTGTGTCATATAAAAGTGATAGTAGTACATCACATAATATTTTGGCTTCAGGTGAGCAAATAGAAAATGGTAAAGTCACCTGCTTTGTAAATACGTTCCTTTACTGGACTTAAATTCAGATATTTTAAAAAGATTCAAGACATGGATGAAAGCTTCTATCGACGTAAGTGGTATTTGTTTGCCTACCAAATGCCCACTGGTGCTTTAGGGGAACATTGCAGTTGTTGCTGCTTTTCCTGGTAGTTAGATCGCTAATTATTTTAGTTTTCAGCAGCATCCTGGAAGTAGAGGTAACGAATAGAGAAAAATTGAATCCATCTGTTCTATAGGTAATCTAGGGGAGATAGTTAAACTCCAGTCAGGTCCTCTGAACTGTTGTGGACAGAATGCTTTACTTGTCTTAAGAAGTATGCATTAGTATAGATGTTAAATAACATACTTTTTTTCCTCTGTAGAGTTTCATATTATTGTTTGTGGGCTGGACTCTATAATTGCAAGGAGATGGATAAATGGCATGCTGGTAAAGTCTTCAATCTTTTTAAAGCCTGGTTGTTGCTTGAGTATAGGTAACTAAAATTGAACAGATTTGTGTAGAATGTGTCATTAAAATGAAATGAGGGCTGCTGAAACTCACAGCTTTCTGTATGTATTTCTGTTTTCTTTCTGGTTTCTTCTAGTGGACCAGGATAAAATGCATGCTCTCTCATCCACCCTTTTCTTGAGGAGCGTTAGGCATCATTTGTGCAGTGCCTACAGGGGTAATTTGAAGTTAGATTACATTATTTGTGGCCTTATGTAGTCAGCTTTTGAAAACTGTAAGAAGGGAAGCTCCACAGCATCTCTAGGTACTCCCATTGTGCAAGTTTGTTTTTTTTTTAATTAGCTGAACAGTGCTTAGCTGGAAATTGTAAATGTCATCTTCTGGAGCCTCACTGCTATGAAGTAGTAGAAAGCTGACCATTGGACTACGTAGTTCTGTCCTTGTAAATTTGTTGATAAAATAATGATCTTGGGTATTTATCAGTATTGAAAAGAAAAAAAAAAAAGGCCAAACCAAGAATCAAACCTTAGATCCTTCAGCCGCTTTTTCTGGTGTCCTGTAAGGAAATAATTGCATTTATGGAGGGATAAAGGGAGGAGGAGAGTGAAGGTGGTTGGTGAAGTTCTGCACACTAACAAATATGTTGTGGTTTATACACTATGTAAATAAAATGTATATTAAGATAAACTATATTAAGCATTCATTCTTGAGGTGTACCATTAAGAATAAAATTTGTAGGATTTTTTTTTCTTCCTGCAACTTGTTTAAAAAAACAACCAGTTAAACAAAAGCCAACAACCCTTTCCACCTTTATTTGTTAGATGTCATTTTTACATTATGAAGACGGTGTACTGGATCCAAGTTCCATCATACCTTTAATAGATGGTGGGACAGAAGGTTTTAAAGGAAATGTTCGTGTGATTATTCCTGGTATGACAGCATGTGTTGAATGCACGCTTGAGCTTTATCCACCACAGGTAATTGCAACCAGTGATATTTCCTTTTATAATATTCCTCTGATTTGCTTGTTTCTTTCTGCAGTACTATATGTAACATGTTACATGTTTCCTTCTGTTTTTCTTGCCCTGCTCACCCCAGGTCAATTTTCCCATGTGCACTATTGCATCCATGCCCAGGCTACCAGAGCATTGTATTGAGTATGCCAGGATATTGCAGTGGCCAAAGGAGCAGCCTTTTGGAGGTAATTAGGATATTGCACTGGTGCTAAACTGACGTTTCTCATATTAACTAGTTTGGCTTGTGTCAGGTATAAGCAGCTACTTTTGATAAAACAGTCCCTTTTAAACTTGCTCATTGTTGTATTGAATCTAAGCCTCCTCTGAGCTGGTGAGCGATTTTTCTCGTGACTCCCCCTCCAGTTTCAGTGTTGTTCATATGTCTCTAATACAGCACAGAGTCTTTACTGACTCAAAATGTAACCTGTAGCACTTCTGTAAATCTGTGAAGTTAGGATGATTTATGTATAGAATGTGTTAGATCTTACAACGTTCGTAGAAATGATATTTTGATTAAAGTGTCAGATTTCAATATCTCAGTGGGGTATTTGTTTTAACCTAGTTTTTAGATGAACTTACCTGTAAATTCTTAATTTTCTTGTAGAAGGTGTTGCGTTGGATGGAGATGACCCTGAACATATACAGTGGATTTACCAGAAGTCTTTAGAAAGGGCAGCACAATTTAATATTAAAGGTGTTACATACAGACTCACCCAAGGTAAGGGTATGGCATTTCACTGTTCATGGCACTTGCACCTAGGCTGGATTGGTGTTCTTTGTATTTGTTATGGTCACTAGCTCTGCTGGGAAACAAATTGTTCTTTTCTCCCTTAGCATCTTAAAACAGAAACGAGCAGCTTGTTTCCTCTGCCAGCACAAATATTTTATGGTGAATCAGATGTTTAGGCATTCATGATGAATCAGAGGCACTTATCTGGGACAAAACAGAACATTCTTTTTCCTATTTTATTTTTAACCTGGAGCAGCTCCACAGTTTTCATTGCAGTGTCACCACTGTTGCTGGGTCAAGGAGTAGGGACAAAAGAACGCGATTGCCTCTTTAGCAACAGCAACACGTTATACCAATTCAGGATGGTTAAGGCAATAGGATCTGTTCTTTACTGCTGTGTGTGCCTCTGTTCACATGCAAGTGCAGAATGCTGCCACTCATTGAATTGGCATTTTAAACACTAACCAAATAGAAAAGAAGTGGAGAATCACATACAGAATCTCCAGAAGTTTTGTTAACTTCTATTTGTTGCTGTGTAATACTGAGAACGAATTGGAAATGCTGGGCTAGACATGCCACAGTTGAACCTCAGTGTGTACCTTTCTATCAAAAAAGGGCGAACTGATTGTTTGTGTATCTTCCTTACTCAGATTCCACTAAGTGTATTTGAGATAGTAGTTTTCTTTGCAGCAGTTTTTCCTGGCTTCTCCAGTAGTAGGGTTTTGGTTCAGATAAATATGAACTCTACTTGTGAAATAGTTACGTACATGCAAGTGGCTGCACAGTTTTCTGCAATTGAAGATGGCTTCTGTATAAAGTACATAGAAGAAAGAAGGCGAAGATAAAAGTGTTTTGCATGTTTTCTTAGGTATGAAGGGACACAAATCAATATGGAGAAGCCAGAGAAACTTCAGACTGCTTTAGGAATTTGCGGTATTTTTGGCAGGCCTGAAAAAAGAGTGAGCCTCCTTGTTCCCTATGTACAAACTTGTGTACATAGGAAATATTGCCTTATATCGGCGTATGTAACGTGCTGTTGGTCTGGATGGGCTCAGTTGAATGAAGATGCCAAGACAGTTTGGCAAACCTGTTCTTGCAGAAGGAATACCCAAACCAGATATCTGTCCTTTATGCATTTCTCCAGCTAAACAGGAATAGAAGTGAATTTTAAATTTTCAGTGTCACTAGGTACAGAATACTTGTTTTTAGAACGTGTTCACTTATTCTCTTTGTGTGATACCTTCTTTTTCTAAGCATGATTAATCCATTTCTAAAATAAAAAATATGCCCGAGTCCTTGAGCAGCTTGCCATTACACCTTACTCTTACGGAAGTTCCTGGAAACTGTTTGAAGTACCTTTGGGTACTTCTGTAATTGTTCTAGCTAAAAGTTGTCTCTCAGTATAGTTTTTTTGAAAAGATGCATCTATATGTTTGTTTTTACAGGGGTGGTTAAACGAATTATTCCAGCAGTAGCTTCTACAAATGCGGTAATTGCAGGTATGCTAAAAGAACTCATTTCACTTCTGCTTTACAGATTTCAGAGTTTTGTAAGGCAACAGAAATAGAGAACTCGGGGTGGATAATGGCAGTTTTAAACTGCATCTAACTTATTGTTACAGTCTTGTTTCTGTTTTCCAAAAGAAACTGCATGTGACTCTATAAATTTTAAGCTTGTGTATGGCTCTACAGGAGTGAGGAGAAACATTAGAGACTGGAAGAAAACAGTAACTGGAAAACACAGTATCTAAGCTTAACATAGGCTCAGATTAGTACCAAATCTATGGTGTTAATGCATAGAACTGCCAGCTGCTTTCTGGTGTTTCTTTTTCTCTTTACGAATTATTACACTTGATTTTTTTTTTTGTCACTACTTTGGTACCACTCTGTGCACTAATGTCTGCATGTTCTGAGATAAAGCTAGAAAGTGAATTTGTTTTTTTTCCTCATTCCAGCTGTTTGTGCCACTGAAGTTTTTAAACTAGCCACAAGGTATTTAATTTCTTATTAATATCATACACAATTTCCAATGTAATGACATGTATTAACGCTCACATATTTGTCATTATAGTGCATATATTCCTCTTAACAACTACTTGGTGTTTAATGATGTGGATGGATTATACACGTATACATTTGAAGCTGAAAGAAAGGTTAGTGCCGTTAAAGGCTTGCAGGGTTGTTCCTTTGATT
The DNA here is from genome assembly GCA_013389865.1 of Piaya cayana. Lineage (NCBI taxonomy): Eukaryota > Metazoa > Chordata > Aves > Cuculiformes > Coccyzidae > Piaya > Piaya cayana. Next base: position 209,038 of record WAAB01009542.1, read on the forward strand.
TTTATTGAACTTTTACACAGTTCGTGTTTATTTCTGAAACCCATTATTGAATTCCTTGGCCTCAGCTGTGAAGTAATATTTTTGACATTTTAAAAGCAGAAACTACAATTTTAGTTGTGTCCAGCATGTAGGAGTCTTATTTTTAAACTTCTGTGGTTTTGGAATCTAATAGTGATGACACTGGTGGTCTCTCCATGCAGAGTAGTAGGACTATTTACCTCCAGATGAATGGATGTTTTATTTGATGTCCTGATAATTGAACCTTTTTTCTACTCATCAGTTTACCTAAAGCTGTCGCATATTATATGCAATGGCATATTTAAGTTTTGCCTGTTTAGCCCAAAGGTTCTTAATATTTCAAAAACTAGCTTCTGGTGTAGGGTGGTTCTTGAGACAACTATTTATGTGGTGTTTGTTGGGGCAACTTGGTATCTCAGCTGTTTCTGCTATGGTGCTATCCTTAAAATTTCCCCTGTAATACAAGAAATGTGGTTTACAAAATGAGAAACACAAGCTTAAGAGGACTCATGAGCAAATCTTCTCAAAAAGAGGTTAAGGCAACAACTGACTTGAAAGTTCATGGTAGTAAATTTTACTTCAGATGAAATTTGCTGTCATAAGTACTTAGTTGCTGCTGGGGGCCAGTCGAACAGTGACAAACTTCATGAGGAACTGGTTTTGTCATTAATATTTGCAACATTATTAATACTTCTAAGAGCTAAAACATGTTTTAGAAAACCAAACACAAATACTTTTGAGACTTTACTAGCACCATTTTCAGATTCATATTTAACATAATATTCATCCCCATGCTTTATTGTAGGAGAACTGTCCAGCCTGCAGCCAGCTTCCCCAAAACATAGAGATTTCCCCATCAGCTAAATTGCAGGAGATCTTGGATTACTTGACAAATAATGCTTCATTGTGAGTGTGCAACTATTCTGACTTATTTGATAATTTTTGATGGTTCAGTGTTTCAGAAAGGTGATTTCAGAATGTATTTTTACCTGATTGTGTTTTAAAATGTTTTCTGTGTAGGCAGATGAAATCCCCTGCAATCACTGCTACTATGTATGGGAGAAATAAAACCCTCTATTTACAGGTAATCTCAACATATGTAATTGTCTTTAATAATGTTAGTTTATTTAAATTTACTGTCATTAATTTGAAAGGAAATTGTTTTGCTTTTTTTTTCCCCAGACAGTAGCTTCAATTGAAGAACGAACAAGGCCAAATCTTTCCAAGACACTAAAAGGTATCATGCAGTTGTGTAGATTTTCAAGATAACTGCTCTAAACAGAGTCAATCCTATTCATCCCCCTGTATGGCACATTCAGCTTTCTTTTGCACTACACAAAAAAATTAACTTCATTATCCTTTTCTGTGCAGTGTACCTTTCCCAGGCTGCTCAGGGATGAGCTTTGAATTGCTTAAATGTGAAGTGTGGGCAAATATCACCTGGTGAAATAAAACATTGCAAGAAAGCAATGATCGCTAATGTAGATTAAACACATTTCAGTGGTGTTTTATGTATTTCTTGACACAGTCTGTTAGTTTCCTAGTTTAATTAGATGAATATTAATTTAGCTAGTAAACTGTTTGCAGCTTTATTTCATTGTACTTATGATTTGTGGGAATGGCATTCTTAACTTTTTAATTTTAAAAAAGACAAACTACAATAGGTTTGCTGTACTTAAACTTTTCTTTCTGTTTCAGAACTAGGGCTTGTGGACGGCCAGGAACTTGCAGTTGCTGATATTACTACACCACAGACCATGTTGTTCAAGCTTCACTTTACCACCTAATTTATTCATAAGTAAACTGCATATACAGCAAGAGGAATCGTTACCCACCTTGTGAAACAATAGTACTCTGTGGGTGTTAAAGCAGCCGGAAATGTTCATTTTAGTACTAGCGTTGAAGGTTAAGTAATACAAATGAATCACTGTATCTCAGAATTGTATGTAGAAGCCAATATTTGGTGGATTATATTTGTATAAATGCTTATTGTACAGAACTCTGATGTAGAGGAATACATTTTTTCCCCAGTTTTTGTTGTCAAAATGTTAAAGTACTTTCAGACATGGAAACTTTAAGGTGGCCAAAAATCTTTGTTTTCAATATGTGCGCCCACAGATATGCAAAGCCTTTAAAAGGAACCACATTACCTTTTAAATTGTAGCACTCCTGTACACTTGCTGAGTCACCTTTAAACTAAGAGTGGGCAGTCGGGTAAAATTAGCCTTTTCTTCTTATTTGGTATGAATTCAATGGATTTTATGAAAGTATGGAAGAGATTGTTGCGTGTATAAGCAAAGAGGAAAGGAGAAAATCATCCACTGTACATGAAATCAAGGACATGTCTACAGTGCCATTGCACGGTATTGCAGGATTATGTTCAAGTATCATTGGTGCTGTTCAGGTATTTATTAATAAAATATCATAAAGACACCTTACTTTGTGGCTTATCAGTGGACATTCAGGAGTGTTTATTGCCTCCATTGGAAAATCTAGGGCATCACTTGGCGGCTTTAGTCAGGCATTTTTCATTGGGCAGTGCTGGTTACCTTAACAGCTACTCTGGTTTTGTTTGTTGCCTGTAAACTGTGCTTAAATTTCCCAGCTTTTAAACTATGAATGGTGTTTTAACTTCCCATCTTCCAGATATGTGCTTGAACTCAAGTAGTAAAGTGGGGCACCTTAATGTCATTTTTAACTAGATGATTTTGAACAGCTGCATCTCTGGAAGTGGGAAAAGTCCGCACACAAGCTGTGGGACTTTGAGCAACAAGGTGAGGTACTTTGGTTTGCAATCCTTGGTTTGTTATTTGTGCTAATCACAGAATCATAGAATTTTAGAGGTTAGAAAAGATATTAAAGATCAAGTCCAACTGTAAGCCTAACACTGCCAAGCCCACCACTAAACCATAGCCTTAGGCACTACATCTACATGTCTTATGTTTTTCCAAAGATAGTGACTCCACCACTTCCCTGGACAGCCTGTTAGAGTGCTTAAAACCCTTTCAGCGAAAGTAATGTTTCCCAATACCCAGACTAAACCACCCCTGACACAACTTGAGGTCCTTTCCTTTTATCTTGTTACCTGGGAGAAGAGACCAGCAACTGTCTTGTTCCAACTTCCTTTCACAGACTTGCAAAGAGCAGTGACGTCTCCCGTGAGTCTCCTGAACACTCCCGGCTGCTCCTCCCAACACTTTGTCGCAGAATCACAGAATTGTTTGTGTTGGAAGGAACCTTAAAGCCCACCCAGTTCCAACCTCCCTGCGATGGGCAGGGACACCTCCCACCAGACCAGGCAGCTCCAGGGATGGGGCATTCACACCTTCCTTAGGCAACCTGCGCCAGTTCCTCACCGCCACCATTGTGAATTTCTTCCTGATGCCTAATCTCAGCCTTCCCCCTCCAGTTTAAAGCCATTCCCCCTTAACCCTATCACTAGACGCCCTGTAAACACTCCCTCCCCGCCTTTCCCGTAGCCCCTCCAGTCAGGTACTGGCAGGTCCTTCCGTGCGCCTGCGCGGGCACGTGTGGACGTGGCTGCTACGCGGCGCATGCGCAGAGCCGCCCCGGCCCTCCCCTGGTGCTGCCCGAGCCGCGTCCCCGCTGAGCGGGGGGCGCCCTGCGGGCCGCCATGAGCTGGTTCAACGCCTCGCAGCTCTCCAGCTTCGCCAAGCAGGCGCTGTCGCAGGCACAGAAATCCATCGACCGGGTGCTGGACATCCAGGCCGAGGAGAGCGCCTGGCCTGACGCCGTCATCCCCGACTACGGCGACGGTAAAGGGGGGCCCCAACCGCTGCACTCTCCCCCATCCTTTTCCCCTTCGCCCCCATCCTTCTCCCCTTCGCCCTCATCTCTGCTGCACCTCTCGCGAGGCGTTGTTTCTTTGCTGAGGGACTAATAGGTGATAAATCCTGTTCAGCTTATGGAAAGGGAGGAGTCGTAGAATCACAGAATCACCAGGTTGGTAGAGACCCACTGGATCACTGAGTCCAACCATTCCTATCAAACACTAAACCATGTCCCTCAGCACCTCATTTACCCGTACCTTAAACATCTGTAGGGAAGGTGACTCAACTCCCTCCCCAGGCAGCCTGTACCAGTGCCCAGTGAAAATTTCTGTGAAAATTTTTTTCCTAATGTTCAGCCTAAACCTCCCCTGGAGGAGCTTGAGGCCATTCCCTCTTGTCCTGTCCCGTGTCACTTGGGAGAAGAGGCCATTACCCTCCTCTCTACAACCTTTAGGTAGTTACAGAGAGCAATGAGGTCTCCCCTCAGCCTCCTCTTCTCCAGGCTAAACAATCCCAGCTCTCTCAGCCCTTCCTCATAAGGCCTGTTCTCCAGCCCCCTCACCAGCTTCATCGCTCAGTCGTGGTTTGAGGTGTGTGTGGGTTTTCTCTTTGCACCACAGAGAGTGGAGTAGGAATGGAAGGTCTGATCTGCATAAACTAAGTGAAGCCTACACTTTTTGGAAAGTTGGGGTTGTTCACCCCTGAGAAGAGAAGGCTCTGGGGAGCCCATAGAGCAGCTTACAGTACTGAAAGTGGCTACAGGAAAGCTGGGGAGGGACTTTTTACAGCGGCCTGGAGTGATAGGACAAGAGGGAATGACTTTAAACTGAAAGGGAAGTGTAGATTAGACATTAGGAAGATGTTTTCATGATGAGAATGGTGATGCACTCGTACAGGTTACGCAGTTCCTGGATCACCTGGAGGTGATCAAGGCTAAGTTGGATGGGGCCTTGAGCAGCCTGGTTTGGTGGGAAGTGTCCCTGCCCATGGCAAGGAGGTTGGAACTGGATGATCTTTAAGATAGGACCTTTCCAAGCCAAACCATTCTATGATTCTTTGTGGTGTTAAGTTCATGCCATTCCAACATCTGCAGAAAGGAATGTGTTGTTGGAAAAACTGTCATAGCTTGGTTATGAGGAAGTGTCTGTCTGGTCAGTGTGCTAATGTAGAACCTGAAAGAATGATCAGCCCTATGCCACTGTTTGGAAACAGAAGACTATAAAGGAGCCCTCTTGATAGAAATTCTTTCTCATAAATAATACCTAAAAGATAAGAATTAATGAAGAGAAGGATGGGAAGAGTCATTAATGTGACTCAATCTAGAAGAAATGGTTGTGTTGGTAGGACGAGGTTATTTCTGATGTGGCTCCAGCAGACTTAAGTTTCTGAAAATGGGAAGCTGTAAGCATTGGCAGTGTTTTCTAGGTGGGTCACTCAGCAAAGCTTAAGGTCAGTTCTGGATGAATTCCTCCCTTTGTGGGAGCAAGGTCTTAGCAGTCACTTATGTAGTCCAGTGACATCTTAAATTACAGGAGTTGTTTGTAGAAGAGCGTGTTGTGCTTATTTTGTTAAAACTTCAGCTGTGTCCAAACTGGTTTTAATTTATATCTTGGTACTTACAATACTTATGTAATTTGAAAGGAAAGCAGCAAAGATCAGCCTGTACCTGTTTTTCAGGGAAAACATATTTGTTTTTAAAAGAAGTCAAAATATTAACAATTCACTCACTGGGCTTTTTCTGAAGATATTGAATCGTGGGCAAGGTAGTAGTAAATCAGATGTTTGCAGTATTTTGGCAGTGAAAGCAGTAATTGTCTGAGTTTGAGATCTGAGGCCAGTAGCTGTCAACAGTTTCTGAAAGTAGTAGCCTGCTTTAAATATTAGAACTTGCCATTTTTTAGTAGATGCTGCATAAAGTGAACTTGTGTTTAAGTAGCCTGAAATAGTTATGGTATCCAGATTACATTTGTAGGTACAAATAAAACCAGATATTATTCTTGGATTATCTTTCTTACTTGGGAAGCTACTGAAATTTGATACTGAAATTCTTACTGTCCTTGCTGTTGACAAGGAAAAACCTGCAAAAGCCACAATAATAGGAACTGTTGATTTTGTTCTAGGGCAGCTTCAGAACTAATTAATTCAACATTTCTCCAGAGGAGAAGAAAAGTAATATCTTAGCTGAGCTGCTGACAGTGTGTGTTGTCAGCTTCATGCTGTTAGTTGGTGGGTGAATTAAAATAGGAAGCCTGTCACAAATTAAAAGAATGGGAACCCTTCTTACAGGGTAAACTCTACAAATATTTAAAGCTTTTTTTCCCCCTGTTTTCTGAAATGGTGAAGTGTTTGTGTGCTGATGGCAGGTTACTTTTTAAAGACTTTGTAATTGTTCCCTCCTTTTGTAATCGTCATAATTCTCTGCTTTCGAACTACAGCATTTCAGATCATTTTGCTTGGCCTCCTCTTGTCCCAAAGATTTGGAGCAACACTCTCACTATAGGAAGCAGGAAACCATGTTCACTTTGTCTTATTCCTGTCTCAAAGGAAATGTTTGGGGTTTTTGTGATCAAGAAGGCTTCAGACTTACCCTTATAACTTTCAGAATGCTGTGTAGGCTTGTTTCCCCTTCCCAGCCACTTCTCTCCATCTTGTTTCTGAAATTCTCACTCTTGGATTTACTGGTTTACTTTGTATGTGGTTTCTTTCTGCCTTTGCTTAAGTTACTGTTCAACAGGGAAGGCGTAAGTTGGATCTGTTCAGGTACTCCTGTTTTCCAGAGGTGTCTTGTGTCCACCTTAATGTTTAGAATTACTTTGTATTTGCCTTAGGCTTATTTTGTTTTGGTTCCAAGCTTTGTAAGAAAATAGTAATGAAAATGATGTTGTTTGTGACCATGAATAGTATTCACTTTAAGTTTTATGAACTAATAAAACAAATACTGAAAAATAATGTTTTAAATGTTCTTGACCTGTCTCTTTTTATTGTTCTAGGATCAAATTCTCTCATAAGTAGTGGATGGGATACATCTTCCTGGGGCATAACTTCAAATACAGAACCACAGAATCAGCCAGTATCGCCAACAGCAATCACTAAGCCAGTGAGGAGGACAGTAGTAGATGAATCTGAAAACTTCTTCAGTGCCTTTCTTTCTCCAACAGACGTTCAGAGCATACAGAAAAATCCAGTGGTATCTAAACCTCCAGCCAAATCGCAGAGACCCAAAGAGGAGGTGAAAAGCACTTTAAAGGAGTCTCAGCACCCCAGTCAGCTGGAGGTACCAGTGACAACAGAGGCAGAAGTGAAAGATTGCTCTGTGTCTGGTCTAGTTGACCTGAAAAATGTTGATATTCCCAAGGAGAAAGTAGAAGAGGATTCTGTGCTTAAATCTAATACCAAGCATGAAGAAAGTGTAAATGAAGTTACTGACAAAAAGGTGTCTGCTCTAAATTTGGAAGTAACTGAAGATGCTCTTAATGAAAAATCCAGCGTAGGAGAGGATGGAACAGAAGGTGCACCAGATAGCACTTCCCAGCCTCATAATGCAGGTACAAAAGATACAGGTTTGGAAACAAAGGAGCGAAAGACTGAGGACAGGCAAAGCAATACACCATCACCTCCAGTTAGCACTTTCTCCTCGGGGACATCCACAACTAGTGACATTGAAGTTCTGGACCATGAAAGTGTAATAAGTGAGAGCTCAGTAAGTTCAAGACAAGAAACTGCAGATTCAAAATCCAGTCTTCATCTAATGCAAACATCGTTTCAGCTTTTATCTACATCTGCCTGTGCTGATTATAATCGTTTGGATGACTTCCAGAAAATGACTGAGAGCTGCTGCTCCTCTGATGCTTTTGAAAGAATCGATTCATTCAGTGTACAGTCTTTAGATAGTAGAAGTGTAAGTGAAATAAATTCAGATGATGAGTTATCGGGCAAGGCTTCTGCTTCAGCATCTGTTGCTGTCAGTCCATCCGCACCAAAACCAGTAACAGCTGATGCCCTAAAAAATGAGTCTGAAAACTTGACTGACACTCCTGTTTTACATGCTGAGGAAGCTGAGATGGAAGAGAGTGGGAGAAGTGCGACCCCTGTTAATTCTGAGCAGCCAGACATTTTGGTTACTGCTGTGCAAACTGTTAAAGAGCAGGCTCTGAAAGAGGAGGCTGAGCCGCAACAGGATGCTGTTGAAAAGTTGTTAGAAGAGGACACTGAAAAACAGGAGCTTAAAAAGGTAATTGTAAAACATTTTCTGCAAACACACCCTTTAATTACAACTGAAACTCCTATCATCTCCTTATACAGGTATTAGCTCCACCTTATTTAAGTGAATTAATGGATGCTGAACTATCTTGCCTTGTAGAAAACTGTCCTTGGTATTCTGCAGTGGAAGAAATACTGGTGAAATTTCTAATCAAATAGTTTTGGGCCTCACCTAATTAATCTAGTTATTGCGAATTGCGAGTAGTGCTAGCAAACAGGAAGCCTTGATAGATCAGAGGTTTTATTTTAATTCTTTAGTGTGTTTTTATTTCCGGTGAATGGTGGAAGAGATTACTTGAAGCTTTTTGATTTGATTTATGGAACCACAAGCCACTAGTATTTCAGCAATAATTAAGATAATGTTTGGTAAGCTTTTTTCCCCACAGAGTTACAAACTGTCAAAACTTGTTTACATTCCAGGAGTGTTATTCATGTTCTTTGAGGATAGTAGTAGTTAGTGTAGATAAGTACTTTTTAATATATAATTAGTGTCTATTTTTAGCAGAAATAATCTTTACTTTTAAAAAGAAGGGGTTTTAATGAAGAAGATAAGCTTAGAAAAGAAATTTGGATGGCTAGTTTAAATGGATGAAATGACTACAAGTGTGGAGAAGTAAGGTATCCAAGAACGTTGAAGTGTTTAGTTTGCAGTGGTGTGTTTTGTCCAGTTCTGCCACTGTATTGTGTCTCTTTTTTCTATTTCCTTTGTCACTTTCTGTCCCTCTATTTTTGTTTTGAATTTCTGTGCTCCTTTGACGTGTTTTCCTCCATTTGTTTGCATTTTGCTGTGCTCATAGTCTAATATGTGGTGTAGATGGGCTGTTTATGTCCTTGCCCTGTAGACATGCTTACAATACTGATGTTGTAGCTGATAGTAATAATTGAAAAGTAGTTGCTTATGGAAGTTCATGAAATCCCAATTAATGTGCTTTAAGGAAAGCATTTGTTTAAATTATGTGGAATGCCAGCAGAAATTCCCTGGGGTCTTCATACCCATGTACTGTTATCCATAATTTTTCCTAACTTAGATAGTTTTATATTGTGGAAAATAATGGACCACAGCAAATTTTGTCTTCACTGGCCATATTGAGCTATGTTTATGGAATCCGTTTCATTTGTTTATATTTGTATATTTACCTGTATGTTTCTGTGGTTTCTCTGTATTTAGCTTTCCAAAAATCTGGTATTATGAAACTATTTTGACGATGTGAGCTAATAGCTCTTGATCCTGCTTGGAAGTTTGCTTTCCTCACCTGATACTGTTTTGCTAAAGTTTTAAAGAAGAGACCTTTAAATGTAAATTATCCTGTCATTCTGTAGAATGGTATAAGGAGCACTGGGAGTATAGCTTAATATCAGCTATATTTTTATAGGCTGTTGGCTCTGTTCAAAAACTTCATTTATAATTAAATTTTGCTGTTGATGATTTTGTTGAGGAACTTAGCTGAGCCACATATGCTTACCTGTAGAAAACAAGTGTCTTGTGTTCAGATATTGCTTAGTTTTAAATTAAAGTGGCAGATACATGGTAATCTTCACTTACTTCTACATCAAATTCTTAAAAATGTTGACAAGTTCAGCTTTAAGTAGCGTTGGGAGGGTATGGTGGGGGGAAAGGGGAAGCCTGCCCCTCTTGTTTTTTTAATTGTCCCATTCATCTGATCTTTATCTGTAAAAACATTGTCCAGATGATTGATTCATTAACTGAGAAACTGGAGAAGAGGGAAATACAGTTATTAAGTACTAGTAAAGAAAAGGCGCGCCTGGAAGAAGCTTGTGATAACCTAAAAGAGTAAGTATGAAAATATACACAGTAGTGGGTGTAACTATAACTTTACTGTAGCATAATCAGTAGGCAGTATGATAAAACAAGTTGCTTTATAGAGATTGCGAGCAACGTGCACCATTTGGGAAAGGTGTAAATACTGATTGCATGTGTTCTGATGATATTTTTTTTAAGACATATTATTTCTTGGGGCCACAATCTTTTTTGAGAAGAGGCTAGTGAAGTAAGCAAGCAGTAGGAATGCACGCAGATCTGTAGGGTCAGACAATTGGTTATTAATAAAGATCTTTGTTAGAAGACTGGATTCAGCTGTTAAGGGAATCTGACTTTTCTGATGCAGATGGATGAACCTGATTTACTAAGTAGTTTGCTGACTAAAATGTAGGCAGTGTCTGTGGCAGAGAAATTGGTTGTAGGGAAAAAAACTGAATTCATTGTTTAATCCAGTTCAAATTACAAGGAGAAATAAGAAACGTTGGATTTACCAGTTTACTGACCAAATATCGAGTTTGAAAATTTACACATGATATGTAAAGGTATTACTTAATTGATAGTATTGACTAAATTGATAGTAACTTGAAAAAACATTTAATAACTTGTCCTGTGTATGATACAGACTGTGGTTAATTAGAACTTGATTAAGGGGCAACACATGAAAGGTAAATGAAGCATTTCATTGTTTTACTGGGTAAGCCACTGCATTAAGAAAGATCTTTGATTAGTGGTTCTAATGTGGATGTGTTTTTTTGGCTTCAGATTAACGAGCGTAAAATAAACTAAACACACACATTTTAAAAGCATTTAAGACAACCTGTTGCAGGCTGCTTGGAATGTCACATAACCATGTAACTGTTCTGAAATGTTAATTTTAAATGTAGTGAGATGTTTAGAATGAAAGAAGAGAGCAGTAGCCTTTCATCTCTTAAGGAAGAGTTTGCTCAGCGAATTGCGGATGCTGAAAAGAAGCTTCAGCTAGCCTGCAAAGAAAGAGATGCAGCTAAAAAGGTAATTCTAGTGAAATTAATGTTTAAAATTTTGAAGACAAATAAATTTCTTGAGGTAGATTGATAAAAATTAAACTAGGGAAAAGCATGAGACTGACAGGTGCTGTCATGGAGTTAGCAATAAGCTGATTCTAGCCTCCCACAGTGCTTGCGTATCTCCTTGTGTTGACACGTGTTCTTGTAGCTGTGTTGTGAACAAAGTTGGGGAACTCATTTAACTTAAAGTTATTCTGGTTTGGGGAAAAAGAGGTTTAACATCTGCTGTCATTTGTACCCATATGTGCATTTGCATTGATGTGAGAGAGAAGAGTGGCCTGGGGTTGTGGGGGAGTAGTGAAAAATGGGAATTGTCTGATATCTGGAGATGGAATAAGGAGTTGGAACAAATTGTACAGAGAATTTATGAAGTCTCAGTCTTTGGAGGTTCTTAAAAGTAGATGGAATAAGGGATCTGATTTGCTCAGATGTCTCCAGAGTTCCCTTCCAACCTAATTTGTTTTCAAATAAAAGGTGTCTGAGATGTAGGGGAGAAGAAAAAGGTGACCAGTGTAACTTACTGTGTGTTTTTCCCTAAATATATTTTAATAAATGGTCCTAAGTAGTTTTTTGCTATTATTTAGGAAGTAAAGACTGTTAAAGAAGAATTGGCTACTCGACTTAATACTAATGAAACTGCCGAATTACTGAAGGAAAAAGAAGAGCAAATCAAAGGATTAATGGAGGAAGGTGAGAATTTAAATGCTTTTTTAATAGTAAAAATTCGTAAAACAGTTTGGAAGGTACTCCCTTCATATGTGACCCTTCTTTATTTGGGGAAAATACATCTTTTGAAGCATGTTAGATGTTCCTGAACATGTACACCTTGTAGTTAATAGCAACGAGCAATAGCTCATTTGCTTTACTTATAAAGCCTTTCACTGCGTGTCATATCTCTCTGTAGCTTGGTGTTGCAAGGTCACCTCAGGATAAGGTAGATTTAAAACTTAAGAACTTGCATGAAATAAAAAAAGTTAAGCATTTCAAGATATTATTTTCAATATATAATTATTATTTTCCCAGGAGAACAGCGTTGTGTGTGAATAGAGACTGTTCATAGTAACAACAGTGTGCACTAGCTTAATGTTCATTTTCTTCACAGGAGAAAAGCTTTCCAAACAGCAGCTGCATAATTCCAACATAATTAAGAAATTAAGAGCCAAGGAGAAAGAGAGAGAAAATATTAACACAAAACAGAACAAAAAGATTAAGGAATTGGAAGAGGAGTTGCAGCATTTAAAACAGGTGAGGGAAGGTGGACTAAGCTTTTTGTATTAGCCACAGAGTAGATTTTTGGGGTGGCTCTAGGTAGACTGATACTTATTCTTTTCTAGGAGACTTCTATATTTTGAATTTTTGGAACGCTTGAGATGTGAGTTCTTGGCGTGTTCTCAGCACAGTTTAAAACTGCAGTCAGGTGTGTCTCTAGCTGCTTGTTTGGACTGCTGGTTATCAGGTGGCTGAGCAAATTCACTTCACTGAGTTTCAGTCAGGTGGCTTGTACCAGCACAATGTGGGCTTTTGTAAATTTTCAGTTAGCAGTCGAATCAAGACCTTAGAGGTGGCAGACCCAGTGCAAGGAAGTATTCAGAACTGTGTTGCAGAGCCGCCTTCCCTGGGGGTGATGAGGGGCCAAAAACTTTCTCTTTTGGCAGAGTGTTAGATTGGTTCAGTTGGTTTGTGTACCTTCATTCTGAATTGGTTGCCATAGCCGTCATTGTCCTCAGATGGCTTCTCTACCCCATGTGCTGGGATTAGTTTGGTGCTTCTTTTTTGCACTTCAATAGGTGCTTGATGGCAAGGAGGACCTTGAGAAGCAGCATCGAGACAGCATTAAACAACTGAACAGTGTTGTAGAGCGACAAGAGAAGGATCTTGCTAAACTTCAGGTGGAAGTGGAAGACCTTGAAGAACAAAACAGAAGTGTCCAGGCAGCACTTGACAGTGCATATAAGTAAGCAGATCTTTGTGTGTGTCCCCAGATATTTGTGTGTGTGTCTTCAACTGTTCATTCAGCTTCTGTGTCTGTTTCTTCTGCAGTGCTTGTGAAATGTTAATATATAACCAAGTTATTTGTGAAGTCATTGTTGCAATTGTATAGAATGCCTTGCTTTTTTTACTTCTGCAGGGAACTTGCTGATCTTCATAAAGCTAATGCTACAAAGGACAGCGAGGCACAAGAAGCAGCCCTAAGTCGAGAAATGAAGGCAAAGGAGGAGCTTGGATTAGCTCTGGAGAAGGCCCAGGATGAGGCACGGCAGCAACAAGAAGCCTTGGCAATTCAGGTGGTTCTTAAATACTGTGAATGAAACTTTTGCATTGAAAAATTAAATGTACCGTGATGATGTGCGGTAGAACTAATTTTTGTGTATTTAGCAAATACTCAGTGGTTTTTCTTCCCTGTGAGGTTGTACTTTAATGGTATTTGTGCTAAGCTTTAAGAATGTAGTCTTATTAAAAAAATACTTCTAATTTTGCCTGTCTAAATGAAGTGATTTTGAAAGGCTCTTTGTTGTAGTGCTCTTACCATATGCAAAGTTCAAGAAATATGGTTGAACAAAATTTTAGTGGTAGATAAATGACTGTAAATATTTGTGTGCACGCAAATCTCAAGCCTTTAACTTGTAAGCTGATGGGCTCTGTCCAGCAGTGGTTAAAAATGGCAAAGTTCTGTATCAGTGAACAGGCGAAACTCTAACTTTTGTCAAGATACTAGTGACAATTTTTAATTTATTTAGGTGGCTGACCTGAGGCTAGCACTGCAACGTGCGGAACAGCAGGCAGCAAGAAAAGAAGACTATTTACGCCAGGAAATAGGTGAACTACAACAGGTACTACAGCAAATAGATGATGCCAACTTGTATCTGCGAGGAGGGCTCCTGCAAACTGAAAATTAAGTGCTAGAATGGCACTAGTAGCCTGAAAAAGTGCCTTTACTTTCCTGGTTACCTGTGGTATTTGTCCTGTGTAGAGAAACAATAAAATATTAAAGGAAATTGTTCTTTTAAAATCACTTATTGAAAAAAAAGTCATACTTTTTATGATTCCTCTTAAACTGAATGCTGTCATTTTAGCATAAGAGAAAGTACAGCCATTGAGTTTGTGATAGACCTCTAAAATTGTTAAGAAGTGCATTTTAAACTACTCTAGTTGCTTCTCAGGAATAATTTTCTTGTTTTTAAGGTCCAGAAGATAGAGCTGTTGTTGTCAAAATGTTTCAGGTGATGTCTGGAGGGCTCTTGAAATATAAATTCCCGGGCTGTTGCTCTGCCATGTATCTAAAAACATTAGGCTTCTATCTTGAAATTTCACACTGTCCTGATTTAAGACTCGCGGTGATTTTAGCATGTAAAGCTAGTTGAATTATATATTAATCTTTTAGTCCATCGTGTGATTTTTTTAAAGCTTTATTACGTTACATTTGTGGTTTCAGAGACTACAGGAAGCTGAGAGCCGGAACCAAGAACTAAGTCAAAGTGTTACGTCTGCTACACGGCCACTTCTCCGGCAGATAGAAAATCTGCAAGCCACACTGGGAGCACAGACTTCTGCTTGGGAAAAATTGGAAAAGAACCTTTCTGACAGACTTGGTAAGATGTTTTGTTTTGCTGAGCTGTGAGGCTCTTGGTGAAGATGTGAGATAGCCAAAAGTAAATGAGAAGGGCTTGATACTTGCCCAAAGCATGGATTGTGGGTCAGGAGGGAGGATCAAAAAATGCTTTCCTGTGAGGAAATGCTATGTGGGATATTCTGCCAAGCTTCTTGGACAAGTAATTCACTGATTCTTTTTAAAACACAGTGTAATGTGAGATTGGAAGATAGCGTTGTTAAGGCATACATGACCTTACAGTGTCTGGAGGTAGCATGGACATGGAGACACTGAAAGTACACCAGCGTTTTCAATTGTCAGGCCTTGTGCTTAGATTCCGAATTGTAAAGGTTGGAATAATTTACCTGGGGAACTGTGTAGGTAGTGAGACGCGAATTTATTAATATGGTAGTAATCTGTTATTTTAAATGAAAAAACGCCCAGAGATGAAGCCAGAGGAATTGCTTCCTTTCTGGAGACAGTCTGTAGTTGCATATTGCATTCTGGAAGAGCACAGAGTCTCCTTGTTCTGCATTGATTTGTTCCTTTGACTGTATGATGAAAGATATTTCATTTCCTTTACAATACAAAACAGGGACTTTTTAAAAAAAATCAGTTGTGTATAAAAAAAAATCTCAAGTTGCATTTTGATGCATAAATAAATGGCCAATATTATAGATGTTTGATCAAAAAAGTTGAATTCCTTGCTTTTCTTTATATTAGGCGAGTCACAAACTCTTCTAGCAGCAGCTGCTGAGAGAGAACGGGCTGCTACAGAAGAACTTCTTTCTAATAAAGTTCAGATGTCTTCTACTGAATCTCAGAATAGTCTTTTAAGGCAAGAAAATACACGCCTTCAGGCTCAGCTTGAAGTAGAGAAGAACAGATTGAAGAAAGTGGAAAATGAAAACAGTAGGTGAGTTGTGGTTTTGGTCAATGGTCGCTCTTTAAAAAAATTGTAGTGAGATGGAGTGAGCCTTGTCTCTCATATAACTGTCTGCAGCAGATCTCTGCAAGTTGTAAGATGGTTTTGAGTGTAGATAGGACTGTGCAAGGTGATGACAGCTGTTGATAAGGTTGCCCAGCTTGTTAAGGATATTTTGTTTCATTCTAACAGTTGAAATGTTCTACTTTTGTAATTTTTTAAAGCCTTGGAGGTATGTTTGTTTTAAAGTGCATGAATGTAAAGTAACATTTACTTTCCTTGCCTCTTTCCTCAATGTAGGTATGAGGTTGAACTAGAAGAGCTCAAGGATGAGTATGCAAAAACCTTGGAAGACGCAAAGAAAGAAAAGGTATTGCCAAATGCAGCTGTAAGTTGTCTGAAGTTTGAGCTGGCAGGGGTTTTTAAAAACCTATATTTATTTATGTAGGCACTGCTGGCTACTCAGTTAGAGATGGAGAAGATGAAAGTTGAACAGGAAAGGAAGAAGGCAATTTTCATGCAAGAAGCATCAAAGGAGAAGGTACTGAAACCTAACATTTCTGTTCAATCCATTGATACTATTATTATTTTAGTAGATAGTAGAACCTGAAACTGTCACAAGCAATTAGAGCAATACAGTACGTACCGTTAGCCTAGGCATTATGGACTTGGCTTATTCTGTTTTGTGACTGCATTTTATTTCTAGTGAATTAAGTGCTTTTGTGATACTGAAATGAGCCTGGAATAATAGTCTGTTTAATATGAGAAGAGAGAAACTATGGATACTGATCATTTAGATCTTTTGAATGCTCTTGGATTCTTCTGTGTGTTTTCTTTGCTCAGACTACTAGCATTGCTCCTGCTGAATTCCTCTTTTGTGTTTCATGTGACTGTATGTTATGTACCACATGCTTTCCAGCTTAAGCCACAGAGTAGTCCTTAATAGCCAGTAATTTTGTTACTGCTAATTAGCAGTTGATGTTCAAGTAAAACTTTCTGTTACTGTTTTTCTACCATATCCAGTTCTAAAAATCTAAGTGCTTTATCCTTCAGAGACTGACATACTTTCAGATGCTGCCTGTAAAAAGATTTTAGTCCATCTGGAAGGTATACCAGTAAGGTCTTAGCATGTGAGAAATCTCTGAATACAGATGCTTTTATTTAAAAAGTATTAATGTGCATTGTAAGAAGAGACACGTTGTGGGGTTTAGATATATCCTGTGATGCATTTGTGCATGCAAAACTGTCTCTGAATCTCCTTCGGCTACTTGAAAGAGAAATTCTTTTAAGTGTAAATTATGCTTTCTCTCTTCATTGCCTGAAAAGTCTTGAGAACTCAGAACATAGGCTAGAAGTGTTAGTAGCACAGTAATTCTTCACTGTTCCTTTCATATGTTTCAGGGATAGGGGAAGGGGAAAGGTTTTCTGTCACATTATGTTCTGTAGTTGTTGTTGGAAGAGGATATTACAGAATCTGTCTTTCACCATCTTGTAAACGTTTTTCTGTTTGTCGGTGGTGGTGGTAATTTTTTGTTTGTTTGTTTGTTTTTAAGGATCGGAAGTCATTTACAGTTGAAACTGTTTCAAGTACTCCAACTATATCACGCTCTAGTTCCATAAGTGGAGTTGACATGGCGGGTCTTCAGACCTCTTTCCTCTCACAGGTATCATGTATCAGTTATATAGGCTTTTAATGCAAACGGCTTTTTTTCCTATTCAAGAAGCTTTATTAATTTAGAAAAATACTCTTCCAAGAGTGTATTTGGCTTAGATGGGGTCATTCCTGTGCAGAAACTTCTAAAACTTGCTTAAAAGGTACCTATTATGCTGTCTTTCACATATACTTCACTATGAAACTGCAGATTTTGCTGCAGAGTGATAAATGTGTGCATTGGTGCAGAAGAAGAACTTCTTCATCCAGAAGAACTGAATAACCCTAGTGGAAGTCAAATCCATTGGTTTATTTTTACTAACAATCTGGTTTAGGGCACAGCCTGGCTTTCTCAGGATTATTGTTGACTGTTGTGGTATGTGTGAAGTATTCTGCTTCTCCTGCTTTCCTATGGACAGTTATCGATGTCCGATTTCAATTGCAGTTGTATATAGGTGACATGAGAACTTGCCATTAAGGAGCTTTCTCAGATTGTAGCTATTCGTCTCAAGTTTTTGTTTTAGAAACCACCTTTAGCATTGAAATGTTTGCCTAATATCAGTATAATTTTAAATCTTAAATGACATAGTACTTAGGAGAGGGAATATTCCAAAGTGTGCACATTTTGTCTAATTTTAAGCTTCTCTGCCCTGTTGTTTTGTAGGATGATACTCATGATCACTCATTTGGGCCAACAGCTACTGGTGGGAGCACTCTTTATGATGCTATAAGGATGGGAGCAGGTTCAAGTATAATTGAAAACCTTCAATCACAACTCAAATTAAGAGAAGGAGAGATTTCGCATCTACAGGTACTGTAGTTACTTTTACTATACACAGCATTTGTAAGTGTAAATACCAATGCAATCAATATTTTATTGTGGGGGTTTGGTCCCTCTCCTCACAGCAGAGTACATTCACTCTTCCCCTTTCTTGATGATTCTGTTAACCAGAATAGCCACTGAAGGCATGTGTAGGGGCGAGTGAGAGGATTTGTTCCTTTTTTTTGTTTTGTTTTGACAAGGACTATTCAGAAAACTTGTCTGTTTAAAAAAGAAAAAAACAAACCAAATCAGATTTGAGAGGAGAGTGTTTCCCAGGTATGCTGTTCCATAGTCTGGCTTAAGAAAAAGCCTTAAATACTGTACCAAAATATTTTAAGGTGTTTTATAAATACGGTAAATTCTTTCCTCCTCCTAATTGTTAAAAGTGTTTATTTTAGGTGGAAATTGGAAACCTTGAGAAAACCCGATCAATAATGGCAGAAGAACTGGTTAAGCTAACAAATCAAAATGATGAGCTTGAAGAAAAAGTGAAGGAAATACCAAAATTACGTGCACAGTTAAAGGTAAGTGTATTTGTGTTATAAATCTGATGTAAAATTTACGTATTTGGGGGGTTTCAGAATACTACTGTCAATTTAAACTACATTCAAATCTATTCCTAACCAAGGCTGAAGAGTCTGGTTTCTTATGTAGGAGAATCTGAAAATGCCTGTTCTATGACTAGGTAGTCACTTGAAAATCTGGCTGTTAGAAATGTGCATGCTGAATCAGGGAGAGAATTAATTTTTGTTTCTCTAACTTAAGACACCTGTAGTCTTTTTAGTAAAGGGAGTTTTGATAAATAGTATGGATTTATGAGGGTTTGATGTATGAGCTGGATGAGTGCAGTAGTGATACAGATGACAGAAATATTTTAATTCTCTGTTTAAGAACTTAAATTGGAATATTGGAAATACTTTGGAAATAATTTTGTAAATGATAATTTTTTTTGTAAACACAAAATGTTAAATTTCCTAATGAAACACCCCACATACTGTAGTTATTCCTGTAGTAAAACTTAGGGCAGTTTGCTAACTGGTTTTTAACGTTTGTGGCAGTTGAACTAATTCCTTGCAGTCAACGATCTTTGTCTTTGGACTTCTTTCCTTTTCTATCCAATGCATAAATGTGGCCATATACAGAGAGTCAAAGCATTAAATATTTTTGAAGAGTTTACTACTGCTTTATTGTAAAGCAGTTATACTTTGATAAAACCATGCTATTGATAAAACCATGCTGTTTTCCCCCTAGTAGTGTAAAACACAATCCTGTCATCAACAGTTTTAAGTTGAAAACACAGTTAAGTAACAGTACGCATGTTCTTGCAGGATTTGGATCAAAGATACAATACAATTCTTCAGATGTATGGAGAGAAAGCAGAGGAAGCTGAAGAACTCCGGCTGGATCTTGAAGATGTGAAAAACATGTACAAGACTCAGATTGATGAACTTTTAAAACAAAGACAAAATTAATTCATGCTGGGAACTCTTAACATTATATGATAACAGATTGTAAAGATAACGGTTTATGTAAATGCTGAATTTAAATGTCTTGTAAAAAAGAATAACTGTATTATAGAAGATGTGACTATAATAGAGTTCCTATGCTGACAAAAATCAGTGCTTTACGTGTCTTGTACTGTCTGCAGTTAAATTATTTGTGCAATATTTAATTTTTTTTGTTATCCCTTTATTTAAGTTTTTGCTAAACAGTGGACCATTTTGCCTGCAAACAGTAGCAAAAATGATGCCGGTTACCTAATGAGACAGCATTGGAAGGCATGAGTTTTACTAAAGTAGCCCTTGATTCATCAAATCCATATACCCATGGAACTGACCCGAAAGTCTTTTTGAAGTGTTCTTAATACGAGTTTTTCTAAAATCTCATCAGTTCATTTTAAATAACAAAATAGCAGTGGTTTGCTGAACTGGTGGAAATTTTTATGACAGGAAAATTTCATATTTGTACTCATAACATCTGAATACACTAGGTTAATAATCTGATTTACCTAGGAATAGAGAATTAGTCTGTTTTACACTGTGTCCTCATGAGCAGAGGCTCAGATCGTAGAATCACTAGGTTGGAAAAGACCTTTGAGATCATCAGGTGCAACCCTATCTCTCTGCTACGAAATCATATCCCTAAGCAATTCATCTACCCATCTTCTAAATCCCTCCAGGGATCATGGCTCAGTTGCCTCCCTGGGCAGCTGTTCCAGTGCTTGATAACCCTTTCAGTGAAAAAGTTTTTCCTAATGACCAGTCTGAGCTTCCCCTGGTGCAGCTTGAGGCTGTTCCCTCTCATCCTATTGCCTGTCACTCGAGTGAAGAGACTTACACCCTCCTTTCAGCGAGCTGTGGACAGTGATAAGGTTTCCCTTTAGCTTCCTCCAGACTAAACAACCCTGGGATGAGACACAGCTTCATCTTTTACATTGCTTGTGTTGTTTCATGAGCAGAGAAACAGCTCTGCTTGTAATTCTAAAAGTGTTAAACACCAGAACACTGCACTCTTCAATATCTGTTTAGGGTTGGGCGCTGATTTAGCAGTACCTAAAGCAGTTCAGAAGAATGAAGAAAAAGAATTTTTATTTTAGATTAATTGCTGCTGCCGCTGTGGTTCCTTGTCTACAAGTAGCAAAACTGTACTGTGACTTAAAATAGTTTTCAACCAAGTCTCCAGTGGCCGCAAAGTATTTCTCATGGCATTCCTTAAGGAAAGGTATTGGTCAAATAGCATCTGTGTGGCTTGACATTTTGCTGCATTTTTGGTAATGTCAGAGGAAATATTTTAATTGGACCCTTGGGAATGCTGAGAATGGGGGAAGCAGCTTGTGTCTTCCTCTTTGCGTTCCAGAGAGCAAATATTTTGCTATATCTCAGAACTGTAGCTTTGAGAGGCACTCTGTGAAATAGTTGGCAATTTAAATTCTTTGCTTTATTGTACCATTGCCTCTGTTGGGAGAAGTTGGTTTGGGTTTTTTTTTCACATCAGTGCGCATTGTCATTTGTGTTAGAGAACTCTGTTACTGCTTGTGCACTCGCTGGAATGAAAGAAACAAAGGATGTGAATGATGAGGAATTCCTTCTGGAGAAAAGCCTCTCTGTAATATGACTTTTCTATGCATGTTAGGGATTCCTAATTCACAGAACAGTTAGCCACTGGAGTTACCCAGGCAAGGGCCCACCCGGGAAAAGCCTAGTTCAGGTTAAAATGCAGACAGTTATTCTGAGGACTGCCAAAGAGCAAGAACACTGAAATCTGTCTTAAATCCTAATATGTCATAAAAACCTTAACTGCTTTAATAAAATGAAAGATTTTTATTCTTTTTTTCCCAGTTTTCTTTTTCCATGTGGAGGTGGGAAGGAACTACACTTAGTTTCAGTTTTGGAAACCAAGGGAATTTAGCATTTTGCCTTCATATTGAAGCATGATTTGTTGCTTTTCTGAAGAATAAAAATACAATAGTCCCACCCCCAAACAAACCATACTTCATATAAAAGCACTTGTTCTGTGTGTTAGAATTATAATGTGCAAGTCTTACAACTTCAGCCTTTTCTTAAAAAAGAAAACAGCTTTTCATGATGGTCAAAAAGAAGAAATACCGTTCAGCTTTTTTTCTGTTGCAGCAAATCAATAAATTGCTGATTCTCACGATTTTTTCACAATCTTGGTAGACAAATATGGCATTAAAAAAAGCGCCATCCTTTGAACTTCTATGTGGACTTGTTTCTGGCAGAGGGTTTGAAGGTGACATTTCCTGTGTGATGTTTGAGCAGATCCTCCTTAGGGGCTGACACAGGTCCTGTTTCGAGCATGTCTTGGACTGTGCTGAGTGTTCAGGAGGTACTTTGGTAAACAGGAAGATCTAACATGCAGTCAGCATCAACGGTTTTAGGTAGAAAAGCGTTTGCTGGAGTATTAGATTTTTTAATTTCACAGAAGTAGATGTGAATACTTGTATTGACTATTTTTGGAGTCCGTGTTCCCATGTAGTGCAACTTTTACTGTTACATGGGAGTTAGATGACCTACCGTGTCTTAATCATCAAAAGCCTTAGAACACAATGGGGCAGTTGGGAGGTAACAGATGTCAAAGTATTCTGGTTTGATCATCTTTGATACAGAGCTCAGTATCCATACGCAACAATAAGGATTAAGTTCCATTGATTTTTTTTTTTTTTCCCAGTCCTGCTACAGTTTGTTGCAACTCATGTACACATGTTTTACTAAGGGCTATAATGATCCTGAATGGGGAACAAAGTGGGTTATTGGTGAAATGGAAGTCCTTGGTGTAAAATGTGTATAAACTGTAAAAAGCAAGGGGGTAGGGTGGAATAAAATTTTGTGCTGAGAGTGCTGTGGTTCTCTGGGAAAAGACTTCAAGTTTTGTGGTGGGTGGGTGTGCAGCTCATGCTCTGAAAGGGAAATAGAGGTACAGTCCAAATTCAGAGCTGCAGATGCCAGTTAAGATGTGGTGTCAGGGGTATTTCAGTGCAAGGGCTATATTTGGAAGCTGCCTGCAGTGATGGAAAGGGAGAAAAGGCACAGCTCAGCCTGGTTCCCTGCCTCTAGGAGAGCTGCTGCTGTCCTGCAGGGTCTTTGGACCTTTCCCACTGCAGCACCTGCAGCACAGGGGAGAAGATGGCTTCACTGTTGTCCAGCACAGGTGCCTGTGGTGCTTGTCCTGATACAAGTAGTTCCTATAACAAAAAGTGGAATGTTTTGATTCAAGCTAAAGTAGAGTCATCTAAGCAATTGTGTTTTTTGAAGTTTAGGCAGAATTTCCCTCTGATAGCATGTTTTTGTTCAAGTAGTGTTTTTCCAGATACTGTTCGTGCTTTGAAGATGATAACATCATCTGTGAAGTATGATGTGTGCTGGACAGATGTCTCCTGTAATCACCAGTTTGGAGTTTTCTGCCTATCTCAAAGGCAAGGTCAAGCAGAGAGCTGTAGCCAGCTCCAAATTAGAAAGAGCTTTGACTGTTGTGAAGTATCATACTAACATTAAAATTAGACCCTGCAAAGTAGTAAGATTTCTGGGAGAGTTTATACATATGCCTGTAAGTGGGAAACATATCTGTCCCCAGCTTTTGTCTCGTTGCACATCATTGATGGAGATCACACCCTCAAGTTGCCCAGGCCTGATAAAGGATGCTGGCTTTCTAAAACTCCAGAACTAGTCTTAAGAGGGTTTTATTGGCTGGAACTTTTGATACCAGTCCTAGCAGGAATGTGGTGATGCCAACAGTGCAGGAGTGGAGCCCCTGCCTGCCTGGCATCTCCAGTGAAGCAGGGGTTAATAATGGCTTCATATTGGAAGGCAGGGAAGAATTAAACTAGACATTAGGAAGAAATAGGGTGTGGGGCACTGGCACGAGTGGCAGGGCAGTGGCTGCCCCATTCCTGGGGGTGATCAACACCAGGTTGGATGGGGATTGGAGCAACCAGACGCAGTGGGAGATGTCCCTGCCCATGCAGGGGGCTAGAACTGGACGGGCTTTAAGGTCCCTTCCAACTCAAAGCATTTTATCATTCTGTGATGCTTAATGCTTCCTCAGGCTGTTTAACCATCTTGGGGCACAAGTCCTGTCTGGAGCACAAGCGAACAGCAGGGTGAGGACAGGGATTCTCACCCTTTGCTCTCGAGACCCCACCTGGAGGCTCCAAAGGGACTTCAGAGCAGCTTCCAGTACTGAGAGGGCTACAGGAAAGCTGCGGAGGAGCTTTTTACAATGGCAGAGAATCATAGAATAGTGGGACCTTAAAGATCACCTAGTTCCAACCCCGCTGCCATGGGCAGGGACACGTCCCACTGGATCAGGCTGCCTAAAGCCCATCCAACCTGGCCTTGAACACCCTCAGGGATGAGGCAGCCACAGCTTCTCCAGAAAACCTGTTCTAGTGTCTCAACACTCTCATCGTTAAGAAATTCCTCCTTATGTCTAGTCTCAGCTTGCCCCTCAGTTTATACCCATTCCCCTGATCCTATCACCACAAGTCCGCCGGGGCCATGGGCTGAGCCGCCGCCGCTCGGCCGGGACGGCGCCGCGGAGCCCGTGCCCGGAGGGGTCGGCGCCGCCCGGGGATGCTGCGAGGCTGGGCTCGTCGTGCTGGAAGGTCTCTGCCAAGCGGGGCTGGGTTCTGAGCGAGCCTCCCAGGGCGGGAGGGGGTTTNCTCTCGCCGCGCTGGGCCTCGGAGAACGGCTTTAACTCGGGGCAGAGTCCCACGAGCCGTGAGGCGGACGCGCCGCCAGGAAAAGGCGTTTCCCCCCCCCCATTTCCCCGCGGCTCCCGGCGCTTCCGGCGCCCGGAGGAAGCGGCGCCCCGGGCAGGTGTCGCGGCTCCTCCCTCGGGGCGGGGCCGGCTCCGCCGGGGCCATGGGCTGAGCCGCCGCCGCTCGGCCGGGACGGCGCCGCGGAGCCCGTGCCCGGAGGGGTCGGCGCCGCCCGGGGATGCTGCGAGGCTGGGCTCGTCGTGCTGGAAGGTCTCTGCCAAGCGGGGCTGGGTTCTGAGCGAGCCTCCCAGGGCGGGAGGGGGTTTGACTCCGCTCCCTTCGCGCTCGCTCGCTCCTCACCAGGTTTGCCCGCTTGGGAAATCCGAAGCGGTTCTGCTCAAGCTGAACAGGTAAAACTGCTTGGGTGATAGGAACGCTGCCGAGGGCTTCGCTTGCAAGCAGCTGCGCGGGTTTTCATAGAATGGTTTGGGCTGGAAGGGACCTAAAAGAACGTAGAATGGTTTGGGTTGGAAGGGTCCTAAAAGATTGTAGAATCGCTTGAGTTGGAAAGGACCGTAAAGATCATAGAATGGCTTGGGCTGTAAGGGACCTTAAAGATCCTAAAATCATAGGATGGTTTAGGCTGGAAGGGACCTTAAAGATCATAGAATAGTTTGGGCTGGAAGGAACCTTAAAGATTGTAGAATGGTTTGGGCTGGAAGGGAACTAAAAGATCGTAGAATCGTAGAATGGTTTGGGCTGGAAGGAATCTTAAAACCTCTCCAGTTCCAGCCCCCCAGCCATGGGCAGGGACACCTCCCGCTGGAGCAGGCTGCTCGGAGCCCCATCCAAATGATAATGCTGAAAAAAAAGATGTTTTAGGTACAGACTGTTTCCCCTTACGCCCCTTCAGAAATGTAATGTCTCCAAGCAGGGGTGGTTGGTGAGGTTGTGTTGCCAGAAGAATCCATCCCGCTGTAGAGGGTGTAGGATGTGCCTGGAGAGCCTGTAACTCAGTGTTCAAAGTTTCTTTAACATGTTAACTGCTAAAAACAAGCATCCTGAAACAGACTTGGCTATTTATAACTGCATAGTTTTCCTTCAGCTAACGATTAGTTTCTCTTGATGTGGAGAATGTTATTTTTGTACTTATTTTTAAATGAAAATTCACCCTGCCCCCTCTCCCCAGTGCTTCTACATTTTCTTCCCACTCTCTGGATGTTACATGTTCTATACTTAGTTTCCGCGTTTGAACTCTTGGGACCTCTTGGGATTTTCCTCAAGTAAACACACCCATTTCAGTTTGACTGTGAGTTGGAAGCGTCTAATAACCCTCAATGACTAATGATTCACAAATAATCCTGATGTTGTACGGTCTAGTCTCTTAGTAGAAGTTTAATTTTTGTAGGAAGATGAACCCGTTCCAGGAATAGAAGTACAAATTCTTTGAGTATATAACTGACTTTGGCTGAGTATTTTCTAGAGTGCTTGAAGTGTGCTGTGCTGCAGAAATGTTAAGAGCCTTTTATGGTTTTTTGTTTTGTTTTGTTTTTTTTAATCGTTCCATAAGTGCAGAACTTGCAGGTTGCCATGTTCACGTTGGTTGCATTTGGATTGTTACTGCAAGAAATTCTGGTGAATTCCCAAGCTGAAAATCTTTCTGAATTAAAAAACGTTCCAGAGGAGCCATTATATAGCTACAAAGCTGTCAACTTGCCAGATGAGCATATTCCCTACTTTCTGCACAACAATCAGCATATTGCTGGCATCTGTAAGCAGGACTCCCATTGCCCATATAAAGTAGGTTTGCTTTTGTTTGTTTATTTGTTCAAATGTAACATTGGGTCGGTTTATCCTTGGAGTCATAGCAGTTAAAGGAGATGGTGCATTGGTCTCCTTGCCAGTGGGTGAGTTTCGTTGGGAATTAGAATTGTTGCTTTTGAAGTAGTTGTACAGGACTCTTCCATAATCTGATGGTGTTGCAAGACTGGATTTTTAATACGTTGTTTTGTGAGATTTTTTAAATTTTTTCCCCCTTTTAATTGTTACAGAAAGGAAATCATGATCTTAATTTGAATAACTTTCACCTGTGTGAAAGCTGTTAGAACTAAGTACAGTTTGTAATTTCCAGGCCTGGGATTTTTAGTGTGCTGTAGGACTTCAATGGAAGTGCCAAGAGTATAGGCAAATCATAGAAGTCCTGATTTGATCTTACCCTGTGGTTGCATGTAATTAATTCACCTGAAACATGGACAATGAACCTGAGCGTCTGGGCTCCCTGTGGCTCTGGAGCAATTCTAGTGTCTCAGGCTGGAACTGCTTGGGGGAGTTGGGGGGTGGGAGCTGTGTTGCCCCTCTTCTGCCTTTCTGCAGTGCAACAAGGATTTCTAGATTTGCCTGGGGAGCAGTGATATACTCAGTCTAGAGCTCCAATCATTGTTCTTTAGCTTTGTTATCAGTATCTGTTGGTGAGATGAAAATTCTCATGTAGTCAGGAAAAGTGGTTGTCCCGGAACAGACACGTTAAAGACAAGGATAATGTTGCTGTGCATGTGTGTCTTCTTTGGAGCCTCTGTTATGCATAAAGAATCTGAGTATTCTTTCTTAAACTTCATTTGAAAATAGATCAAACTGAAAGCCTTTAATACAAGACTTATTAGTGGAGGTAGTTTATAACCTTGACAACTAACTTCAGTCATTTCCCAATTTGCTGTTGCGTAATCTGATTCAGTTGTTCTGTGTTACAGAAATACTTGAAGAAACTAAAGTCCTGCTGGGGTTATGAGAAAACTTGCAAATCAGATTACAGATTCAGTTACCCTGTGTGTGATTATGTTGAAACTGGATGGTAAGTTTTATTTTCAATGTATAAAGTACGGTATATTAGAAAAAGAGCATAGTGTTCACTTTCATGTAGCTGTAAAATTATCCTTCAAACTCTAAATATACAATAATGTT
This sequence comes from Piaya cayana, assembly GCA_013389865.1. NCBI lineage: Eukaryota > Metazoa > Chordata > Aves > Cuculiformes > Coccyzidae > Piaya > Piaya cayana. Next base: position 236,096 of record WAAB01009542.1, read on the forward strand.
GATTCTTTATGGAGATACATATAAAAATGTGTATATTGATAGATAACGTATGTCTTTCAACATTATTTAAAAAACCCCAACTTTTGAAAGAGGAAAATACTATTTGAAATATTTCCTGCCACAATGTTTTCGTAATTCTGATTTAGCTTTGAATTCAGATTCCTAAAATAACTCTGAATTTCCTTTCTTAGCTTTAAAAACAGAGGAAAAAATGTTTAAAAAATGTATACTATTTTACGGGAGAATAGCTTTAAATTGTCATTGATGTTTTCCTTTATGTGCAGCTGATAAGTTGCTTCCTGTTTTGCATCTTAAATGTCAATGAAGTAAGTGGCTAGCCCTTCTGTTCCGCTTTCAGAGGAAAAGATGTTATCTGTTGACGTTATTACTAGAAGTAAGCAATGGGCCTTGATTTTTTTTCCCCTTTTGTTTATTTGTTCTTTCTCCTTCCTACATCAGGGCAAATGACATTGAGACAGCCCAACAGATATTTTGGAAACAAGCTGACTTTGGTTACGTTCAAGAGAGACTCAATGAAATGAAAACCCATTGTAAGCCTGCAGCAGCGGTAGGTATTTCATATAGATAGGATACTTTCCACCTGGTTTTAAACATAGTTTTTGTTATTGACTAAATCCTACTTGTTCTTTTCTCAACAGGGGGATTCCTCTCTGACCTGTTCTCGGTACCTTCAGCATTGCAGAGCAACAAACTTGTACATCGATTTACGAACTGTAAAGAGAAGTCATGACAGGTCTCTGTTTTGCTTATGTTATGGTAAAGCAAAGGGATGGCAGGGAAAAGGACTTCAGAATTTGTCTGAGAAAGCTGGAGGGCTTGTTGCCATGGGCTGTTCTTATTGCTGAAATCCCGTTGAGGTCTACACCCCTTGATTACTGTCGCTGGCAGCTGTACAGGTTATTTAAAGCCTAAGCTCTTAGTTCTATGGAATGATAATGGGTGATTGAAATCCTGTCTCTGAAGAAAGACTTTTCTGTGTTTTCAGTCTTTGTTGATCAGGTGATATGCAAAGTAGAATTGCTGTCATATGAGGCACCAAGAAGGTCTTCCCTATGATAGGTTTTTCTGACTTTGTCAGAACCAGGAATTGCATTTTTAGATACAATAAGACTGAAGGATCTCCGACATCCCAAATTAAAATGTGACTTGAAAAGAGCTGGTTCATGACTGTGATGCTGATACCTTTCAGAATGAATTTTATCATCTTCTCAGCCTATCCTAAAGGCTAATTTAGGCTGCTCTTATAGTTGACAGTTTTTAATTAAACCCATTCTTGCACCTCACTCTTCATATGTTGTGTAAAATTCTGGGATAACTAACTTGGTTGTGAAATCTGAGATGAATTTCAGTGAGAACTTGTTATTAAAAAACAAAAAGAAAACCAGCCAACTAATGCTGCTACTTTTAGTAATCATGAAGCAAAATCTAATTAAATTACTCATTTGACTATGCAAAAATTATTCCTAATAACATTTCTGGGTGCAGTATTGCTGTATTCTAAATTGATGTGTATAGCTTCAAGGATACCTTACCTTTATTTGGGAATTGTAGGAGAACTGATTTGTGCTGAAGAAAATACTCTCCCTTTCTGTACATATGAGGTACCTTGAGACTAACTAGCACTGGCTTGAATATGCAATCGCGACTGCAGAGCATTTGTAGCACTAGTACACAAAAACTGACAGACTTTTACTAATTTGCATTAGATTCAAAGAAGACTTTTTCCAGAAGGGAGAAATTGGAGGTCATTGTACCCTTGACGTTAAAGCTTTTTTGGCTGAAGGTCAGCGCAAGAGCCCTCTGCAGTCTTGGTAAGAATCACTTGTCAAAGCTGCTTCCAAACTATAGTTCTTTTTTACTTTTTCATTGGCACTAGCAGCTGTCTATAGAGGATTTCATACTAAGGAAATAGTTTTTCCTTTCTGTGGTCAGTTTGAGAGTTCATAGTAGATACCTTTGGTAATCACATCTATGCAGAGTATTCTGAACTATGTGTAATTGTGTTCTCCCCAATTTACAGCAGCAAAAGGTCTGAGAACATCTTATAATTTGAAATTCTAATGTTCAAGTATTTTCTGTACAAGGTGCTGGTTCTATGCCTGATCTGCATGTTGGAGACAACAATGTGAAATGCCTTGAAATTTGCATTTGTGCCTTAGTTCACGCAGTCCCTGGTGATGTTGGGGCCAATGCAATACCTGATCTGGATATATATTAACATTATGATGTTCTCAGGGAACCTATTTGGAATGTGAAATGGAAGACAGTCTGCAGGGCAGAGGGTGCTTTGTGGTCGTTGACTGAGCATCACAGGTTGCGTGTTAGCACTTTAAAGCTGCATTGCTGCTTAATTGATGAAACTTGAAGGAATTTGAGCTAGGGAAACTTGAAGGAATTTGAGCTCCGCCAGGGGAGGTTTCAGGCTGGACATCAGAAAAAAAATTTTCATGGAAAGGATCATTGGGCACTGGAACAGGCTGCCCAGGGAGGTGGTTGAGTCCCCTTCCCTGGAGGTGTTTAAGAGATGGGTGGATGAAGTGCTAAGGGGCATGGTTTAGTGGAATGGGTGGACTCAATGATCCTGTAGCTCTTTTCCAACCTAGTGATTCTATGATTATGATCCATATAAGGATTAATTTTTATGCTTCTCTCGCGTTTTCCTTTTTTTCTCATTTTGCATTGATGGTCAGTTTCAGTTAAGAATGGCTGCAGAGGAGGAGAAGGCTTTTTCTTGCCTGCCTGCTTTTGTCATTTCAACTGCTCATCCTTGTTTAGATCCAGGAATAATAAATATTGCATTATTCTGACCAAAGCATGAAGATTTTGCTGAAGTGCCTTGGGTAATGCACATCAAGTTGGATAGACCCAGAGATCTAGTCTCTAGGGCTCTTTGTTACTTCTCTGCTGCCTTGATTTGTAGATCAAAGGTGCTGCTCACTCCTGAGATCAAAGGCAGTGTTTAACCTCCTGAAGCTCATAACCTGAGGAACCTTCCATTACGATTTCAAATAATTGTAATTGTCAGATTCTATCAGTTTTCAGCAGTCCTGTTAAATCAAATGGACGGGATGAAGAATTACTAAATTTTAGATGTATGAAATACATTTGTTTAAATATGTTAATGACAAAGCATGTTCTGTGTGATTGAACCTTTGTAGGTTTGCAGAACTCCAGACATTTACTGCATTAGACTTCAGGCCCCTAGAAGATAAGAAGTGTGATGTTGTTATTGAAAAGCCAACATACTTCATGAAATTAGATGCAGGTAATTGGTATCTTAAATTTCTTTTATGTTGCAGTACTGCAGTAAAAATACTCCATGTTCAATTTGCTCATCATGTTGTGACTTTGTGATTGTCCAGTTTACTTGTAACACATTTTTATTTTTGAAAAATGAAATTATTTCTAAATTCCTTTCCTGTAGTTCAATTGATCAACTTAGAAACTTAGGTTTAAATCCTTGCATTTTGCCACTGATAGTAAATAAACTGGAAAACCTTTCCTGCCACTTGTTTTGCACCGTCATTGACTCTTGACTGTGTTTTGACAGAGTCTTTGACTTCATGCTAAGGACTGTTCTGTTTAGTGTCTTTGATTTTGACTGTGTTTCTGAATGATGGTTTTCATACCGTGAAACACAAGATATGGGTATATGTGCCTTGCAGTATGTGTTCGGTAACTGAGGGTTCTATGCGTGTTGAGTGGTTCGGAAGGGGAAGTGGAGGAAGTGGTATTCAAAGACAAAGGTCAAGGGAATAAGTTTTGTTAGTTGATTAAAATGATTCCCTTCCCCCCAGGAAAGCTAAAGTTTCCAAATTAGGTGAAAAGCCACTACAGGAAGAAGTTAGCTATGTCTTTACAGAAGGCTGTGGTGAATGCTGTGCAACACTGTCCCAAAATCTATGAGAGAAGCAGCACCCAAGCATCTTTAGGGATAAAGCCAGTGGTATCTGACACTTTTTGAAGTTCACCAACCCTTTTGATCATGTGGCATATTGCAGAGGAATGTGAATGGCAGAGGATGTTCAGGTTGTAGACCCAAACAAACTGCTGTGGGGTAAGCAGTGGTTTAAACTGGATAGTTACCTGCTGTGTTCTGAGACTGTGAGGTACTGCTGCTGTAAACTGGATTGCCCCTCTTCCCCTGCAGGCCAGTGTCTTGTATTTTAAGCAGAGTTGTGGCAAGCACCTGAGCAGCTACTGTGGAAGAATTGCCGTGCTATCAGTTTATATCTTTGAGCAGGGTAGCCTGGCTGTGGGAGATGATGTTATCCAGCCCCGTTGTTTTAGGGGAGGCAGGTTAATGTTCCTACTTGAGCAGCACAGGGAGCCTGGCAGCTCTTTGCTATCATGGCAACTGTGTCTGTTCAGGAGCTCGGAAGCAGGGGCTGAGTGCACTTGGTCCCAAAACTGGGGTCTGGCCTTCACTAGCAAGAAAACAGGACTGTGTTGCCTTCATTGTTTCATGATAGTTTTTTAATGCACCATGTCCTAGGGTATTAACTTAACAAACCAAGAATGAACAAGAATTCTCTGAGGAAGATAACCTGAGGAATTACTTGGGCTTTGGCTCATGTACAAGTACAAGTTCTGTCTTGTAGTCCTGCAGACAGAGCTTCCCTGAACCTTAATAAAGTAGAATTGTGATCAGTGCCAAAGGGCTGTTTTTAATGTTGCCTTTATGTCTAACTAGCTATTGTTGAAGCACTGGTTGCTTTCATGTACTTCAGAAAGCTGCTATGGATTGTAATGAGAAATAACTTGTGAAACTTATCTCTTTCTTATGCTGACTTTTAGCTGCGCTTCTAAGTTCTCTGAACTTTACAAAACATGTTTTACTAAAGATTTCGTGCTTTGATTCCTTCCCATTTAAATGTTTGATTTTTTTAAGGGTGCATAAGTTAAAAAAAATATGAATCAATAACGTGGAGTGAGTAATGTAGTATTTACTAACAATTCTTTCTTTCTCAGGTGTTAATATGTATCATCACTTCTGTGATTTTGTCAATCTTTATATTACCCAGCATATTAATAATTCCTTCAGTACCGATGTCAACATAGTCATGTGGGACACTGTAAGTCTGCTGTGCTTTTACCTTATTTATAATGGGTTGTATTTCTGCTTTATAGAGACTCTGAAGCTTTCCGTAGCCAATTCCTTGCTTTCTTGTGGGCTTAGCTACGTAGAACTGATCAGGTTTGGAAAAAAGGAGACCCTTTTTGATAGTTACTTTACATCATGAAAGCTGAAATAAGCGTGCCTGCCAGTAGCAAGTTCTTCACATGTTACACAGGGATTTGCTAACCCAGCTCTGATAGCTTTCTGGAAGGATCGGGTGTATCACATAGCACTGTAGAGTACTTTGAAAAGCTGCTCTTTTTCTTACATCACATCATTGAATCAAATAAATCTTTCAAATGTACTATTCAAAGTAAGTACTGTCATTTTAAATAAGTCAGCTGCTCAGGCTGCTTGAGTTCAGTGCCATTTTACAGCCAGACGATGGCACCAACTAGCTTCTGATGAGCTGTCTATGCTGATCAAAAGATGAACTTGAGTTTATTATCCATTCTCTTTTTTTTTTTCCTTGATGTAATTAGATTTGGCCATACTTTCTAGTTGCTGTAGAATCAGTGCACTGGTCTTATTTAACAGTAATGCCCTTAGATGTAGGTTAAACAAAGCAGAAAATGAGTGGGAAGTCCACTGGGTGTTGATTTGCAGGCTGTGTCTGCAAATGTAGAAAAGCAATGTTTATAAGGCACTTTTAAGGAGAGAGATAGGGTTGGAAAGAGGCACTTACAGCTTTGAAGATTGGTTCTCTACTTCTAATTTGGAAGAGATCTTTTTGTAATACAGATGGCCAGAAAGTAATATGGATTGTGAAATTCATTAAAGCTTAATGGCAGAAGGGGAAGGAAGCATCCCTTTAGCTGAAGGATATCTGGTGTGTTTTAGGTTCTTTTACATTTCATTAGATTTGTGTTCTCTTCTGCAGTCATTTGTAGTCTTATTTTCAAATTTCTTGTTTCCACATAACTTTCCAAGCAACCTGAACAAACTTCAGAGTTGAAAGGAAGCTTTAAGTGAGAATCTGTATGAGGGCTACTGAGGTCACATTTAATTGCATTCAGAGAGCAAGAGGTTGTGACTTTTAGCCCTGAGATGTGTAGGAAATGTTACAAATTTAAGGGTGAGAGCCCCTGCTGCTAGGCAGGTGTTGTAGCAAGTAGATGGCTCTTAAAAGGTGTGACAGCATTGCTGCCAAGAGGGAAGTTTTATACCGCCCTGTGGAAAAACTTTGTAGTAGCTTGCCAAATTTATGCTAACCAGTTTCCTGGCTGTTTTTCTCCATCAAACCAGATCATTGCCTCCAATTTGTGCTACAAGGGGCCATCCTAAAACAGAGGCAAATGCGAAACAGGCTTGGTGTGACTTTTTACTTCAAACGCTACTGGTGTGCTTGAATTCCCAGGTGTTTTTTTTAGTCTCAGGAGTCATAGTTCATGCCTTTTATCATCCCTATGTTTCTGGTACTTGAAATTTAACCTGTTTTCTGTTGTCTCTGAGGAAGGTCGTAGGTGCTTCTTCCTCCTAACTCAAAAATTATGATCTGTTACTAAAGAACTTGCCTAGGTTGCTAATTTATAGTTAATTTTTAATAGAACAGTTCTATCTGTCAGATAATTTGAGTAAAGTGCCATTGTAAATAGGGTTCTGCGTTCTGTAATGTTCTGTGCTGGCCTCTTTTAGGTCTCACAATGGTCATGCATGTATTAACTGCATGTTAAAACTCCTATATATGAGTTTAAATCATGACAAGAGTTTTTATGTGTATTTATGTAAACTTTATGCCCTTGTGTTTTTTCCCTTTACTCCTAGAGCTCATACGGCTATGGTGACTTGTTCAGTGAGACATGGAAGGCATTTACTGACTATGAAATCATACACCTGAAAACTTTTGACTCTAAAAGGGTATGGGACTTTATATTTCATTTTAATTTGTAGTTACTGGGTAGGAAATGCAACATCTTCTCAAACTACTTGTGCATATAGATGTTTCAGAGGAATACATTAATACTTTGTGAGTGTGTTTAATTTGTGTAATATGAGTATTTCTACCTTGAAAAAGGAGACAGAGCTGTAACCTAATTCTGTGGTATGTCTATGCTTTATATAGGTGGACCTAACTTCTCTGTAATAGGAGAGGCCATACGCATGTATTGGTTTCACTTCTGCAGAACCTACTATTGAATTAAAGGGTTTTCAAATGATAATGTTTTTCTAAGTATCCTGTTCACTACTGAGGTGTTTGTCTTCCCTTGCAACTCTTAATATACCTGCTACTTATCATTCAAAAGAGTTTTCCTGTGACCAAAAATGTGCCCATTCGTTCAGAGCTCATTTTAGTCTCTTTGATTCTTTAAAGGATGTTTTGGACTCTCTATTCTTTAACTAATTTTCTTCTATTTAGTTCATGTTTGTTCTGGTTTGGGCTGTATTTTTTCTTTTAAACCTCATCCTACACTTGCATCTGCATGTCCTGAGTGAGACACTCTTTTGGGATCAGGATTGTCTTTGTTCTATTCATTCGCACAGTCAAGGAAGCGAGGATGTTCTTGACAGGAGCATGTAATTGCTAGCTCATTATGAGCAATGAGCCTACTGAACGAGCACAAGATGTGCCAGTGGAAGGTAGCAGTGCAGTGTAACTTCCTGTGATCTTTCTTTGCAGGTATGCTTTAAAGAAGCAGTCTTCTCATTACTGCCTCGAATGCGATATGGCTTGTTTTATAACACTCCATTGGTGAGTTCTTTTTATCCATCCACTATGTGAACTAGATGTGTGTGTGACAGTATAAAATCTGAGCTAATGAATCTCTCAAATATCTGAGTTATCATGAAATGTGTTTAATTGAAGGTCTATGCAGCTCCAAATGAAATAGTCATCCCTAAAGGTTAGAATTTTGAAGTTGCTTTATCTACTTTATAGTAACTGGTTGTGTGCAGTCTTCATTGTCAGAGCTCACGAGATGCCTGTTATCCCTCCTTAGTAGGAGGGCACTGTGGACTTGCTGGTATTTTTGCAGAGCACAAGAACTTGTACACTGACAGACTTCCCTGAGGCTTTAGCTCATGCATGGAGGCTGTAACACTGTAGAGAGAGTTGTATTTCTTTCTAAATGAAAGTACCACTTGTGTTGCAATGAATAGTGACATGTTTAGTGTAGTACATGATACTGGGCTTTTGTTTCATGAAAACGGCAAAAGACTGGTCACAAAGAGAGGTTTTCTGAGCAAAATAACTTTTTGTATTAACAACTGCTTTCTTAATTTCAGATCTCTGGCTGTCATGGTACAGGGCTCTTTAGAGCATTTTCTCAGCATGTATTACACAGACTGAATATCACACAAGAAGGACCCAAGGTATGATAATTGAATAATAAAGTTGTAATATGGAGAAACATTATTAGCAAGCTGGACCCAATGGGGAATAAGGGCATATTGTCCTTTTCTGTGGTGCTTGGGATTTTATTCCAGTAAGTCAGCCTGTTTTATAAAGGCCTTCAGCAAACCTTGTGTATGATTGTGAAAGTTGCCCTCGTGTCTTATTTCCACAGGAGAGACTTTAGAAACACCCTCCTTCCAACCCTAGGATCTTGTCCCCATCTCCATTCTCTGTGCTTAAGGCCTTTGTGTCCTTCCTCAGTTAAGCAAGAAACATGGGGTATGGTCTCTCCTGGAGGATGCTGATCAGGTGCTGCCCTTGAGTCCTGCAGAGGGGATCCCACAGTGTGATGAAGTGAGCTTGGTTTTATCGATCCTCATCTGTTCTGTTGAGCTCAGATCAGAGGAGGAAACAATTTAGTCTGGTCCTTCTGGTCGTGGCCTGGTACCATCTGTCTGGCCTTGGGCTTCTCTGTTGTGCACGCTGGTAGTTTTTGCAGATGGTTGCAATAGCTGCACGGACAGATACAGCAGTTCTGGGCTCTGATGTACTTGCTAGAGTAGCCTGCATATTGTTGCTGAGGGGCACACATTCAAAGCACTGCACAAGCGTTTAGTTATGGTCCTCCTGCTGACACAAATGGGAGTCATGCAGTTAAATCTCTTTATTTCTCTTGGAACACTTACCCTTGTGAGTCCAATTAATTTAAAGATGAAAAAGGAGGAGCTGTTGTAGGAGTAAAATATTTTTTTCCAAGGATCTTGTGCATGAGCCATCCTGAAAGCTGCTTTCAAAACCTGCATAATACAAAGGCTCTTTTGTACTGAATAAAATAAATCTTTCAGAAAATGTTTTATTTTTTGTTAATAGTCAGACTTCCACCAAGTTTTTGACACTTCTAATCTGTTGGAAAATATGGATGTGAATTTTAAGATGGTTACATCATCTGTTACATGGGGAGGGAACATGTTTAGTTGCTTGAAATGCCAAAAGTAAACATGGAAGTGTTTGGCATATTTTTGTAAGGTCTACCTCATAGCTAATACACTGCTGCCTCTTTCTTTTTAGGATGGGAAAATTCGAGTCACGATACTTGCACGCAGTACAGATTACCGGAAAATATTAAACCAGAATGAGGTGTGGTCCTTTTTTACTTCTAAAACAAATTCATCAGAAGTTCAATTCTTCCAACTGAATTGATTTTTATTTTTTTTGTAGTACAGCCAAGACATCTATCTGCTGGCAAATCTTGGACAAATTTGTTCAGTGCTAATATTAATTTCTTCTAATATGTCTTGTAGCCAGTCTCTATTTCTGTACACCAGACACTGAGCCTTGCTGCCCTTTAAATATCCAATGGAATGCTACAGATGTCATACTAAAAGTATTTCCTCTTAACAAACAGACACAGAGCTTCTGATCTGCTGAAAGCAAGATGATTTAATTTTATCTCTTTTATTTTAGTATCCCCAGTGTTGAAGACTCTAACAAAAACCTTTGTTATGCCTGCAGATTAAAATGCATACGCTATTGTGTCTTAGTGTGTGCATTCAAAACTTAATGAATTTTTGTATTCACATTTTTAAATCGTGCAACTTAGTAGACTTACAGTGTAGCATCTCTTGGGGTAAAATGATAATATCTAATGTTTTCATACCTGACTTTATTCTTAGCTGTGAGTGCCTAACAGAAATGAGTTGGCATTATCATCCCCACATTGTGTGAGGGGAAACTGAGGTTTGTCTGATGCAGTAACTCAGTAACAGAATTGACAGAGCGCAGATGACTAGATTTCTACCTTATCTGCTAGGCTATGCACCTACTCTGCCACATGTATTGTGTTTTCTGGTAATGAATGCATGACAGAAAGGGAAATGTTAATCTTATCTTTACTATACTTCTGTAAAAGAAAAAGCTCTTTCAAGTTAGAAGCCCAGACTCTAGCTGGATTTCAATTATGTCAGTAAGAGTCTGATCTAGAAAGGTGTTCTTGAAAAGCCTTCTAGCAATCAGTTTGCTTCTTTAGATGTTGGTATATCGTTTGGAAATCAAACCACATCTTCCCCCTCTTCCTGGCAAAACGTTTGGGTAGTTTAGGATTGGATTCTGAAGCATGCAAAAGTAAACAGTAACCTCTGTGAGAGTGCAGAAGAGCTGAGTCTCCTCCAAAGGTTGCTCTGTCCAGAAACAACATGTGTATCTTAGATGGGAAGGCACAAAAGGAGGGGATCTGCTCCTTTATATGGCAGTGATAGTAGATTTAGTCTCATCATGATTTCCTGGTGGGGAGGAGTGTGTAAAATGGTCTGGAGCACAGGAGATGATTTAACCAAAGGACAATACTGAATCATTGTCTTTTTATTCTCCTCCTTAGCTTGTGAATGCTTTGAAAACCGTATCAGCGTTGGAGGTCAAAGTGGTAGACTACAAATACAAGTACGTAAGTTAAAAGAAGAAACCAGTGTGATCTTATGCTGCCTGTCATTGGTGAAAGCTCTGTACAGGCACAGCTATGAGTGCCCCAATGTCTAGCCCTTGCAAAATCCAAGAACTGCTAAGGAAGGAAGAGGGAGTGGTGGGTGAGCTGTCTCAGCACTCCTATCCTATGATGTCTTTGAGTTAGCAGGCTCAGGTTAAAGCTACTGTATGATGAGCAAGTTTTGAAATTGCTTTTGTTTGTTTCCTCCTCTCTCCACAAGTCAGCTGTGTTCCTGTCACCCTTTAGGATCTGTTGGTGTTCCTGTCACCCTTTAGGATCTGTTGGTGTTCCTGTCACCCTTTAGGATCTGTTGGTGTTCCTGTCACCCTTTAGGATCTGTTGGTGCTCTACAGTAACTGTGGGTCAACAGGGATTTCTCTTGTATGATGCTAGTGTCTTATTTTACTTGACCCTTCATTTAATAATGAATAGCTCAGCTTATTTGCTGCTCTGGAGGTCCCTGAAGACGCTACTTGGCATCAGTCTGTGGTGCCCAGATGTGGTAAGGTAGTGTTGCAGTAAGAAATGGCTTAAAGAACAAGTTCCCAAGTGTTATATGCCAAATGGCAGCAGTTCCCACCAGCTCCACAGTGCTGTCAAGGATCATGCAGGAAGAGTGAGAAACAGAAGCAGCACTGAGATCAGTGTTTTAGTCAAAGCAGAGACAGTGTGAGGAAGTCATGAGTTGCTTCCAATTCCCTTGTCAATGAAAGCACTTGAGCAGTCCAGTAATAGAAAAGAGGGTAGATGCCCTTCAGAGGCCTTACAGACCATCCCACTGAAAGCATGGCCAAACTGTGTGTAGTACCATTCAGCATTACAAATTTCCACAGCTCTCCTGCAGCTTCCCTGTCATCAGTTAGAAGAGTTTCCCTGGTGTCTGCTCTCACAGCAGTTTAAGCTTTTATGTTGTGGCTTAAGTAGGTTTCTTGCTGTTCTCTTCCAAGTGGTCAGAGAGGGCATTCTCTTCTTTTTTCGCGAGTGAACTCTTTGTACACAAATGAAGCCTATTGTAATTTCCCTTTCCAGTTGTCTGTCTTCTCTTGAATTAAGTAGCTTTAGTCCACTCTTGCCTTGAGTGCTCAGGGAACACCTGGTTATTTAAAGACAATACTTACTTTGACTGTAAGCTCCAAATAATAGGAGAGAGTGACAGTTCCAGTAGCTGAAGAAAGCCTGGTCTCCTTATTTCTACCTGAGTCCTTATCCCTATGTTTAGGTTGGAAATCCACATCTCTAGGCAGGAATTATATACTTCTGCATTACCTTAAGTACGTTTTAGGTCATATATGGTGGTTTTTGTTTTTGTTTTTTTTTTTTTTTTTTATAAAACAAAAAGGAGGTGATGCAAATTTTTTGTGAAATTCAAGTGAAAAAACTTCAAACTTACAGAAAGTTAAACTTGTTCCAAAAAAAAGTCAGATTTTTTTTTTAACAGACTCCTGTGGAGTTTTGAAATCTGTCTCCATGTCTTTTAATTCCATGCTGAGTTATTGCTGGCTGCAGCATTTGCGATTCATAGTATTGTTCCTTGAAAAATCAATTCTCTCTTTCGGTATTCCCTTAAGTTAATTTTGCGCTTTCTACATGTAACTAATTCTTGCTGAGATGAATAGGCATGCCAGATCACTGGTTTTGTTGTGTTGTCTGCAGGGAACTTGAATTTTCAGAGCAATTGAGAATTACGCACAACTCTGATATATTCATTGGGATGCATGGAGCTGGACTTACCCATTTACTCTTCCTACCGGACTGGGCTGTTGTTTTTGAACTGTAAGTCTGTATTTCATTCTTTCCTCTCTCTTACACACACAACTACTAATGTCTGGTCTTGAGTGTTAATGAGACACTCTCCCTTGCTAGTGTTTGACTATGAGTGTTTGTCTTGCATCCTTATCTAGACTTTGTTTCTGGCAGTCTCTTCTTCTGGGAATTGAAAGTGAGGAAGTTTTCATTATAAAACAGAGCGCAACTGTATCATACAAGTTTAGCCTGTGATTTCTTAAGATTCTGTGGTATAAATAAAACACAGCCTGGTCAACAATCGCTTGGGGAAAATGGCATAAGAAGAGAAAATATCACTGGTCAGATTCTGCCTGGTGAGTTTGACATCTAATGGTGTTTTGGTGATCCAGGCGATTGGTTGCAGATGCACGTCCAGGGTGTAAAAGATTCCCCAGAAGGTTATTTATATATTCCTTTCTGTGATTAGGACACAAGCGCCAGTTTGCTGTCCAAGCCCAGCTGTGTGCCTTTCTGTTTTACCTAAATTTCTCTAGAAACTTCCTTTTGGATGCACTTTGTCACAAGTAGGGTTGTAAATAGATACTTCAGTTTTATAGAACGCAACAAAAATGCAGCATACTTCTCAGGAGAGCATTGAATTCTCCATCCTGCGAAACCTTCTTAAAGCCCCTGCTGTGGGAAGGCTGTAGAGTTGGTGCTTTGCTGCATATCTTGGCTTGAGACTGTTTTGTTCAAACAAGTCTTGTCTCCAGACAAGTTCAGAATTCCAGGGCTTTTTTACATGTTGAAGAGCTGCTGCAGCTGGGCAGGAACATGTCTGGCATGCAGATATGCCTCAAACTGTCTCCTAGGCCACATCTTAAGAACAGCTGGTAGCCCTGTTGTTTACAGTGGAGTAGAGTTTGTGGACAACAAACATCTTGGACTAGAGTTTTTGTTTTCCCTTTTCACACCAGTAAACATGAACATGGTCTCTGTAGGTAAACATGATTGTTCTGCTTGTCCCTAGATACAATTGTGAAGATGAACGATGTTACCTGGATTTGGCAAGGCTGAGGGGCATCCACTATATCACATGGCGGAAAAGGAATAAAGTATTCCCTCAAGATCAGGTAATGATGACCACTGCTGGAAAGGTGAGGTGCTGTAACTTGAAGCATTTAAAGGTTGGCTTGCTTTACTGATCTGTGTTCAGTATTGTTTTAATTAACTTCCCTGTTGTGATTAAGAAATTGTTTGATATTAGTAGCTGAGGGAGGAAGAGAATTGAAACGAATTGGCTGTTTATCGAAGCCATCCATAGCATTGCTGTTCTGCAGTTACTTTGACTTTTTTGCCTCAGAGCAGGTCAGTGGATTAGAAATTATAAATTAAAATGGCAGATGCTTAGGTTTTTTTCCTTTCTTTTTTGAATGGAGGATATATATATGGGGTTTTTTTTTCATTTCTAAAAGGCCTTATTTCATTCTTCTAGGGACACCACCCAACACTGGGAGAACATCCAAAATTTACGAACTACTCCTTTGATGTGGAAGAATTTATGTACTTGGTGCTTCTGGCTGCAAATCATGTTTCACAGCATTCCAAGTGGCCATTTAGGGTAAAACATGATGAATTCTAAGTTAGACTTCTGACTGAAATATTATTTTTAAATAACGCTCCTTAAAAATACTGTAACAACATAAAGCAAAGTGCTGGTGTGAAATACGTAAACCTCTACGAGGGAGAGAACCCATTATTAACTTGGCAAGCCATTTCTTAGCGCCATACCTTATCTTTATAATACTGCTCTTCAATTCTGGGAGTTTTTGATACATAAAAACGAGTTTTTCAGAACTCGTTTTGGTTTTTGCACTGTTTTTGCTTTCCAAATTCTGAAATACTTGTCTTTATACGAAGATATGTCCATGCATTTCATGTAAGAGTTTCTGTGGTAGATATAAATTTTGTGATAATTTATGCCTACTATTGTCGTGACGATGTCCTAAAAGGTGGAGAGTGTTACAAGTTGGGTTCTCAGAATAGTCTCTGGGAATGAACTAGGTTTGTCAGTGTTCCTTGGTTCCTCTTTTTATGAAGCTGGATGCTTTTATACTGGATGCTTTTATACTTTTATTCCTGTTCCTGCAAGTAAAAAATCTGAGTAGGAATTGCTCTCTATAGTAAGACACTGCACAGTGTGTCATTTGCAGTTGATTTACACAATACGGTGGTTCCAGGGTGACTTGTCAGTTCCTTTCTGTCACCATCTGTCATTGCTATGCTTGTCCCTGCATTGTTGCTAGGTCTGAAGATCTTTCTTTGTGAAACAGTGGTTGTAAGAATGAAGTGGTTAAGCAAGCTTTAATTTCTGTTGTTTGATTCAAAAGACACTGCAGAATTTTGTTTGTTTTTTTTTTAATTTCAAACTTTCAAGTTAGAGAGCAGTGTCTTATCTTTTTGCATTTGAATGTAAAATGTCTCTTCTCCCTGTAGTTTTAAATGCTAAAATACAACAGGTCTGCTCAGTAGGTTTAGTCAGTCTTCTGTTTCAAAGCCTGTAAATCTTCTACAAAACTTCAGGTAATGGAGGTTTACAACTTTTCCACATAAAGTGACACTCTGCAATGGGAAACCTGAGGAAACTGAAATAAAACTTGAGTCCTTTTCTGGATGCTAAAGGGAATAGGAGAATTGATTTAGCTTTTTTATTTTTTCCCTCTTAAGAGAATTAATGCATAGGGTGTCTTTCAGCTGAAGCTGAAAAGAAATCAAGTCATGGGGAACATTGTTCTTGGAGTCATTCAACACCTAATTTATTCATATTCTTACTTTCTCAAAATTTTGAAAAGTCAACGTAGAAAAACTGAAAATCCTTCCAAAGCTAGTAGCTTATTTCACTGTTTACAGGGAAGGAAGTGTAAAGCAAAGCAGAGTTCTTTAGGATAAATTACCTGCAGAGCTGGCTTGTTGGTGCTAGTGGGGAGAAAAAAAGGGAATGCTTCTTTTGTCTTAAGTGGGGCCAGAAGGATGTACGGAAGAATTGAGTTCAACAAGATGAAGACCCAGAGTTCTGTGTTAAATTATGGGTTTTTTGGGGATTGTAGACTGGCAGTGTAATCATATGGTCTCGGTAGCTTGGAGCAGAGCATACATTTGTATGCAAAAGCAAGACAGTTACAGTAAATGTAAACATTTCACTGGCATAATTGTAACTGTTATTGACTTCCATTCTCCAACAGTCATAGGCAATTTCACAGAGTGTAGGTACATTTACTGCCCTGCCTATACTGGTAAAGATGAGTTACTGTAAGCATCGTTTTCATATAGATCTCTGGTGGCCTCAAGCAGTGCATAGGAAAAGATAGAACTAGCTGGTAACACAAGATGTATTAAGGTATCTGGTGCAATTCTTAGCATTGTGTATTGTTTTACTGATGGAGAAAACTGTTTTACTTTAAAGAACCATTGAAGCAAAATTGCACTTCTTGACGTAAGGGGGGAAAAAATATATCCCTTGAGAAATACCATTTCCTGTGTGTGTGTGTGTGTGTGTGTTACCTTGTGGGATATTTAAAGGAAAAAAAAAAGTATGAACTTAAGTCGGTAAAATGTCTGAGTTCGAATGAAACCAACTTGAAATAAAGACGACATTTAACTATGTACTATGCAGATGCTTGATTTTTTTTTCTTTAATAAAAACCCCTTTTTAATTCATAAACCCTAGTGTGAATTTTTTGGTCATGGTTTGTCGGGTTTTTAGAGGTAAATGTTTTAAATACTATTAATTGCATAAAGTGACATGTCTCTGCTTTCTCCTTCCATAACAACCTGATGTTCTGAGGTCCAAACTGGTGATCAGGTTTATTTATCAGGGATCAGTCCAAGATAACGCTATCACCTCACACTGATGGCTTTGTTGCCTGGTATTTTACAATTGATTTGTGGAAAATAGTTGTATATGTTCAGCTTTCTGCAGTGCAGATGATTCTGTTGAAGCCCGTGTGTGAGTGCAGGCATGTACTTGATTCAGCTTGAAGCAGCTAATGAAGAGCTCCTCTTTCAAGCTCTCTTAGGACTCACTAAAACAAATGGTTGAACATATGCCTGAATGTGTGGAGGACCTAATCCAAGGGCAAAATATCCTGCCAACATTCACCAGTTTCAGCATATTTGAGTGTAGCATTTGCAGTTGATAGCCAACGTATTCTTAAGCCTTTATGGCTTCATATTACTGGGATGAAAACACTATTTTGGTTGATTTGCTTCACAAAAAATTGCAAAATTATAATATCTTGGCAGGAGAAAAAAGAGAAAGTAAGTCTGGGCCATCTTGATCTGCCTTGAAATTGGAATTTAAGGGAATCCATGAGAATTTT
This sequence comes from Piaya cayana, assembly GCA_013389865.1. Classification (NCBI taxonomy): domain Eukaryota; kingdom Metazoa; phylum Chordata; class Aves; order Cuculiformes; family Coccyzidae; genus Piaya; species Piaya cayana. The sequence continues at coordinate 253,150 of WAAB01009542.1, forward strand.
GGACCATTTGTTTTTTAGTCATGATATAGCTCTGGATTATGTTTTCCTACCAGACTATAGAAATCTTGTTCTTTGCTACTTCTGATTTTTTGTTTTTGTTCTTGCTTGAAGTCAGTGTTAACTGGCATATTGGCATCAGCTTGGTGACTTTAGTTTTTGGACTTAATGAACATTGTCACTGCTGAATGTTTATAGGATTGTCTGTGTTTTATGTACAATGTAAACAGGGAGCTGGATTTGAAATAAAGAATAACTTATGGTTGCACGCAGTGTCTTTCCTTTTTACGTTAGAAGTCTTCAAGATGTGTTTTCAGTTTTTTCTTCGTGAAGTTCTGTGGAGGATGGGTAAGTGTGAGAAATGGTTTGTGATGGGGGGATACCCGATCAGGATTATTAGTCATAAGAGTGTGATTATAAATATTAGGGCAATAAGTTTTTAAAAGCAATTAAATAATAATGAAACTGTTTAGTTTTTGCTGTTAATCCTTCTGATTTTACCAATAATGAGAGGGTTTAGTATATCTCTGAAACTTTTACTTTTTTTTTAAGCAGGAGAAAAGCTGAAGGAGGTGTTCTCCTTGAGAGCTTTTTCTCTGCTTAGAAGGGTAAAATGTGAGGGGATAATTTTCTTTGATTTCAACATTGAGTAATTGTTTCAATTTGCAGTATTTGCCTTGAAGTTGAGCTCTTACTTCTGCTCTGCTGAACACACGTTTTGCATGGATCAGACTTTTTGTCTGAAATAAAAGAACTGCTACCAAACGCTCTTCTGGCTTTGGCCTTGAAGCAGCCAAAGTTGGGTGGCTTTTCATTATTCCTTCATGAATTCTCATTGTCCTTCTTGCATTTCAGTTCTCACTGCGCAGCACGGGCATGAGGCTGCTGAGCCTGCGGCTGCTGAGCCTGCAGCTGCTCATCTGTGGAACCTGCTCTGACTGGGAGCTGTGGATGGTGCCGCTCAGCCTGTGTGAGGATGTTTCAGCCCAAGTCAGCCAGCTTAGCAAAAGGCTGCAGTTGCAACTGTTTGCTGGAGCCATGTTTCTCCTGCAGGTAACTGCTTGCTGCAAGGGGTGGTTGTGCGCGCTGCTCATCTGGTGTGGCAGTACATCAAAACAGGTGAAAAGGTCTTGGTTATGGTCGAGGGAACCTGTCTAGAAAAAGCTAGAGCTGGAAGAGGACTGAGACAGTCTTAGTGAGCCCAGTCCTAAGCTTTTTTGTAACTCTTGTGTTGGTGGCATTGAGCAATGTATGGTAGAGGTGTGTAAAATAGTGCAGCTGATGAAGGTGTTCTGGGGAGTTGGGGAGGGGGAGGTGCAGAGGGAATGAAAAGGGTGAGGAGGGAGAAATAAGTGTAAAGGCGGTAGGGGAGTAAAGTAGTTCCCAAGCCTGAGGCTCAAAAGACCTTTGTGAAGGCAACTGGAAATCAAGCATCTGTGGAAACCCCACTGGGACAAATAATGAGGGTTGTGAAAACATTATCCTAAACTACAAGGAAGTGCAGGACTGAGAAGCAAAAGGACTTGAATTCCCCTGAATGTGAGCCAGGTGAGGAGAGGAGCAGCACCTCTGGCTGTGTGGGGCTCGGGGTAGAAGGGCCAGGGCTGAAAAACTGTGGATGGTGGCTTCCAGGCTGTGCTAGGGACAGGAGCTGGAGAGAGCAGTGAGTGGGTGGCTGTGCAGTGTTCTGCCACAGCTGGAAAGAGCTGATAGCATGTGCTCCAATGCAGTTAATTAAAGGCTGCTGTCCTCTCTTAGAAAAGTGAACTATTTTTATAATAAAATATATTGGTAAAATATGTTTTTATATAAATAAAATATAATAAATGGATGTAAATATGTTTATATGTGTAATGTACTCTAAGTTCTGTTATTACCGTTGTCTTTTGGGTAAGAGAATACACTCCAAAATAAAGAGCGGAGTGTATCTCTTTAATTTGTTTTCTTGGTTTTCCTTACCCTTCCTATCTTTCCATGGCAAACCAAAAGAAGGACAGGTACAAAAAATACTTGAATTTTTTTGAATATGCATAACCTCTAACTTTGTCTCAAATACTCTAAGGGCCAAAATCAGATATGATTTTAAAACAAACAAACAAAAAATTAATGTGGTGCACAAGATGTATGAATCCTTTGAGTACAGGGTGAGAAATCAGTTGCCTAATGATCAGCTATCCCGTCACTGAGAATTTGTATATTTTATTGGTTGCTGAGTCTTATTAGCACAGTCTGTGGTGTCTGGTCGGGTGCTGGTTGTCAGTAACAGAGTTGTGCGTTATGTCTCCATGAGTTTCGTTGGGTTGTCCAGCTTCTCGGAGTAACCTGCAGGCACTGGGGCAATTCTGTTGGGGTGCAGCACCAATCAAGGTGGCTGTGGCCATCCCAGCGCACTCTGCTGCTGGGAACATCTCTTGGAATGGACGCAATGTCCTGATAAGGCTGAGCACCCTTACTGCCTGTTTTAGCAGAGTGCACGAGGTGGCACTAGAGCCCTTTCCAATGCTTCTTGACTGTTTCAATAAAGTACGTCTAGTCTCAAGTACAGAGAGTCAGCTCACAGAGGAGTACAATAAAGCCACTGCTCCTGCAGATGATGATTTGCTTTCCCCCTTTCCCGTTTGCACAAGGAAATACCTGAAAAAAACTAATCCAGGGAAGATTTTGGATTTTAGCATAGAATTATTGAGATGCTATACAGAATACTTCAGGTTTTCTTTAAGCAATTTAAGTGTTGAAAAATAATTTTCAGTTAAACTTTGTAGCTAAACGCTGTTTCTTATTTTTTTTGTAAAAATGTTTTGTACCAAGCTGTCACTTTTTAGCAGTTGCAGCTGAACAGGAATTGCATCAAGGTCTTGATTTTCACTTAGGCAACACACAACCCAGTTCTGCAATGTATTGTACACCTCCCACTACCGAATTACTTCTCCCATTTAGCTCACTGGAGAGAGTGTGTGTGCATATGCATCTGGTTGTTGAGAATGTGGACCACTGGCACTCAGAAATTAGTGTGAAAAAACCTGGAAAATAGTGGAGTTGTTCTTCTGTTTCAGAACTAATAAATGCGACGACTTTTGTTTATAAAGAAAAATAATTGTGCTTTGTAGTTTTACCCCTTTTTCTGCTTATCCCATTGTTGGTGAAAGATCATTGAAAATGGTCTTGATTGACTTTTCTTTGCAGCTTTGAAAATTTGACCTGGGCCACCGGCTGCAGTGTCTTGAGTTGTCCCTACTCATTGGTTAAAGCTGGCAGAGCTGGTTTCTCTGCCTGCTGTCTGACCCACAGCTTTCAACAGCTGAGCAAGATAAAAATAAGTGTTAAATGTTTATATAGGGTAGTAATTGTTTGAATTACTGTGCAAGAGGGATGGAAAGCAGGTGCATTTTGTAATATGATGGAAGTATTGAAAGAAGGCAGACAATATCCCTTTCTGTAATGCAAGAGCAGTGCATCCATCATTAAATTCAGTGTTTGAACTGGAGCTCTTTTGGAGTCCCTCGATGGGCATATGTGATGTAACCTAGAAACTATCATTTTCCTTTCAATAGTGCAAGGGTGGAGCAGACCCTGTGGAAAGAGAGACGCTGCCTTGGACAGTGAAGGTCGATAACTGCTACGTGTTGATGTCTTTCCGCTGCCATCCATGAGTCTGTCTCAGGTGAAGAGCACAGACAGATCCTGAGTATGCAAGGTAGTTTGTGTGGAGCTCTAGTAGAGACTGCAGCAGGGGTTATCCCTGTGTGACATTTGATTTTTAGCATCTTTCAGATACTTAAAATCCTCATTGTGGCCCTTTGTCAGGAACAGGAACNAATAACTGACTGCTACATGTTGGTGTCTTTCCGCTGCCATCCATGGGTCTGTCTCAGGTGAAGAGGACAGACAGATCCTGAGTATGCAACGTAGTTTGTGTGGAGCTCTAGTAGAGACTGCAGCAGGGGTTATCCCTGTGTGACATTTGATTTTTAGCATCTTTCTGATACTTAAAATCCTTATTGTGGCCATTTGTGAGGAGCAGGAACCTCCCCTGGGTCACTGGGATGTGCAGGAGGCAGCTGAGAGGTTGTGTCTGTGATGGGGAGGGATGGTCGTGCTGGGTAGGGCTTTGTGAAGTTGCTGGGTAGGAGGGTGCGAGCACGGCAGTGGCTGCTCTTGGACATCATTCATTACCCCATCAAGGACTCGGCACATCCATCAGTGAAAAGGCGTGTGTATTGAGCTGACAGCTCTGAATTGTTTCTTCACCAATTACCACGCCAAAGCCTTGATAGCGTAATGAAATATGCCTCCTACCTATCACTTCATCTTTGTCAAACTGTCGGGGTGTTCTTAGTTTGTTATGACTGGGAGAACTTCAGCAGCATCAGAAAAATAAGCAGGCTTATCTCTGGTGTAAAAAGCTCGAAGGCAGAATAGATGCTGTTAAATAAAGATATCGTGGTCCAGATGACCATGTAAGTGGAAAAAAAACCTCATAGGCTGACTGAGTCCTTAGCTCCATCTTCATTCGGGACCCAGAGTGTAGGAAGTTTCTTTTGCTAGACATCCTTATACTTAGTATTCAGCCTTTCTTATAATTTATTCATTGTGGTCTAGCATAGTCTAAAATATCAGACCTTCCCTCTCTGGCCTTTTACATACACATTCTTTGATGCCTCTTAATTCATTATTTAAGCAGCCTGCATTCTGCTTTACAAAACTCTCTCCTCTCCCTTAGCTTAATGTTATTGCTTATTTGTGTATCTGTGTCAGCAGCTTTCCAGCAGGCAAGGGGCAAGGTGGGATGCTCTGGATCCTCTGCCCTCATCTTCTACACCCTCATGGACTTGACTGCTGTGTAGGGAACAGAGGACTTAACAGCAAAAGGTGGTGGGCAGCCAGAGCTCTAGTGCTACAGCTCCAGCAAAGCACTTGAGTACATGCTGAAGTGATGCTTGAATGAGTGTTGGTTTGAAACTTAGGAGCTTTTCTGGGTGAGAAAGTGGTTCTGTGGCAATTTAGGGTTGGGGAATGGGGCACTGTGACTCTTGGTACCCAGACAGCTGAAAACCCCGTTCCTTCTGGGACTAGAGTCCTGGTGCCTCCTGTCCTGTAGCAGTGGCAAAGATGCCCTTGATGAGATGCAGGGGATTCCTCTGACAGAAGTGCGCTTGGAGTGTAAAGTATTTCACATCTTGTTACTGATGACAAAGGTGAGTAACTGTCAACAGGAATAATTGCCGCTGAAAAATATATCTGCGCGTTTTGAAGTCTGAGAGATGTTTTGATTTGAATTCTTGAAAGCAATCAATTTGCTCCCCGAGTGTGGTGTTTGAGTCACTGCCAGATGTGCCATTCCCCCTCAGTTTGTGTAATGTCTGCAAGGAGGGTTTGCATCCGGGAATGGTGAGTCTGGAAGGCATCGTGTTGTTTGAGGCATGGCTTTTCCCTAACAAAACAGACCTAGGTAGGTGGTTCAATGCAGAATACTAAAACACTTCATTTTTTTTGAATAAAAGTTAATTTAATTGAGAGGAACACTGATACTCCAAATCTCCTTCTAATGCCCTTGATTGCAAAACTACCTTGGATGTTCAGTGTTCTTAACATTCCACCCAAATAAGCTGCGAATATTTGACCTTTTAATGCATGCTTCAAAGAAAACATTTCTGAATAGTATGTGATAATTCAATCCTTACTTAATAATCATAATGTTTTCCTTTCAAGTCAGGAACTTGAAAGTCTGGAATTAAAAATCAAAATTGACAGCTTCCTGGTCATTTACCGTAAACTCTGTTTTATTGATCCAATTTGAAAGCATTTAATATTAGCTTTATGCAACAGCTTCAGTTGAGGATGCCCTTGTGACTTGGACAATGAGGGGAAAGTACAAACCATGTCTGCATGGCAGAAGCTTGTTTTCAGTGGAAGAGATTTGGCTGAGGACATCCCAGATTCCACTGACTCAGTATTCAGCTAAAAATTTTTGCCTTCCTGGCAAATACTAAACAATTTTCCTTAGTTCTAAGGCTTTCTGGGTTTTGTCCCCTCCTAATAAGATGTCTTCTTGTTCTCACATTTACTTTCTAACAACTCTCCAATATCATATTTACACAGTTGATACTCTTCTGTTAGCAGATTATTTTTAATAGAGCAGTTTATTAAAGTGTCTTTCATTAGAATATACGCATTGCAATGCTGCATCAGAGCAGCGCTGTGTGAGAGAGGCTTCTCCTGAATGCAGTAGTACAGTTGCTTGCTTATTGAATTTTGTGCTTGAGACATTTAAATGAAGGAAGATAAAAAGGATGTAATTGCAGATCCTGTGTAGATTCTTGTGCAAATCCCACTGTGGGTGTAATCCTGCTGCACTTTGACGTCTGGTGATGCAAGTACAGTACATACCTTGGAACTTTGTCCCCCTTTTCCATCAGTTTTTAAGCTCCTGCTATCAAAGTTCTTTTTTCAGCTCTTTTTTTTCTCATTTCTTTTTACTATGAAGAGATGCTCAAGTTTCTCTGCCTGAGGATGGGTGTCAGTTTATGTGCCATATATTCTGTTACTCTTTTTGGAGTTAAACAGGTTAGGACTTTTGCTCTTTGCTGGGGTTGTTTTGGTTAAACTGTGGATTTTCGCCATTGGTCCACAATGGAGGGTGGAGGTGCCTTACTGCCTGAACCAAATTCCACAACTCGCTCCTCCTGGGACTTCGGTGGCATTAAGATTGCATCTGAGGTGGCAGCTGATGTCCTTTTACACAGTGACACTTCTCCTGGTACCTACTGTCCCAGCCAGGGCTTCACTGAGAAAAGTTCTGGTAGGGCTGTTGTAGGGAGCTCCATTTAATTTTGTTCTTTTTCACTGTTAATTATTATTGGAAGCGGTTTCTAATAAAATGAAAGACTCCCTTCTACCAAGGAATAGGGCTGCAGCCTGTTCTGGGCATGCTTCTATATGACTGTTCATGCAGATTTCCTGAACCCTTGGAGTTTTTCCAGCTTCTCTCTAGTATTTGACATTTATTCTTCGTGTGCTTTTCTAGTTCATTGATTCATTAAACCTGAATGATGATGCAGGTCTTTGATTCTCTTAAAAGGTAAACAGCTATGCCTGTCTCTTAACCAGTTCTTGAACCAAGGCAATACTCTCTCTCTCCTGTAAACTTCATCTCATCAACAGACTCTTGTCAGTATCTTTGCTCTGATGTTTTCAAAGTTTGTATGATTTATATGTGAGTTTCCCTTAATAATTAGCAGGTTAGCTTGCAGAAAGGTGCAGTTTTCCTCTACAGAAATACATTGCTCACCTAGATGTGTGTAACTTTTAATGGCCTCTCAAAATGATCAACTACTTTGTGCAAAGAAAAAAAATCATGGCTGGGAAATGGATTTGTCTTGAGCAATAATTGAAAAAGAGGGACACCTGGTTTTAGAGAAAAGGGGTCTCCACATTGGTGGCTCAGTTGGTCTCTTCTTCCAGAGTTTTTGGATAAAGCCATCATGCCCTGGTAATCTTCACTTTCCTCTGTGCTTGGGCTTGGGTGATGCTGCACCCTTCTTCTGCCAGAAATTCCTGGGCACCTCCAATGCCAAACCCACAATTTGAATATCCTCCTTTACAAGATTGCTGGATTCCTCTCAGTCTTCCCAAATGTATATCTTCTTTTTTTCCAGTGTGATCTTTTCCTATGGAAGGTAAATTACATCACTGCAATGTACCACAGCCCCAAAAACCTAATGGTCCAGGCAGACTATATTGCTAAACTTTGGCCCTCTGAAGATGGGAGCCTCTCTCCCTGGAACAAGCCCCTCCAAAAGCTGACTCTGAGTTGCTAAGGAACAGCTTGTTGCTGTGCCATGGACTGTAATCGGTTGTATACAGGTAATTAGAAGTCACTACTGCTTTATTACTGTTTGTTGATTTGGGTTTTTTTTCAAAAATAATCTCCCTTTCTGTCCCTCGAGCATACTATGCTCCCAGTACTTCTGCATCAATGATGCATCATCTGTATGATTTTTTGTCCTTTGGAAACTTGGCTTCCAGAGGCTCTTTCTGGTGCTTTAGCAATGACCTAACCCTCCTTTGCTGAATAATTCTTACTGAGACAACACAGTTTCCCCGCTGTGTTTTCAATGCTACTGTTTCAGCAAGGCAAATAAATCAGACTGTCTCCCATCACCAGGCAGCCTTGTTTGCTCAATTTTGCTGTTCTATTTCTTGCTTTATTGAATAAGCATGTATTTATGTACCTTGTATCCTTTTTCTGCCTGCCCATTTTTATTGAACTTCTCTACAAGCCACACAGTTGGGTTTTCCTGACAGGGTTTTGGATCTTAAAATGTTATTTCTTCAGACCAGCTGTCACTTCTGTCCTAACCTTGTCCCATAAGATCTCTGTGAATTGCTTACGTGTCTGGCTCAGCCTGCCTGATCTAAGTGCCCCCTTGCCTTCTCGGCTTTTTTAGATTTATACCTTTGTGTGCTGAACCTCCTTGCTTTTTAGTTGCCTTCCCTTCAGTTAAGGTGACCTTCTCTTTGGCAGCCTCCAAAAGCCAGCACCCATACAATACAATTCTGTCATAGAATCATAGAATCACTAGGTTGGAAAGGACCCACTGGATCATCGAGTCCAACCAATGAGTCATGGCCTCATGCTTGATCTCTTTTTTTAGGCTGATGGCACCAAACACTACTGCACTGGCCCCAGTCTTAAATCTTTTCCCCTGTAATAGAAACACAGTCTCCAGCCGCAGACCTGTGGTTTATTTTAACACACATCAGTCTGCCTCAGGCTGCTGCTGCCAACAGCTCATGGCTGGGCAATTCAGAGGGAGAAAACACCCCGTGGCAGCGTGGGGAAAGATGTGTGAACATCACCCCGCAGTAGGAATCTGCTCTTGGCTGGTGTTATCTCCAACCTGCTGAATTCAAACTTTGAGATAGAAGAGGATGGCTCTTCTACTGATTCATGGCTTTGGGAATGCCTCTTTGTAGGATTTCGCCCCTTTGTAGGATTTCACCCCAACCCCAACTCCCCATTTCTTTCAGGAGGGGCTTATGGAGCTTTTGGAATGGAGAAAAGCAGAAAACCATTCTCCTAATGGTTCATTTTGCTGCTTAGTGACCGCCTGCCAGATTTGATGTCGGATGATACTGAGAACTGTAGGACTGAAAGTTGGTGTTTAATGAAGGAACGTCAGGATGCAAATGAGGTTTCTTGTCCTGTGCAGCTGAACACGGAGATGTTATTTATAGCTACTCACTTGCACCATAAGCACCTGTAGAGACTTTATTCTTCAGCCCCTCCGTGGAATCACAAATGACAGAAAGAGCTGAAAATGTAATGACCCTTGAGGTAGGAGGAATTATTTACCAAACCGTAGATAAGACGACTGTTATCTCCTGTACTGGGTTTAGGGCACCCAATCTATTGCAGATGTTACCATAGTCATGCTGTTTGCTGTTTAATTTAAAATTGTCCTGCATTCCTTATGTCTCAAATTCTTTTCTTGGGGAACTAAATCCTTTCATAACCTAGATGTGGCACAGGAGATGAAAACTGCTGGTTCGTGGATGGATATGGCCATTCCAAGGGAGCTTTATGTAATTGTTTTTTAAATAGAAATGCTTGCTCTATTTTTTTTTCGGTCTGGTTCATCCTGGTTTTGTTGTTTGCCATATGTTTTCTGACATATGCTCCTTGTCCAGCAATGAAAAGCTACCACTGCTAAGAAGCCTTTCTTAGTTTATAACAGGCATAGTAAGAGCTCTTCTCATTTCACTGACTTTGCAAACTGAGTAGCAGATAGAATATAATACAGGGATTAAAAATGAGTTCTTACTATTGGTTTCATGCAATAATTTTATTTGTGCTTGGGTCAAAAGGACAAGGATTAACAAAACTATTAGGAATTGGAAACAGCAGCCCTGTCTGTTTGCCTTCAGCATTTAAAATCTGTCTCTTAAAAGGGCAGGTGACTCTGGAGTGAAAAGGCTTTCCGTTCTCTTTAATTGAACATAGTCCCCATTCCCAAAAATCTCATTCATCTTGGCAAAATATCCCGCAACCAGAACACTTGGTAGGTTTGTGGGTTTTTTTTTTCCATTGGATAGGCAAGGATCCTTTTTTCACCTATGTATGAGGAAACTATTTTATATTTGCAAGACACTATGAAGTTGGTTACATTTTTAATATGGGTGTTCAGCTGCAAAGCTGAGCAGTGAGTTGTGTATCTCCAGTGTGAGCTTTATTTACTGCTTACCAGTCATGTATGAACCCTAACTTTTGTTTCTCTTCTTCTGAGACGAGGTTTTGGAAGCACTTAACAGTTTTCCAGCTTATGCAGCTCGACGTAGCTCTGGGATTAACTCCACCCACAGCTTTGTCTGTCCTATCATGAGACTCATATGACAAGAGGCCTTTTACCCACAGATCCTGAACCGTTTTCCCCATGACCTGTTTGTGCTGCATGAATTAGGGTGTTATCTATAAAATGACACTGCACAATGATAATCAGTCACATGTTAATGGAATGGCAATCAAAGGTGTCAAAGAAAATGATCTGCATGCACTGGCTTGGTCATATTTGTCCTGAGATACTTTTATGCTAAATAATTTTTAAGTTTTAATCAGTCTGCATTAACTGTGATGCTCTTGCAGTTGATCATGGAAAGAAATCAACTGTTGATTTTTCTAAAAGCATTAAGTAACCTCTGCTAATTAAAAGATAATGTCACTGCAACTGAGTGGAGTGCTTGAGTGTTTAGCCTTTTAGATAGACATTAAATGAAAATCAAAGTTTGTAGGAAATAAATGTGGTAGAGGTAAAAGACTTGTTTGTGGAAGCAGCAGGTCAAGTTTCAGTTATTTAGTCCATTAATGATATCTAATATGCTACATAACCAGCAATTTGTTGAAGAACTAGCTTCCTCCCAAGTTGCATCATGTCTTCATGTATTCTGCCTTGACTGGAGTATTTTGTTCGGGAAAGCCTATGATATAGTGAATCCAGAGTGTCCCTGCCCATAAATAAACTAAAGGCGTTTTCTCCCAAATGCCCAACACCTTTTAAGTGACCTAGACGTTCAATGTTAAGTTCTGTGCTCAGTAATAATGCAGTCAGTGTCTACAAATGCAGTCTTACTTGCCTTTTTTTTTTTTCTTCATTAATCTTGGTGTCTGAGAGAGAGAACAAAACAGGTGGAATAACTATGTATGAGCACATCCCTTACTCCTTGGAGATTATAAATGGCAAACAGCCTCTTCAGCTTTCTACGTTTTTATAAATGCAGAATGAAACCACGTTGGACAGACAAGCAATGGAACAAGTTCTATACAAAATTGCCTGAAGATGCTGCCTACGATTGTCCTCCAAGGAGTCATGGTGGCTGGAGAGCTTGTGGAGGAGATGCCAAAGAAGTTGGCAAAACCTTAGTATAATTTTTCAGGTTTGTGCCTTACTCTGACTCCTTCTTCTTTGAGAAGAAGCAGAAGTAAGGATTGTTAAAATATTTTTTTCCATGTGCAAGGAGTTAAAAACTCATAAAGGAATATAAGGAGGAACATGATGGTTCAAATTCTGATATTGGAGAATGATGGTGGCTCTGTGCATAAAGAAGAGATTTCATGAGGAGGAGAGAATCACAGAATC